>JAXQQM020059414.1:0-441079 GCA_034641835.2 Pinus albicaulis
AAATTGTAAAGGAAATCCTGCATGCAATCTCATGCACCTTGCATGCTCCATGAGTGTGTTACACTAAAAATTGTCATCCTGACATTCTGCTATGTGTATGAGCTAATTACTACTCATACTTCCCCCTCTGCAAGTCTAACATATCAAGTTCCTCATGTCAAGCCTTGAAAATCAGAAAAAATTCCTAAAAGTCTCTTAAACTTTGATATCGCACTTTCTGGCTATCTTGCCTGTGGTCCCGCACCCAATGTTCAGCTTTCCTGCGTACCTGAACGCACTTTCTCTTTGTTAAAGGTGCGGACCCTTGTAAGATCAAAAAGGCATAATTAAATTCCAAAAATCTCAATTAAAGTAAATTCTAGAAGCTTCTAGAATGGAACTTGCGGTGGCAGAACTGCTCTTATGAGGTGCATGAATCCCTTACCTTATGGAGCTAACCCCTTGATATAAGGAGCCTATCCCTTTGAAGAAGGACTTTATCCCTTCATACTTGGAACAAAAAACCTCCTCTTTTCCACTATAAAAAGAGGCATTGGGTAGCCTCAAAGGGAGTTCAAGATTTTAGAATATTTTGAAGTTAAGTGCTGTTGAGATTTAGACTCAGTTAACTAAGACCATTGTGAGGAGGGATTACATACCTCTTTTCATATTGGTTGGAGGAGTGCAGAGCTTGTCAAAGTAGAGGAGACTCCTGCTTCGGACCCCGGGAAGGCCTGTGCAACATCAAGGCTCAGGTTGTAAGGTTTTCTTATATTAAGATTAATACAATCAAGATTTGTTTTTCTCAATAAGTTATCATTTGATTACTTGTTTCATAGATTCCTTGATCACTATGATGGATATGTTTTATGATTATATGTTATATAGGTGCTATTAAAAATTTTCTTGTTTGTGATTGCAGGTTGACGAAAGAACTCTTATTGCGACAGGAGCACTACAACTACAAATAAGCATTTGGATCTGATGTAAGATCGACACCTTCATCACATTTATTTTTAAAGCGAATATATCTAGAGAAAGAAAAACTTAGTTGTTCGTTTGTTGCTAGATTGTCTTTTGACACTAGGGAGATCGGTCTTGTCCGCAAGACGGATTAATCCACACGACAAATTGGCGGCTCCGCTGGGGAAGAACTTGTTGTTTTTGGTTCTCTTTTATTTTGCTTTGAGGAAACATTTTTCCTGGTTTTTGATTGATAAACATTTGCATGGGTATCTTAGGTTTTTACTATTTTTGGAAATTTTGAAATATTTTAAGTTTTTCTCTAGTTTTTCTTGGAACCGCACTTTGCCTTGTTTTCACAGTGCGGGAAGTATCGCACTTTTTCTGTGTAAACAGTGTGGGACCGCACCTGTGTTACCATGGAGCCTGCGGACCTTGTTAAAACTTTGAAAAATTCCAGATTTCTTTCTTTTGTTTATTTTTATTTGGATTTTCAATTTTTGTTTTCTGCCTAGATTGATCATTGTTTCTATCAAAAGCTTTCTGTTAATAAATCTTAGCAGTATTGGTGTTTTGATGATTTTCTAGAAGTTTTGCGTCTTAGATTGCTTTTCACCTGGTCTTTGTAGTGATTTGAAGCATTTGACATTTTGAAGTACCTCAGATTACGTTGGTCTTTCTTGTCTTTTTGCTGGATCTGACTTGATTGTGAAATCATCCTTTATTGAGAAATAAATCTACTTGTTTCTTTGCAAATCTTCGAAAAAGACTTTGTTTAAGTTTTCAAATTTCATTTTTCATAAAAATACATATTTGAGTGTTTTTGATCTGTTTGTTATTCTGGACGAATAGATCCTTAGTTTGCTGAACAACTAAGTAAAAACGTTCTTCAAAAAAAAAAATCTTTAAGCTTGTATTCAGTTAAAATTAGTTTTGTAGCTTTGAGTTTGTAGATCTCGAAATTGTTTGATTAGTTTTAAGTACTTTTGAAGTTTGTAGATTTATTTTGAAAGAAAATTGTTTTGTAGCTTCAAGTTTTTGGAAAGTGAAAGGATTTTTATTATGAGCTTTGAAATTTCATTTCGTTTTGAGTTATTAGTGGAAAAGACAAAAATATTTTCTTTCAAGTATTCTTTACATTAAAAGAAGAAATTGTTTATTGAAAGAATTGCATTCTCCAACTCTTTCTTAAATAGGATTTCATTGAAAGAAAACGATTTGATTATCATTTTTAGGTGCATTTTTAGTGTTTTTGGAGTTGAGTCTTCACACCATCAAAGTTTAATTTTCACACCTATTTGACTTAAGGAACAACTCTTAAAAGTAACGCTTAAATTAAAATTTATTTAGTAATCTTTTTATTTTCTAGGGCTCTTATCACCAACATAGCTTAGGCTAGTATCTTGGAGTAGGGAGTAATTAACTCTCCAAGATAGTAAAAACAAACAAGTAGACGAATCTTGTGGTAGGAAATAAATCCAATTGTAATTTGTATAATCTGGGAAGCTTCTCTTAAAGAAGTCAATCACGAGATCATGTCCAAACCTTTGAAACAATCAATTTTGTTTCATTGGGGAAGATAAAAGATTTTGCGCGTATTACAAATGGTAAACCTCGGATTAACTATTGTCGAGGAGCCTGGGGTCACTTGTTGGTAACCCTCAGATTGACCATGTCGAGGAACCTTCAAGGGGATTGAGCTTTGTTACTCTGCCCTTACGCGTGGAATCGGATCGTAGACTGTTCCGCCAGTTATATTTGTTACTGTTGGTAGCCTTAGTGTCCATTATCTTAAGATTATTTCCTAAGGTGACGGTGGAGGAAAGATTTCACTGTACTTGGAGCAGACGTCGACTAGACTCACTTGGACTCTCTGGGGGGTTCTCTTCACACGAGATGGTTATGTGAGGAAACTTGTGCCAGTCTATTTCATTAAGCAGGTTGTCGGGGTAACTGTTCCAATCGCTCTTTCTGTATTAAATTCCTACTAAGTTTGATTTCATCACCAACTAGTGTTTTTTGTATGGGAAGTTACTGTTTGTGTGTGGTTTGAACTCTTATATTTTTAAGTGTGTGATTCAATTGTTTGTTTCCTTAGAGACTTTAGGTGTTTTCATTGAAATTTTTCTTTGTTTGCGTGTGATTAGTTAATATTCAATCGTGGCAGAATTGCCGAGACAATCGCGGAGACTACAAGGGAAACCCTTTGAATATACACCGAGTCATCTTGAAGGGCTTCGTGCTTTGGTATCATCCAGTAGTGGTATAATTAGATCAACAAAAATTGGAAGTTCATCTATAGTTGTTCATCTTGATCATCAAACACCCACAACAGAACACATTCAAGAACCGATTTCAGTTTTAGAAATTACTGGTAGTATTTCTCCTTCCAATGAACTAGCTGGCGAACCTGAAACTGAACCTTCTGTTTTGGAAACATCCTCGGGATTTATTTCACCAACTTCTAGCGATCTTGGTTCACCTAGGGTAAGAAATATCGTCACTGACGATCTTCCAGCTGGTCTTATTTCTATTGAAGAACTTACTAATCCAGATGAAGATATATCTCTTCCCGACTCCCCTCAATCTTTAAATCTTAGGGAGCGTGAATCTATTTTCTATAGTCCTATTCGAACTAGTGCTTCGTATCTATCCTTAACGAAATTTTTAGAGAATCCGGGTCTTGCTTTTCTCCACCTTGAATTCCATTTCATCCTACACCCAGAGGTTATTATCCGTCATCCATTATGGCTGGAGAGTCATCTATGTTTTCCCAGACACCGAAAGCATTTTTACACGGTGGTCCTTCTTTTCCTGTGGGATATCAGGCTCTGTCTGGTACTTTCTCAGGAGCGTCTCCTCAACCCGTTGAACAAGTGTTGTCATCTGGTAATGGTGTTAAAAATAAAACGTTGAATGCAGAGCAAATATTTATGATGCCTGGTAATATTCCAAATCCTAAACCTCAAGGAAGTCAGTTACCGCCTGGGGGAAAACCTCAAGGAATTCAGTTACCACCTGGGGGGCAACCTCAAGGTAGTTAGTTACCACCTGGGGGGAAACCTTCAGGGAGTCAGTTACCGCCTGGGGGGCAACCTCAAGGTAGCTTTTTTCTAGGACAAACTGTGGAATCATATTATTTTGGGGGACAACCCCAAGGACAGTACATACCTCAAGGATATCAACCTTTAGGACAGTACATACCCCAAGGTCAACCCCAAGCTCAATATGTTCCTCAGGGTCCTTATCAACCCCAGTCTCAGTACGCGCCTCAGGGTTATCAACCTCAAGGTCAGTACCCAATTCAAGGTTACCAACAACCTTCTGGTCAGTCATCTATTCAAGGAGCCGAAAATTTACCACTTACTTATCAACCCTACGTTCAACCAGGTTATGGTCCTTACATTCAACCTTCTGCGGGACAATACCCCAGAATGAATATGTTATGGGATCCGTCCCAATATCAATAGCCTATGCAGCCTAATGTGCAATTGCCTTATCAGCCTGGACAACCTTTATTTTCTGGTCCAACTCAGCAACCTGTCCAGCCTACTATTCAAACTCCTGCACCTAGTTCGGTTTAGTAGGCTGGTCCTAGTTCACCTAAGACTCTGCCTCAAACTGCTGCTACGTCTGTTCAACCTGTAACACCTGTTTCTGGAGTATCTGTAACCCCGAGTTCATATATCCCTGCATCCGCGCAAACCCCTCAAGTCTCTATACCCCAGTCAAGATCTTCAGTTCAGACTTCGGTTCAGATGCCTGCGGGACAAGCCGGTACGGGTACAGTTGTCACAATTCAGCCGCAATTCATGTATCAACCATACCATAGATAGCCACAATTCAGTCCCTATACACAAAATCCAAACTATCAGTATCAACTGTACCCTGGGTATACTTATCAACAACCTCAACAACCCCAGTTTGGTCCGGTTAATCCTGGTTTTCCTAGAGGTTTCACAATTCCTAATGCCAATCCAATTCCCAGTTATCCTGGATATCCACCTCCTGGAACTTCTTTGGCTACTCAAGGTTTTTGCGACCCTAACCATCAGTTACCGTTTATTTCAACTTTGGATTTACCTGTTTTGACACTCCTTACGAATGATCCAATTTTCTATTATTCGTATTGGCCACCAATGCCGCATAAGTTGCCCAGTGATATACCAAAATTTGAAGGTAAGTCAGGAGAGGATCCATCAAATCACGTAATGACTTATCACCTATGGTGTGCGTCTAATTCCATAATTGATGATTCGATTCACTTACGTCTTTTCCAAAGAACTCTTATTGGTATTGCTGCCAAATGGTACATTGAGTCACCATGAGGCTCGTTTCACAATTTCAGTCAGTTAGCAACTGCCTTCTTGACTCATTTTCAGTTGCCTATTAGATATGACAATGGCACGGAACTGCTAACTTCACTAAAACAATCCACGTCCACGTATATTTCTGATCATATTCATGAATGGTGCCATAGGAGACGTTTGGTGAAAGTTTACATTCTGGATCAAATTTTGGCAGAATGGTTTGTCAAATCATTATTACCCAAAATCACTAAAGATGTAGCTAAGGCTAGTGTTATTACTGAAGAGCAAGTAATTGCTCAAGCTCAGTACCTTGACCTTGTTTACGCGCAGTCAAGTACTTTACATGAAAAAATCCCCGACCTTCCGAAACAAGGTCAAATAGCTGCTGCTCCTTCAGGGTCACATGCCGCTGACAGTATGATTGGTACAGTCAATACTAAAAGTAAGAAGAAATCTTCCAAGAATTCTTCTCCAATTATAACTTTACTTAATTCCCCGAAAGGAGAATCTTCCCCCGAAGTTTCTGCCGATATTCATGTTGTGGAGACATCTACAGCTAAATCTAAATCTGGCAGTAAAAAGAAAGGGAAGAATAAAAACAAAAAGAATTCGAAAGAAAAAACTGATAAAAATGAATCCAATGACAAAAAACGTAAAACACGTTATCCTTGTTTCATTTGTGATGAAGATCATTTCACTAAGGAATGCCCACATCGGGCCGAGGTTGAAAAATTCGTTAAAGGTTCACAACAACCTGCTGTCTTGAAGGATCCTTTTCCGACTCAAGATAGTAAGAGGGTTGGTTCTACCTCAACTGTTTCAGAAGAACCAATTTTGATGATGTCTCATGTAAGGATTGCGACGCGATCGCAAGATTATGGTACTAGGAATCTTGTTGATGGTAAAGAAGCAGAATCTTCTAATGCAAATACATCAACTACACCTCCTCCTATTTCTGGTCCGCTACAGATCGAGAAACTGAATCCAGACTTAGTAATCAAACCGCCTGATAAAGGTGTTCTTCGTAAGCTTTCAATCCACATGTGAGAGCTGCTCAGAATTACAACATTGTTGAAGACTTAGCAATTTCCCCTTCAGCAATGTCGGCTTTGGAAGTGCTGCAATCATGCCCAGCACAGCGTAAATTGCTTTTTTCTGCCATAGGAGCTGTCGATGTTCAGGATTCTAATCTTATAATCTTCGATGTAGAAAATAGTACACCTCGCCTACCTCACCAAATGGCTTTCCAGATTCTAGTGACAATAAAAAAGAGACCAATTTATCGAACTGTGATTGATGAGGGAGCTTCAACGTGTATTATGTCGATTCAGTGTTGGAAATCACTTGGTTCTCCTACACTGAACCAATCTCCGATGATTCTTAAGGCTTTCGATGGTCTAGGTTTCCACCCTTTTGGTATTTTGCAGGATTTACCCATAGGGGTCGAAGGTAAAACCGTAAATCTAGATGTGGAAGTGGTTGATGACCCTCTTGATTACAACCTTCTCCTTGGTCGAAGTTGGACTTATGCTATGACTGCTGTTGTTTCTTCAGTCTTCCGACTCATAAAATTTCCATATCAAGGAAGAATGGTTACAATAGATCAGCTAACTTATTTTTCTTCCGACCCAGCCTCTACAGAAGCAATCCAGCATGTTGGTAAAACGGTTATCCCTTATAAGGATGTTGGAGTAGGTTTGATTAAAGATTCTGGTTTGCTAGGAGCTTTTTCCTTTCCTCCTCCTAACGTATCGCCTTCTGTTGCAACTATTCATATGATTTCATCAGATTCTGTTATATCTGATGATCCTTGGATCGTACCTTCCGAATCCTAGTTAGATTCAAATGATGGCATGATGCCTTTGAGTCCATTTGAACTTGCATATCAGGCCGTACAGTCATTTTCCAACCCTTTTTCAACCGAAACTAATCCAATGAATGGGATCCATGAGGAATCACTTTCTATATCTAGTTCAACTACAATGGAATTTCCTGAACTTGTTCATACTGATGAGCAAATTCGTGAATTTTTGTCTGTTGACGATTTACCATGGGAAGATCTGCATCACCGATCTTCGTTTTTACCTGAACTAGATCATTTAGAAGATGATTTCGCTTCAATTTTTACTGCTGAATATGTCAAGGAACCACAGAATCCATTGAAAAATCTTGATTCTGAGTTAAATCTAGAAAATATTTCTCAAACGATTCCAATTGACATTTCAGTAAAACCTGGAATAATTGAAAACATTCATATAGGTGCTTGCTGTACTGAAGAACAAATTCAAACTTATAAAGCCCTATTTCAAGAATTCCGAGATGTGTTTTCTTGGTCCTATGAGGAAATGCCAGGAATTGATCCGTCAATAGTCGCACATGAAATCAAGACTTACTCGGATGCTAAACCTGTCCATCAACGTCTACGTCAAATTCATCCTAGAAAAGCTGCTGCTATAAAAGCAGAGGTTGAAAAATTACTTTTTGCAGGTTTTATTTATCCAATTCCCTTAATGGATTGGGTATCTAATATTGTTATTGTGACTAAAAAACAAGGGATGATACAAGTATGTATCGATTATAGGGATATTAATTGAGCTTGTCCCAAAGACAATTATCCAACTCCTTATATCGATCAAATTATCTATGATTGTGCCGACAGTGAAATGTTTTCCTTTATGGATGGCTTTTTGGGTTATAATCAAATAAACATACTCCCTGCTGATCAGCCTAAGACAACCTTCATTTATCCGTGGGGGACATTTTCTTATTGCAAACTACCTTTTGGATTAAAGAATACTAGAGCAACTTTTCAACGGGCAATGTCTTACACATTTCATGACATTAAACACATTGTGCAGCCTTATCTCGATGATTTACCTGCTCATTCATCGCGTAGGGACGACTATCTCACTCATTTACGAGCCATTTTTATGAGATGTAGGCATTATCGAATTAGGCTAAATCCACACAAATGTGTCTTTTGTGTAGAATTGGGTCGTTTACTGGGATTCATTGTTTCCAAAGAAGGCATTTGCGTCGATCCGTCGAAGGTCGTTGCTATTGTAAATTTGCCACCTCCTTCGACTTTACGCCAACTCCAAAGTTTGCAGGGGAAAGCAAACTTTTTACGTCGGTTCATTCCTAACTACGCCGAACTTACAAAAGGTTTTACCCGGTTGCTGAAACAGAACGTTCCATTCTTTTGGGATGAGATCGCTGATTGATCTTTTAATGCACTTAAACACGCGTTAACCCATGCACTGTTGTTGCATCCTCCCAACTACAACCAGGATTACATTTTGTATCTCGCCGCTTCTCATTCTACCATTGGGATGGTATTAGGTCAGGAGGACGAATCTTATAACGAACATGTAATTTACTATCTTAGTCGAAATCTGCATCCGACTGAGATTAAGTATACACATGTGGAGAAATTGGCATTGGTAGCAGTTCAAGCTATCCAAAGATTTAGACATTACATTTTGTTACGTAAAACCACAGTAATTTCTGACTGCAACCCTATGATGTACATTTTGACTAAACAATTGTTAGGGGGAAAATATTCCAAATGGATCGTCATCCTTTAGGAATTCGACTTGGAATTTGAAAAGTCAAAGGCGAAGAAATCTTTGGTGTTTGCGGAACTAATGTGTGATTTCCCCTCTACTAATACTGAAACTATGGCAGAGGAGCCCATTGCGGACGAATCTCTGTTTCTTATCAGTACTTTGGATCCATGGTATGGAGATATAATCGTCTATCTCCAAACCCAATATTTTCGGCCTGACATCTCATGATCTCAGTGACGGAAAATACGCTTCCAATCTCAACAATACAATATTGTTGGTGATACACTCTATCGTCGTGGAGAGGATTCTATTTTTTGATGTTGTCTTACTCATGAAGAAGCTGAAAAGGTTTTAAATGACTGCCATTCTAGAGCATGTGGCGGTCATATGTCGGGGTATGCCACTGCCCAAAAGATATTGCGTGATGGTTATTTCTGGCCGTCGTTATTCAAAGATTGTATTTATGCAGTCTGGAAATGCCACAATTGTCAAATTTTTGATCGTAAGATGCGCGCGCCACCCGCTCCTCTCCACCCAATAATTGCTGTCGGTCCTTTTGCGAAATGGGGTATTGATTTTATCACATGTTGTTGGGGTTCCCATGTTTTGGCTAGATTGGCAAGACCAAAAGATGAGACAACATTAGAACAACTTTTGGGCCCTAGGATCTAGCCCTCCTGGACCCGGAGAGGGATCTCTCCAAATAGAACAAAGAATGATATATCTTTGATGCTCAAGATGAGATGTTAGGCTAGTTATGAAGCATAAAGGGGGTTTTAAAATAATTTGGTTGGAGGGTTGCTAGGTTGGTTAGAAGATCATGGACTGGGAAAGCAATGGGAGAAAAGGAACAAAACAACAGGATGCTTCAGCAAGGAGGATAAGCCAAAACAGTGCCATCCATTGGGCTATGGAGTCATGAAAGGAGAATTACTTGCAACAACTAGCCAAGGCTTTCAGAGGGCAAGTCATCTATACTAAAGGATCTTTTAGGCAGATGACGGGATGGAACATTTAAGGAAAGAAGGTGGAAGAAGGAAAGACAACCAAATTTCTGTCTATAGATCATGTCAGAGGTCATTTAACTCCAGACCTGCTTGGACATACTCTAAGGCGGCTCTCAAAGAGGGACAACGGGGCTGCTTATAGATCGGACCAGAGGTCATTTAACTCCAGGTCTGCTTTAGCAACTCCAAGAGAAAACAGAGACAGGATCAACAAAGGGATCTTAGGAAGGTTGGTTGGTCACGCAAGGATCCTAGTGGATAGGGCTAACACTCATCCCCAGTGTTCCCAAACCTTCCAGCTCAAACCCAACAAGAACATATAAGAACTAATTCAACCAATTCATACATCAGAGAGTGGGCAATATCATCCACTGCAATGGTTAAATCGACTGAAATCAACTCTCAGATAACACATAAAGTAGAAAACATTAAAGGTAGGGAGAGCAGGAAACATAGGGCACCTAACAAGGGTGAATCCTATGTTATACTTCTGTTGCCTACCAGAAGAACATGAACAGCATGAAAATGTAATAAACAGAGTTAGGAAAAACATCACCAATAGCAATAGACCAGGATCCTGTGAAATGTGCTTTGATTAACTGATGCAAAACCAGTCATGTACAATATAGCTCAATGGTTGATACAATCCAAACTTCTCCTCCCAACCTATTACATACAACTACTCTGCTACTCCCTCCCAAGACTGTTCTAACAGTCAAAATGAATCCCTCTAACAGCAACGACAGTAACCAACAACAACCTTTACAATATGTTCTCAGGAATTCTTATAGGAGAAGAGGAAGAAACAGAAGTATATGGAAAATTAAATGAGTCTCATTAAGACGGTAAGGCGGAATTTTTCACGCCCATACCACTTAATGGCAACATGCAGTGCTGTGTGTACTCTGTAGGCTTTTTTGGAGATCTCTGTCAGGCCGAGATCGACCTCGGATATTTATTTGGAGTCCTTTCTGGTGTTTGGAGCTTTGCGCTAGCTTTCTGAATAAATGAGCTAGTGGATGATCTGCAAGGTCTCTCCATTCCTCCTACCTACCACCTGACTGTCTTAAACGAGCTTCAGTCAGTGTAATTAATCGTTTCAGGGCTTGAGGAGGCATGGAGATTGCTGTAGGAATGGTGTACGCCTGGAGAAAACATCCTGTTGATATAAAACACAAATAAGACTCTTTGCGTGCTTAAGTCTTCAAACTGTGCTTCAATCCTTTGACTTGCGGGGTTAAACATTAATTATGTCAACAGAAATCATTAACCCCCTTGAAACCTTCCGCTGATCTGCTGGCAATGCTGAAAATACCTCTCTGTGCTATCTGCACAATTTTAAAATAAACCTGTTACAAACCAGCAGGGGTGGCGGAGAAATGCTGTGGAGGCCCAAAAAAACAGTGGCAGAACAATGAGAATAGTGGCGGTAATGGAGAAAGGCGGAAGAAGTGGTTAATAATGTAAAGAACCCAAGGATTAAAGCTTGGGCGTAACACAAAGGGAAGCACAGGAATACGATGAAGCAGAACTGTGGATGTGGGACCCGGTCACGGCGGAGGGTGATTAAACTTGGAACGTTGGATCCTGGGACTAGATCAATGGCTCTCATTCAATCAGAGGGAGAAAAGGGAGGGACGACGGAAGTGGAGCGGGATGAATCTGCACCGTCGAACCTGGCGGGATGGATGGCTCAAATCGGATCGGGAGATCGCAATCGGGAGGGCACAATTGTGAGTTGCGATTGCGATCGGACGGGGAGTAGTGATTGAGCTCTGGCCGTTGGATCTGGGGATCAGATCAACGACTCACATTAAAGCGGAGGGAGAGCGCGATCGGGGATCGGGAGTTAGGACTTGCGATCAATCGGAGATCGGAGGGAAAGGTTTGCAATTGATCGGAGGGCGCATTTGAAACATTGCAATTGCGATTGGGCGGGGGGCCGTGATTAGCGCTCCGCCGTCGGATCTTTGTGACAGATCAATGGCGCTAAACACATCGCAGGAGTTAACGTCATAACTAAATCGCATCGGGACTTTTAAGTTTCACAAAGGAATTTGCCCCTTCGACTATTCCGATTGCGATTGGCCCCCAAGGCTTAAGCACTTGGCTTTGGGGAAGGGTCACGTGGGGAAGTGGTTGAGGGGCTAGCGGGAAAGGGGCCAGGCCTTATAATAAGTTCAGAAAGTGGGTTTTGGCCCATTCCAATGGGATTTGAAAGTTAGAGAGGGGAACAATAGAGGAAGAGAAGGGGAAAATGGAAAAACAAAGGGTAGGGGAAGAAATTAAATGGGATTTTGGGAGGATTTGGAGAGTAAAAAAGGAAATAGAAGGGGGAATAAAGGGAAGCAGGATAGAAGCTAATTGGGCAGGGGACAAGAGGGAAAAGAAGCCTTTGGGCATTTCTTCACAAATAGAGAGGCTTTATAATGGAAATCAGCAGAGGGGACTTTATCAAAGGACCAAGGCACTAGGAGGCTTCAAGGATGATGTGTTTGCAAGGGAAATGCATTCCTTGAAGGCTAAAAAACAATTTAGCCCCCTGTTTTGCTTGTCAAAAATTTATAGGGGGGCTAACACATGTAACCCTCACTCGGCCGGGGGGCATGCTTATATTATCTTAGTAGTAGATTATTTTACTAAGTGGGCTGAGGCGATGCCTACATTTTCAGTTGATGGCAAGACTGCTTCAAATTTCGTATTTAATCACATAATTGCTAGGTTCGGTGTTCCTCAAGCTATTATTACTGATCATGGAAGCCATTTTCGGAATGTCATGATGACTGAACTGACAAATCAGCTTGGCCTGCGCCACGATAGTTCCACTCCATATTATCTGCAAGCCAATGGTCTGGTTGAAGCTATAAATAAAGTTTTAGTCACCATGATTAGACGAATTATTGGTATTCACAAAATGAATTGGCATTCCATGTTATTTTCAACACTTTGGGCATATCGAACCTCAGTTAAAACATCAACTGGTTTCACTCCCTTTCAACTCGTTTACGGTTTGGAAGCTGTGTTGCCGATTGAATGCGAAATTCCATCTTTGAAATTAGCCATAGAGTTACTCCCAGCTACGTCTGAAGAGGAGAAATGTTTTTTATACTTAGCTCAATTGGATGAGAATCGGAGAAACGCTGCAATAGAAAACGAGGCTCATGTCAAAAGGATAAAAGATCAGTATGATAGAAGTGTTACCCCTCGAAATTTTTGAGAAGGAGACCTAGTCTTAGTTTATGATCAAGCCAACGATAAGCTAGGGGCTGGGAAATTCGTGCCTATGTGGCATGGCCCTTTCATTGTCAAGCGAAAGCTAGCAAAAGGGGCCTATGAGATGATATATTTTGATGGTGTCCCTTTAGATATACCCAGAAATGGGCTATATCTGAGGCGATATTATGCTTAAACTTGGTGTGGAGATTTTTTGCTATGTTAGATTTCTTCACTGTTGGTGTGTCTTAGATTAGAAAAGTGTGTCTAGTTTAGAAGTGTGTTTTTATCACTATTACTGCTTATCTGAGTTTTACTCCTGATATTGCAGATGTCGACGTCTCTTCAAACCTACATTGGTTTTGCTGATGGTGCTTGTCATAGTACACGAAACATTTCTTCCGCAGCTTGGGTTATTTATTCACCCTCTGACGAGTTAGTTTCCATGCATGGGGTAAGCCTTGGTCAAACAACGAATAACATTGCTGAGTATAGTGTAGTGATTGAGTTATTATCTGAATCCATATCATTTGGAATTTGGAGTTTGATTGTTAGGTTGGATTCTGAACTTGTTGTATCACAGCTTAACAGGGTTTATGCCATTAGAAATCCAGTGTTATTACGGTTATTTTTAAGAGTTCATCTCTTGGAACGCAAATTTGATTACATTGAATATCAACATATTCCAAGACATTTAAATACTTTAGAAGATGCAATTTCTTCTAGTATGTAAATCGACATTTGAAATGATAAAAAAAACAGTAGAACAAAATAACATTCATGACATGTACACAGATAGTCGGTAAATAGTGATATATCATAGGATAGAAGTGTTTTCAAAAAATATACATCGTCTTCGATCATAGGTTGGAAACACCTTATGATCGGCAAAATGGTAACACAAAAGGTCAAAAATATGAGTCTACAACACGATCATCCCATCACTGATGGTGATCACGATAAGAAACCACTGCCCAGGCCACCCTGCACAGGAAACTCCTAAAAGGTCCTGGAACACCAATCACGTATCTCTGCAATCTGAGTGGAATGTCATCTATGTTTGTCTCCGGAATATCTAGAGTCAAACGCTCTAGATGATGCTCTAAATCAGTCAAAATTTCTGCTGATTGGACTGCTGGGGCTGGTACGGCGGCAACTGGTTGTTTTCTTTCATAAGGTTGGAGATGAGCTGGTCGCTGTGCGCCCACATTTGTATTTAAAAACAAAATTTTGGTTATTAATTTTCAAGACGATAAAAAATAAAAAAAATTTAGAACTTAGAAACTGTTGAAAGATGATTTTACCTGAGTCATCCCACTGTTCCCCTGCCGGGAGAGTCATCTCTCGGTCGCTGCAGAAATCTGTCCTGGTGTATGGAAAGTCCTCTATGATGAAAAGTTGGCGATCTAGCCAACGAAAATATGAAGAAGGAAATCGAACAATCTCAGCGCCCTCAATACCATGATGAGCCATCAGTGCAGACCAACGAACCATCCTAGGTTCTCGAAGTCGACTGGCTTCAACAGGAATACTCTATGGAGCTAGCATGGGGATCCTCTCTAGAGCAAAGGAGACGACAATGGATCCACATCCAAAGTTATTTAGTTTCCCATTTTTTGCTCTAGTTAGTTGGCCTTTTATATTAGCCAACACAGCTTCACACCAGTTGAAAATGGTGCCGCGAAAACAGTCCACAGTGATGCGCATCTGGGAACCGGTAGCCACATGCAGTGCTGCACTCCCACACAGCCTGGTAACAGTAAATGCAATAAATTTCAGCTCAGGACGGATGATAGTTTTTATATCAATCCATTTGTCCCTGGGGTCTGCTTCATCATTGCAAAATTCTTGCCGAAGACTAGCGACAGTCTGGCCACCTGGCCTAGTCCCAAATAAAGAAATTTTTTCACCCCTCTTGGACAAACCAGTCAAAAAATAAATTTCCTCTAGCTCAATTTCGAGCCGATGGCTACCAATAATGAAACACTGGTCCTACACGTTCCACCTGTTTACCAGCCATGTCAGGAGGTCTACCTGTGCCCTCATGCCTTGGATGGCCCAAAATTTATACAAACTGCATGCTCTTAATGCTTGCATTGTTGGAAAATGGAGCATCGCGGCTTCATCCACATCCTCATGCTCACGTTCTCTCCAAATAAACATCTTGTTAATCCTACAATGCATAAAAATATAGATTAGAACAATCTAATTTGAATGTTTTTGGGTGGTAAAAGAGAAATTTGAGTTTTAAATTTAAACGTGCGGGGACCGCACTTTCCCTTTGTACACAGTGCATAGGAACGCACGCGTTCTATGGAGAAAGTGCAGACCCACGAATTTTTCCTATATAGAAAAAAGTCGGGGTCCGCAGGTACCATGTGTGTCACCTGCGGACCCCCGCGGGCGATTTTTGAACCATATGTTTCCTCAAAAATAAAATCTAAAGCCTGAAAACGAATTGTAAATGGATGAAATGCAAGATTAGGAGGTTGTGGATTACCTGGGACTGACGGTTCTCGATTTCGACGGACGGATTTTCCAGAATCTTCACTGGAACTTTTTTACCCAAAAGCTTCTACTTTTCACTCTGAACTCGAACAGTAAAAATGAAATTGAAAAAGTCCTTTTTATAAGTTTTTTTGAATAGATGAATTTTTAATTTGTTTATTTTTTACTTTAAAAGGGTATTTTTGAAGCATTTTTACTTATTTTAAACAGGTATGTGTAATGTTTTAAGTTTTTGTGCAGAAATTGGATTTTTCAGGAGAATTAATCATTTTTCAACCAAGAGCATACTTTTATCACTTTTTCGGACTCTTTCAAAAATTCACGAAAAAGCAAAACATTGGAGTCCTCTTTTAAGCCCTTTTCAGACTCTGTAAACATGAAAAGATTTCCGAGTACTTGATTATTCGAACTCGTTAAAGTAAATGAATGATCGTCCCTTCAGTATAAGTTTACCCCTTTTACGGATTGAAATGGACTTTTTATGAAAAAGGTATACATTGACTAATTATGGTCAATAGAGTTATCTCCTGCATTATTTTATCCTTTTCAGGCTCGAGAGACTAAATTTACGAAAAAGTACACCCATGGAGTTTTCTTAAGTTTTCTTCTGACTCCCTAAAATTGAAAAAACACCGAGTTTCTCCTATACTGGACTCGTTAAAATTTAACAGTAAAGGACCTGTTCAATTTTAAGCAGGAATGGAACACTCCTTCTTAGGGTTCGAATCTTAAACTAAGTTGGACTCATCCGAAGGATGAGCTTATAAACAAGCAAATGTTATCCTCCTCAAGCTTGTTAAAAATAAAGAGGTACTTTCCATAAATGGTGGGGGAAAAGAGAGAAAAACGAACCTGTTTGTTACATTTTGATCATTCGAAAATCCAGTCAACCACTCTTGAACATGACACTTTTATTCACCTGGGTTGGGAAATCCTTTGCCTAACAGTTAATCAAACCTCATTGAAATTTTTCATCTAGTTTCTGGGTATTAGCTTTGGGTCAATTGTCACCAAGCCATCTGCAGTGTCGTTATGTGTTCAAGAGGACAGTTCAAATAAACCATTCATCTGTAAAATATCTGTCATCCATTTTGACCATCCCTGAGTCAGTCCTTGCCAATATATTTTCAAAACTTGATCTATGATTTCAGGTTGTGGGCTTGCCTACAACGGATCACTTTCTATCGACGACAACTCATTATCTAGGAAGTTGATCTAGAAATCGTCAGTACCTTGAAATATGCATGCTTCAATGGTAGGTTTCTTGCTTTTGACGATTGGTTCCATCATTGACCTTCGATCAAACGATTCCGTGACATGTTTGACTTCAACTCATTCATTCACATTTCATGGATTGTACTGAGTACTTTGAGAGCCATTGACATTACTGGTGGTTACTCTCACACTTGTTAACAGTTTACATCATTGACTGGTAATCAAGTGGTTTCTACCATGTTCGACTTCGACGCATTCGTTCACATGGATAGAATCGTACTGGTTTGAGATGCGGAAATCAAGACCCTGGATCTGGTTTCCACCATCCAGGCTGCGAGGAATTTTTTTATCATTTATACAATGGACTATTTATAAACAGATGGCTACGTCCATACTGTGTTAACACATGTCTATACTATGATGTACTCAAAATCATTCTTGTATCAGAACAGTCAAGTCAGTTTCTAGTTACTTTTGATCTGAGCATGGGAATGCCTACCTTGATGATATGTATATATATATATACATATATATATATATATATATATATATATATATATATATATGATATATATATATATATATATTATATTGAATGTTTTATTAAAGTCAATCAAATCACAGGATGATCCTTGAAATGATAAAGTACTGCACTCTTCATATATGACAGACTTCAGTTTCATCTATTCCAGACTTTGCACTTTTGGGGGGCAATCTGTTACACTAAAAATTGTCATCCTGACATTCTGCTATGTGTATGAGCTAATTACTACTCATACTTCCCCCTCTGCAAGTCTAACATATCAAGTTCCTCATGTCAAGCCTTGAAAATCAGAAAAAATTCCTAAAAGTCTCTTAAATTTTGATATCGCACTTTCTAGCTATCTTGCCTGCGGTCCTGCACCCAATGTTCAGCTTTCCTGCATACCTGAACGCACTTTCTCTTTGTTAAAGGTGCGGACCCCTGTAAGATCAAAAAGGCGCAAGTAAATTCCAAAAAGCTCAATTAAAGTAAATTCTGGAAGCTTCTAGAATGGAACTTGTGGTGGTAGAACCGCTCTTATGAGGTACATGAATCCCTTACCTTATGGAGCTAACCCCTTGATATAAGGAGCCTATCCCTTTGAAGAAGGACTTTATCCCTTCATACTTGGAACAGAGAACCTCCTCTTTTCCACTATAAAAAGAGGCATTGGGTAGCCTCAAAGGGAGTTCAAGCTTTTAGAATATTTTGAAGTTAAGTGTTGTTGAGATTTAGACTCAGTTAACTAAGACCTTTGCGAGGAGGTATTACATACCTCTTTTCGTCTTGGTTGGAGGAGTGCAGAGCTTGTCAAAGTAGAGGAGACTCCTGCTTCGGACCCCGGGAAGGCCTGTGCA
Source organism: Pinus albicaulis (assembly GCA_034641835.2). Lineage (NCBI taxonomy): Eukaryota > Viridiplantae > Streptophyta > Pinopsida > Pinales > Pinaceae > Pinus > Pinus albicaulis. The sequence continues at coordinate 18,145 of JAXQQM020059414.1, forward strand.
ACATCAAGGCTCAGGTTGTAAGGTTTTCTTATATTAAGATTATTACAATCAAGATTTGTTTTTCTCAATAAGTTATCATTTGATTACTTGTTTCATAGATTCCTTGATCACTATGATGGATATGTTTTATGATTATATGTGATACAGGTGCTATTAAACTTTTTCTTGTTTGTGATTGCAGGTTGACAAAAGAACTCTTATTGCGACAGGAGCATTACAACTACAAATAAGCATTTGGATCTGAGGTAAGATCGACACCTTCATAACATTTATTTTTAAAGCGAATATATCTAGAGAAAGACAAACTTAGTTGCTCGTTTGTTGCTAGATTGTCTTTTGACACTAGGGAGATCGGTCTTGTCCGCAAGACGGATTAATCCACACAACTGAGTGTTCTATTCATTCTTTTTGACACACCATTTTCCTATGGTGTTCCTAGAATTGGCTTCTCTCTGTGAATTCCATGATGTGAACAGTACCTATCAAACTCTTTGCTGCAATATCCACCTCCATTGTCTAATCTGAGACACTTCAGGTTATTTCTTGTCAAATTCTCAACCAAATATTTCCACTTATTGAAAGTATCAAATGCATCAGATTTATTCTGAATATAATAAATCTAGGTTTTCCTGGTTGCATCATCAATAAAAGTAACGTAATAACAAGAGCCACTGAGAAATGATACTAGAGCAGGTCCCCATACATTTGTATGAAAAAGCTCTATTTTTTCATTCTTCTTTTATTTACCAGCTCTAATAAATCTAACTCTTTTTTGTTTTCCATAAACACAATTCTCATATAAATCCAAATCTACATGCTTCAAACCTGGCAACAAATTTCTTGAGTGAAGAATCTAAATCCCATTCTTACTCATGTGCACAGGCCTATGATGCCATGATGTTGTATCTTCTCCTATGAAGGTTAAAGCATTAACAGAATTAGAAATACCTTTGCATAAATACAATGTACTAATATTTTCTCCTTTTTCTATTACCACGACTCCTTTAGTGACCTTCCAGCTTTTATCTATAAAAGTAGTCACAAAACCTTCACCACCTAACTGCCCTATTGAAATCAGATTTTTCTTCAGATATGGAACATGCGTTACCTACTTTAATAGCCATTTGTTTCCATTCTGTTGTTTTATAAAAAATTTAACCATTCCAATGATTTTACAAGGTTTATTATCACCCAGACGAACCCGTCCAAAATTTCCTTGAACATAGTCATGTAAATGTTTCCTATCAGCTGTGGCATGGAATGAGGTCCCCGAATCTACCACCCGGGCATCAATAAATTTTTCTAATTAAAGAATCAAAGCATATTGAAACACATCACCTGTCAAATTTGCTTCATGATTGTTTTATTGTTGTGTGTCTCCTTCTTTTCCCTTTCGAGACTTACAATCTTTCTTCAAGTTTCCTTTATTTCCCGCATTTCCAACACACTATCCCCAATCTGGACTTGGATCTTCCTTTCCTTGAGTTACTGCGATATCCTGGGTTATGAGCACCATCATTAGGTACATTTAAAGGGGTTAGTTGTCACCTTTTTAGCCTTATTAGTCTCTCTTTCTCACATTGAATTGCATTATGTTCATATGTTTCTTAGTGTATATGGTGTATTAAGGGTTTTCATACTCTGAATGCGTAATGTGGTTTAAATGCTGGATAAACAAGAGAATATGCCATTTTTTCTTAAGATTTCATAATCAAATCTTGGAGATGAAAGAAAGGAGTGATTATAGGGGTTGACCACCTCCTTAACTCATAAAAGCAGCCAAGGGATCCTCGAGATTCTCCTCCAATAGCTCAAAATCAAAGGTAGCCAAGCAAGTGGAAGATTAAGTGGAGCCTAGCTCCACTTCTCTCAAAGTCAAGGGGGAAAAATCACCTACTTTCTAGGGAGTTGTTGGTAGCTACCCTTTAGGATAAATAGGGAAGAGCAAGAGCTCATTAGGTTTCGATTTTTAGAGATAGCTAGATCACTCTTAGCTCTTGTAATAGACATTTATGACTTTCATGTGCTATGTAATGAGGTGGGTTATGCAATAAAATGAGTATTCAATTGCTTCTTCACTGATTTAGTTTCATGGAGTTGAGCTTGTGGGTTAGGGCCCAATCCATTGGCCTAAGTCTCTCTTATGTATTTTTGTTTACCTTCCATGTTGTTGTAGTTAGTTTTCTTACATTCAATTTTACTATATTTAGTATTCTTCCATTTCGTGTTGTTGAAATTAGTTTCTTTGAGTTCATGTTTTAGTAGCATAGAAAACCATAAAACTATGTGTTAAATCCTCCCTCTCTCACCTCTTCCATTAGGGCTTGAGGAGGGTATATATTCACCACACACCCAACTTGCTTTCAGTTTATGATTTCTTGGAAATATTAGCTAGGTTTTTTTGCTTATCATGAACATGTTGTGGATGTAGAGTTATTTTTTTGTTTCAAATGCATAGGTAGGTTTGCTTAAATTCAACTCGTCTTTTCCACCATTCTCATCATAGATTTTTCAATGATAAATGCATGAACATGTAGTTTGCTTGCAGGTTTGAGTAGATTAGCAGAGGAGGTCTCCACCAACATCATTAGCTTCAGTTGCCACCCCTCACCAACCAACTTCCAACCAAATCGCCTTTAGCCCTATTTTTTGGAAATATTCACCACAACGCCGAGAGCCACTTTGGAGGTGAAAGACATGATTTTAAAGAAGTTATGAGATTGGCCAATTGGTTGGATACCTTCCATCCACCTAGATCAACCTTCATTCTACCTCTCCTACCCCTTTCCTCCCCATTTCTGGCCTCAAACTACCCTCGGTGTCTTTCCTGTAGTGTTTCAGGACATCTTGTAGCATTGTAGGAAATCTTGTAGCAGATCCTATAGTAGTTCCATTCAACCACTTATTTAGTCCAAAAACTCTCTTTCACATCACCTAGACCTGACACAACCTCTAAGACACCTTAAGCTCTGAAACCATGAGTCCAAGACCTTCCTAAGCCACCTCATCGCCTCCTTCTTTTGCTGCAAAACAAAGTATTTACAAGCATAGTTAGCTCATTAATAGATGCATTGTTAAGCATAGCGGTAAAACATGAAATAGATAGAGTTCAATTAGTCATTTAGTTCTACCTGTGTGCTTAGATTAGTTTCCCTTTCTGCAAGTTCAATTTTGCAATTTAATTCATGAATGCCACTTAGTTTAACTCTATTTATTGCATTAGCTTAATCATGGATTTCCTTTCTTGCAGATAGCTAGATGAGTCTTTATGCCCTAGAAAATTTTCTTCCTGGTAGAATAATGATCATGAGTTATTTCCAGTCCTATCTTTCATTCAGAAGTGTGACATACTTCATTCCATGGAAGTAACCCTAGCAGTAGCACCTCATCGTAGGACTAAGAAGAGGATGGCATGACTAGAATGCATTTGCTGTGTATATAGAACTGTCACCTCCAAGTTTGTACGAACCCCAAGTTGATAAAGTAAAGTAGAGTAGCCTCTGGGAGTTGCAACACTCTTGGTGCAATACCAAGGCTCACCACTTTTTGGTGTCTGTTGAGCTAATTTATGTACCTAAACTAACACAATTATTTATTATCAATCCGGGTTGTTTATGCTTTGAGGCAAGTTCACTATATGTGAAGATCTAATATAATCAAACCTTGAAAGATAATTTAAAAACAATACATCCTACAACTCTAATTCAACTTGTTCAAAGTAGAGGAAAAATATTGAGATGGTTCTTGACTCAAGAAGTCCACCTTTGCCTCAACTATCACTTAATGAATCAGAGATTAAAATCAAGAACTTAAGATGGATAAATTGTTGCTGAAAGAAGCTCTTAACTTAAGAGACATATAAAGTATTTCATCATAATTTATTCATCTTAATACTCAAAATCACAATAAGAAACTACTTGTATGCAAACCAAAGAAAATAATTGTAATTCATCATTTTAGTAGAAGGGATGTTCAACTTGATACATCTGTTTTTCCAACTTGATAAAGTGATGAATAAGCTATGAACTAATGACATCAATCATTATGCATGAACCATGAAGAAATCTGAAATAAAGCTCTGAAAAACCAGTTCTACAATCATCAAATTACAAGGAAATAAAACTAGTTAACAAGAAAGTGTACTTAGCTTGGAATGGGGGCCCTTCCACCCTTGCCTTGCACACTTGATAAATGATCTCAGAAGATTAACTTCAGTTACACATCCACAGCATTGAACAGCAAAATGATAACAACACAAGTCTTCAAATTAACTCCTCAATCCAAAGTTGTCACAAGTATAATAAGTCAATAATAATCATAATAATAATACATAAGCCATCAAAGCTTTGGCTTTAAATAAGAAGTCTCATGAAACAAACTGATCTATTTTTACTCAAACAAACCCATCTACTCTCATCCACCTATCTAAGTCGAATTCATTATTCTTATCCCAAGAAATATGGCCAATCCCATAAAATCTCAAAACTGCCCTATTTCTATGGGATTTCTGAATGACTAGTCATGATTGACTAAAACCAAATGGGCCTAATAAAGCTTGTTCTGTTCGAACTAAGCATAGGTGGCTTAATCCTAGTTGCCAAGCTGTCCATCCATGCATTCAATTCGTGCCCAAGTGTCCTGCAACCACATCAACCATAGAGCTATTACGGGAATTTCTGAATCTGCCAATTTTGCACTAAAAACCAAACTTTCATAAAAACTTTAGAATTTGAGAAATTAAAATTAAATACCTGAATAGATATCAAATATATATCAAAATGGAATAAATGAATGGAAAATGGATGGGAAATAGATGGATTAGTAAGTTTCTTTGAGCAAAATAAGACCAAAACTAAGGCCCAACATCTCTCCCTTGCTTATCATCAAGCATGTCCTCATGCTTGCCTATTCCTCTTTGACCTTCTTCTTTCTGAAGTAGATGTTGTACCTGTAGATGCTTCCTGTTGTGCTGCCCTTGCCAAACAATCCAAACCTGTGTCATGTCTTTCCTTGAACAAAGCTGCTTTGACCTTCTGTTTTTCATACTTGGCCTGCCACATATTCTTTTCCTTCAACCACTTAAATGCTTGTTTAGAAATTAGATCATTTTTCCTTTTTAATCTCCCCAACTCTTCTTTCAATTTTTCATTTGCTTTGACCAATTTAGCATTATTTTTCTTGTTTGCTTTGTTTTCTTCTTTTAATTGTTTTTCCACAATTTTGCTAATTTCTAATTGGTCAGTTAAATCCCTGATTCTTCCTTCATTGATTTCTTTTTCAAAATCTTGGGTTGTTTTCATTAATGATGATGCTGCTTCATCATCATATGAAGAATCCCTTTCAAATTCTTCTTGTGGAATGTTATTTTCTTCTTGTGGTCTTGGGAAATATGCTTCTTCTTCCTTATCTAAGTTAATGGGACTTCTATTTGTGAATCTTTTAGGAATAGACATAACAGATATTTCATTTTCCATGGCCATGTTACTCTGCTGTTTAGCTCTTGTTCTAGGATATAAGGGTGAATTCATCAATCCTCTACTTTCCTGCTCTATTTTATCCTGTACCTCTTTAATCTGTTCAGTAAAATGATTTTTAATCCTGAATTCTCTCCACACTATGCCCTGTAATCTCACCTGATACTCAACTAGGATTTTAATCAATCCTTGATGATACATCTGTCCTGCCTTAGGCCTGTTTTCATGTCTTGCTGTTTCAATCATTCTTAAGAGGCTCTTATATAGGAAATAAGGTAAATTAATCCTATCTTCTCCCTTAATGTGATGTAGAAGTTTAACATGATATAAATGGGCAACACTATATCCTCGGTCACAAGTCAAGAACTTTTGGATGATCAAGACCAATTCTCCCCATGGCTCATTAAACCATTCCCTGGGTATCCCTTTTGTCCTATCAAATGTCCCCTTCCGGTTTTTCTCAAGGAAGAAAGTCCACGCTTTCTCCTTGAAGTGTAGCCCTTTATAATACTTTTCTCCTATCATTGGCAAATCTAAGGCTTTGGACAAGTATTCTTGGGTTACTGGGACAATGATTTCTCCTACTCGAGTCTGGTCTTGACTGAAATTCTTTATAAAATCTTTGGTTATCTCCTCAGAATGGCCATTAAATTTCTGTAAGAAGCCTATCATCCCTGCCTGATAAAGTTTTTCTATAGTCTGTTTTCCCCAGCTTTCTATCTGAAATTTTGGCTCTACCCTGTTTGCCATTGTTTCTGTAAACCAATCAATGTAGGCCTCTGCTGTTACTAACTTCATTTTAAAAAAAAATTATGACTATCGTTTTTTTAAAATGAAATTCAGTAAGCAAAGAAGCTTACCTTCCTCTTCTGACTCAACTCAACTCTGCCCTTTTTAACCTCTGATATATTCCCTTGCAATAGCACTATCTGAATTACCTGTTTAATGCAAACAACACCTGTATACTTCTGTTAATACACTGGTCTCTGTTTTTTTTTTAAATTAAATACACACGCAACAAAAACATGATTTACTGTGTATATATAAAATAAAAACTAAAGAGTGCTCTCGGCCTCATCAAAATTTCCAAAATGTTTTTGGCTTAAGCAAAGGCGTTTGCAAAAATTTTTGCTTGCAGACTCAGCATAAAAATCATAAATATGCAAAAAGGCTCTCGGCCTCAACCAAATATAAACACGGCTTCAGCAACCCGACTCCCTTTGGCAACCACAGTTCATTTTGACAATCCGGCATTCGATCCCCTGTTTTAGTAAAAAAAAAAAACAAAAATGCAGTGGCAGCAAGTGTTTATGGCATTTTTCGTTTTCATGTTAACTGTTTGTTAAAATATTAATGCGCACAATTCACTCGGCAGAACACGGTTTAGTGCGCAATTAGTCAACAACCACTGCCATGCCACTTCAATCACAACATTCCGTTAAAACTCTTAACGTGTTACTCATGCAATGAGTTTCCATCAAAATGCTGCACATCAAAATCTATCAACAGTCCGTAAGTGCTGTCAATCTGGAGATAATCACGGATTTGTAGTTACCTGACTGTCAACGAGCGCGTGGAGTGTAACCGGGCGCTCCAAATCCCTATTACTTCGGTTAATTGAGTTGGTGGCAAAGCACAGGATCTAAAAGTTAATGACAAGCAATATTCCATAATCGCTGAGTGTAAATGAACTTCACTGTTACCTGACTTAATCCTGAAAATCTGCTATCTCTGATCATTGAACCCGGAGCAATTTCCTTTCTTAAATCCGCCTTCTTGCTTTTCCGGAGCGATTTTCACTATTTCGCTGCTTCAAAACACCTTCTCTTCTCTCCGGATTGATGTTTTGTTTCAGAACGCCTTCCTTCTGAGCTCTGGAAATGAGGAATGAGGTCTAAACAGTCATGAATTGACCGAGTTCATGGTTGTACCGTGCCTATTGGTGTTATGATGCGCAGTTGGTATGGCTGTCCTCTTTGACCAGTCGCCCGACTGTGTCATGAGGATGCCAAATCATCATTTTGTTTTGAATATTATTGCCACCGCCGTGTGCTATGCACGTATGATTTCCATTGTCGTGTGCTATTTTTTGAATGATATGCACGTATCATTGCCACCAACGCGTTTTATTTTGAATGATATACCCGTATCATTGCCACCGTCATGTGTTATTTTGAATGATATGCATGAACTATTACCTCCGCCGTGTGTCTATACGTGCAATGATACTCCTGCATTGTATATGCAATTATCATTTCACCATACCCTGTCAATCATACAAGCCTGCCAGATCATAACAATCGTGCCTGTCCTTCATTTTGTATGCGCCATATACCTTCGCTTATCCTTATACCATATGCGCGTTGATTTTATATACCATATGTATTAACCTTATATCTTTTGCGCATTAACCTTATGTATTAACCTTATATATTTTGGTTTTAACGCATTCCTTATTTAAACTATGGTATATAGTTTAATATAGCGCATTATTTGTTTTGCCTTATATGCACACCTTTATGATTTTAAAATGACCATCTTAGGTCATGTTTAAAATCATCACCATACTAATGCTTGATTTGTATGTGTAGGTGGAAAAAGTTGTCCTAGCTTGGTCTTTTGCTTCTAAAGAAAAATACTTAGGATTATAGGGAATATGTATGGGAAATGTGTATGAATGAAATGGAATATGTATAGGGGTATTATGAATATAGGATATGTATAAGGAATAATGAATATCCTCAGGTACTAACTTTAACTTAACAAAAACTAAAAATTCCTAAGAAAAATTTGAATTTCAAGCACAAAATGACTATACAGATACTTCCCTGGATGATGTTTGTACAGGTGGAATGAAGTCAGATGTTGTAGATGAATCAAAAAGTGAATTTTATTGCTGCTCCTTGTTCTTCATGCTCTGTTCTTGAATTGAAAAATCAGGTCCCTTTGTAATGGTTCTTTGTTTCAGGTCCCTCTGCACTGCTTACATAATATGCACATGTTGTTTTGACATTGGCAGGTCTCTCAGGTCCCTCTGTATTGATTTCTTCTTTCAGGTCCCTCTGTTGACAATACAAGTTCCTTCTGTACTTCAGCTTTCCAGCTAAAGATCTAATACAAGTCTCCCCCTTGTTTAAGATATGACTTGTCCTCAAGTCAGTTGTTGATGGAGAGTACCTGTATTGAAATTATGTGAGAACAGTAGAACAAGAAAAGGAATTCATAGAGTCCAAGTTGCCTTGGTTTTCCCCTATGAATTCGTGTTTGCATAGTGCCAGTTGCCTGGTTTTCACTAGCAAACAAATTTTTTTTTTTTTTTTTTTATATATATTTTTTATTTTTATTTTTATTTTTTTTATATTATTTTTTATTCAACTACAGTACTGGAAGATGGCTGAGCCTGGTGTGCCATGACTTCCAGTTCTGTATCTTCTATCAGTTGTTTCATAAATGCTTCTTTACTGATAGGCCTATTATAAACTTTGAGCCTATGTCCATTCACTATAAAGGAGGTGGAATCCTGGTCGATTGTTTTGATCTTGACTGCTCCATTGTCGAAGATTTCATCAATTTCATATGGGCCTAGCCAGTGTGTTGTGAACTTTGCTTTGAAATCTTTGAACTTGGAATAAAAAAGTAATGCCCAATCTCCCTTGCGAAATGTCTTTGTTTTGATATATCTGTCGTGCCACTTCATTCTTTGTTGTTGCACCAATGTAGTATGTTCTATGGCTTGTTGACGATGCTCATCCAACTGATTCAGTTCCATGATCCACTGCTGTTGTGCTTCTGTCAAGTCTAGTCCTAGTTCAGCTGCTAGTCTGTATGTTTGTATTTGAAACTCTATAGGCAATAAGGCCTCTTTTCCATATACTAACTGGTATGGACTAAAACCAGTTGTATTCTTCCATGTGATTCTATAGGCCCATAGTGCATCTTGTAATTTTTCAGACCAATCTTTTCTGTTCAGCTGTACTGTTTTTGTCATGATATTTTCTAGGACTTTATTTATTGATTCAACCTGCCCATTTGCTTGAGGATGATATGGTGTAGATTTCCTATGTTTGATCTTGTATTTCTCTGTTAGATCTCGTACCAGCTTTGATGTAAACTGTGTTCCTTGATCTGTTAAAATTTGTCTAGGTACTCCATATCTGACAAAGATTTCTTCAAAAAGAAAGGTGACCACTGTATCTTCTGTTGCTCTGTTCACTGCTTTAGCCTCTGCCCACTTGGTTACATAATCTGTACATACTAATATGTACTTCTTTCCATTTGATGGTGGATTGATGGGTCCAACAAAGTCAAGTGCCCATTGCTCAAATGGTTCTATGAGGACTTGTGGCTTCAGCGGCATCTCATCTCTTGTAATTGGTCTCCCTGTTCTCTGGCAACTGTCACATTGCTTGACATATTTCTTAGAGTCTTTGAAGATGGATGGCCAGTAATAGCCCAGTTGCAGCACCTTATATGCTGTTCGTTTATCTGCAAAATGGCCACCACATGGTTCATCGTGACATGCCCTTAGAATATCTAATATTTCATCTTCTAGCACACATTTTCTAATTATCAAATCTGAACCAGTATAAAATAAATCACCATTTACCCAACTATACCTAGAACTCTCTCTAACAATTTTGTGTCTTTGCTTTTTAGTGAATTGGGTTGGTAACTTTCCAGAAGATAAATAGTTTGCAATGTCTGCAAACCATGGTGTTCTTACTGTGATAGCAAACAGGTGTTCATCGGGAAAGTTATCTGCAACCGGATTTGGATCATTGGGTGAATGTATGCGGGACAGAAAGTCAGCCACTTGATTTTCCTTGCCTGGCCGGTCTTGTATTGTGATATTAAATTCTTGCAATAACAGTAACCATCTTGTTATTCTTCCATTAGTGATGGGTTTATTCATCAAGTATTTGATTGCTGAATGATCTGTATGAATGAAAACTTGATATCCTGTTATATAGTGTCTGAATTTGTTTACTGCATGTATAACGGCTAACATTTCTTTCTCTGTGACTGTGTAGTTCAATTCTGCAGGTGTTAGATTCTTGCTTATAAAGTATATTGCATAATTGAACAAGTTCTCTTTCTGTCCAAGGGAGGCACCTATTGCAGTATCAAATGCATCAGTTGATATATGAAATGGCAAAGACCAATTTGGTCCACGGAGAATGGGTGCAATTGATAATTTCTCTTTTAGATTTCGAAATGCATTTTGACAGTCATTTGTCCAGTGAAATTCAATATTTTTTGCTAATAGTTTAAACAGAGGTTGGGCTATTTTACTGAAGTTTTCAATGAATCGTCTATAATAGCCTGCATAGCCTAAGAAACTTCTTACCTCTTTCTGTGTTGTAGGAGGTATTAATTTTACTAAGACTTGAATTTTTGCTGGATCCACTTTAATTCCTGAAGCAGAAATATGGTGTCCCAGAACTATTCCTTCTGTCAACATTATATAGCACTTCTCATTGCTTAATGACAAATTTGTTTCAATGCATCGTTTCAGCACTTTCTCAAGATTATTTAGGCAATCATTATATGTGTTTCCATAAACTGTAAAGTCATCCATATAAACCTCTACACATTCATGAATTAAATCAGCAAAGATTGCAAGCACTGCTCGTTGAAAAGTTGCAGGTGCATTACATAAACCAAATGGAAAAACATTATATGCATAGGTTCCCCATGGGCAAGTGAATGTTGTCTTGTCTTGGTCTTCTGTTGCTATTCTAATCTGGTTGTACCCGCTAAACCCATCCAAGAAAGAGAAGAATTTCTTTCCAGCCAATGAATCTAACACTTGATCAATAAATGGTGGAGGAAAATGATCTTTTAGTGTAGCCTTGTTTAGTTCTTGATAATCCACACATACCCTCCACTTTCCATTTTTCTTTGGTACAATAACCAGTGGAGAAACCCATTGACTATCTGAAATAGGATAGATGAATCCAAAATTTAACAATTTTTGCAGTTCTTCTTTCACTATTTCTTTCATCATGGGATTCATTCGTCTTTGAGGTTGTCTTACAGGTTTGATTTGATCATCTGTATAGATGTGGTGGAGACATGTGTTAGGATGGATTCCTTGCATGTCAGTATAATCCCAGGCAAAAGCTTTTGAATATTTCTGTAATAATGCAATTAGCTCTTGCTCTTGTGCTGATTGCAACTCATTTCCAATGTTTAAATGTTTTCCAGGACTTACCTCAATTGTTTTTATTGTTGGATTGGAGATTGTGTTTACAGGAAAGATGTCTATAAAAGAATTCCGCAAAGTTTTAACAGTACAGGTTTCCTGAAAACATTGATTCAAAAGGTTATTTGCAGCTTCACATTGAACTTCTCTAAGCTGCTCTGAAATACTTGGTTCTGAAATGAAAAGATCCATTAAGTCTTCATTCTCTTCTTCTTCTCTTAAATCAAAGAATTTATTTATACTTAAAACTGATTTAGTTTCCTGTTTTTCTTGAGCTTCAAATACTGATTCTAAAGAAGTTGATTGTGCAGGTGAATAAAGAGCGATGTGTTTCTTTTCGTCTCCATGTGAAATAATCATGCTTCCTGATCTGCAACCTATAAAGGCATCAGCGGTAGCTAACCATGGTCTGCCTAAGATTAGAGGATGTCCTCCCAAATTTGTTTTTGGTTGCAGAATAAGGAAGTCAACAGGATACTCCCATGAATCCAAAGAGACTATGATATCTTCCAATATTCCTTCAGGAACAACTTTAGATCTATCTGCTAGTTCTAAGATTGTAGAGGTTGATCTAATGTTGTTCAAATGCAAAGTTTTCATTGTCTCCATTGTCATTACATTTATAGCTGCTCCCAAGTCTATTAATGTGTTTGGTACTGAGAAATTATTTATTGATATAGTAACCATAGGGATACCAAGATCAATATATTTTTCTACCATGGTTTGTGTAGACATGAGACTTGCTAGTTTACCAATGACTTGGATTGTAGTAGGATCCTTCTTCTTTTTCTGTGATTTCTTAATGCACAATTCCTTTATTGTTTTAGCATATATTGGTATTTCTTTAATTGCCTTCAACAAAGGAATTTTTACATAAGCATTTTTTAATTCATCTAAAATATCAAATTCAGGAAGGGTTATTTCTTTTTGTTGTTCCACTAACCTTTCAGGATAAGGTGGTGTTTGTGTTGTAATGTTTGTTCCTTTCTGAATTTGTATCTTAGTTTGTGATGTTTCAGGTGAGTCTCCTTGTTCATTTGGTTCTTCTATGATTGGAGGAGAATCCTTTTTAAGCACTTTTCCAGACCTTAGATGGACTTCATTAAGAGGAAGAATTGAATATGTGGGACAACATGTTGCTTCCTCTACAGTGTATGCAGCTTTGTCCACCTTATTATTTGGATTTGCAATTGGTTGGGCTGGTAATTGAGTTGGTCTGGGTTGATTTGTGGGTAGCTGTAACTGTTGTGGTTGGGTCAACAACGGTGGAGGATTCTGCTGCGGATATGGGATGGATTGTGGATATGCAGAATGTTGTTGTTGAAATGGTATGGATTGAGGATATGGTGGATATGTGAATGGCTGTTGGTATTGTTGCTGGTATTGTTGAGGTGGCTGGTTTCCATAACCATATCCTCTCCAACCTTGTGCAGGTTGTTGTGGATATTGTTGTGGAGGCCAAGCTTGCCATGGCATTGGAGGGGTCCAAGGATGTTGAGGTGGATAGAGGTAATTTTGTTGAGGGAATTGTTGCTGATTTTGTTGAGGCATCCTAGGTTGCCATGGTCTTCGTGGTGCTACATAATAAAAACCTTCCATTCCTGGCACTTCTTCTATTGAATTCATTTGTAATTCTTTCAATTTTGGACAATTTTCTGTGGAATGCTTTTCTGTACAAAGACCACAAACTTGAACACTCTGAACACTATCCAAAGGACATTCTCTTAATGGATGTTTCTTTCTACATTTGGGACAAAAGATTGCTAGAGCTTGTTCTTGTTCTTCTTTCCTCTTATTTGCCTTTAGCACATCTACTTGTGTCCCTAATGTACTCAAGAGATCTGTTTTGAAATTCTCCAATAAACTTCCTATTTCAGCTCTTGTTATCCCTCCTGCAGCTGACTTCGCTGCTTTTGAACTTACTTCTCTTCTTCCTGTTTTTGCTCTTCCTCTAGAATATTTTTGACATAAATCAACAATTTCATCGAATGGTAGGTTTGAAATATCTCCTTTACCCATCACATTCAAGATGTCAAGGTATTCATCCCTTATACCCTTGAGAAAGATTGTTCGAATGGTTTCTTGATTTAGAGAGTGTTGTTTAGATTTCTGTAGATTATATAAAAATCTTTCCAAATATTCTTCTAAACTTTCATCTTCTTGTTGTGTCATTCTGAAAATATCTTCCTTTGAATCTTTAGATCTACAATAAGCTTGATATTTTTTAAGGAAGACTGATCTCATATCATCCCAAGAAGCTATTGTTTGTTCTCCTAAACCCATAAACCATTTCAAAGCCGCTGCTTTTAATGTTGCAGGGAAAAGACGAAGTTTATGAATGTCATCAGTGTATCCATATGTTCTACATAGAATATCAAATTCAAACATAAATGAATCAGGATCTTCTGTGGACATTCCATAAAAATTTGGCAATACAGAAGGTGGAATATTTTTCATTTTCACTTCTTCTCCTAATATTGCACTTGTGTCTATTATTGGAAAGCCAAAAGTAGTCTCATCTTCTTGTCTTTTCCGATCATTTTCTATTTTTCTATCATTTTCTTGTTTTGCATCCTCCTCTCTTTTTCTTCTCCATTCTGCTTGTTGTCTTTCATATGCAGCTCGTTGTTCAGGAGTGAGAATAACAGATCCATGTCCCTCTTCTGCCATTGATTGATTTGTTTCAATTTTAAGTGGAGTTTTAGGTTGGTCGAAGATAGGAGGATTTATGGATGGAAATAAAGATTGTTTTCCTTTGATAATTTCTTTTTGTTTTCCAGAAGTTGAAGATTGTTTTTGCTTTGCTTCCCAAGCTAACAAAGTTTGCCTCTCAATCAAAGTTAATCTTTGTCCACTTCTTTGTTTTTCTGCCAATTCCTCAATGATTGGATTACCAGTAACTGGGGTGTTTGATGATCCTATCTCTATTTGTGGGGGTTTTTTAATAAATCTACCATGAGGATCTCTATGTCTAGGCATAAAGAAACATAACTAAAAAGTGTAACTACTGTTTTTGTTTTTTTTTTTTTTTTTCTCTCTATTGACTATGCCGATATTTGCCTCCCCGGCAACGGCGCCAAAATGTTGAGCTAATTTATGTACCTAAACTAACACAATTATTTATTATCAATCCGGGTTGTTTATGCTTTGAGGCAAGTTCACTATATGTGAAGATCTAATATAATCAAACCTTGAAAGATAATTTATTCAAAAACAATACATCCTACAACTCTAATTCAACTTGTTCAAAGTAGAGGAAAAATATTGAGATGGTTCTTGACTCAAGAAGTCCACCTTTGCCTCAACTATCACTTAATGAATCAGAGATTAAAATCAAGAACTTAAGATGGATAAATTGTTGCTGAAAGAAGCTCTTAACTTAAGATACATATAAAGTATTTCATCATAATTTATTCATCTTAATACTCAAAATCACAATAAGAAACTACTTGTATGCAAACCAAAGAAACTAATTGTAATTCATCATTTTAGTAGAAGGGATGTTCAACTTGATACATCTGTTTTTCCAACTTGATAAAGTGATGAATAAGCTATGAACTAATGACATCAATCATTATGCATGAACCATGAAGCAATCTGAAATAAAGCTCTGAAAAACCAGTTCTACAATCATCAAATTACAAGGAAATAAAACTAGTTAACAAGAAAGTGTACTTAGCTTGGAATGGGGGCCCTTCCACCCTTGCCTTGCACACTTGATAAATGATCTAAGAAGCTTAACTTCAGTTACACATCCACAGCATTGAACAGAAAAATGATAACAACACAAGTCTTCAAATTAACTCCTCAATCCAAAGTTGTCACAAGTATAATAAGTCAATAATAATCATAATAATAATACATAAGCCATCAAAGCTTGGTTTAAATAAGAAGTCTCTATGAAACAAACTGCATTCATTTTGTCTCAAAAAACCCATCTATCATCCACCTATCTAAGTCGAATTCATTATTCTTATCCCAAGAAATATGACCAATCCCATAGAATCTCAAAACTGCCCTATTTCTATGGGATTTCTGAATGACTAGTCATGATTGACTAGCACCAAATTGGCCTAATAAAGCTTGTTCTGTTCGAACTAAGCATAGGTGGCTTAATCCTAGTTTCCAAGCTGTCCATCCATGCATTCAATTCGTGCCCAAGTGTCCTACAACCACATCAACCATAGAGCTATTACGGGAATTTCTGAATCTGCCAATTTTGCACTAAAAACCAAACTTTCATAAAAACTTTAGAAATTGAAAGATTAAAATTAAATACCTGAATAGATATCAAATATATATCAAAATGGAATAAATGAATGGAAAATGGATGGGAAATAGATGGATTAGTAAGTTTCTTTGAGTAAAATAAGACCAAAACTAAGGCCCAACAGTGTCGTTCCCGGGGAGGTGTCTAAGTAGATGCTTTGATTATGTTTTAGCATTTTTTTATGCTTTTATTTTACAGTTAGTTCCAAAATATTGAAAATTACAAATACGTTTTGACTTTCATGCCTCGTAGGAGTAGGGATAACCAAGGAATTGTTTTACCAAAAACCCCCACATCCCCACACAGTTACCCTTCACTCTTCTTCAATGACTGTGAGGTTGAGCAAACCATAGGTGAGTCACTTGAGCACTTTGAAGAACCTATTGGAGAAGAAGAGGAACTTGCCTCACTTGAGGAACCTGCTTCACCAATTCAAGCCATGGTTGAGAGTGGGACCCAAGGAGTCCTTCCCATTAGAGAAAAATATGGGGAAACTAGGATGAACAAAATCAGTCCCTCATCCCTTCCACATTTCCATGAAATTAGCTCTGAGGATCATGACACCTTCATGTTTTAATTTGTTGTTGTCTGCAGGACCTATGACTATGCCTCAGATAACCAAAAGTTGAACCTATTCCCATCCACCCTCAAGGATGCATCCTTGTGCTGGTACATGGGTTTTCATGGGAACATCATCACTACTTGGGAACAGATGCAAGAGTCCTTTAACACCAAGTACATGGACTACTGTAGATCCAAAGAAACCAAGGAGGAAATATTTAGGATGAATTTAATACCTGATGAATCCCTAAAAGGCTATGAGGAAATATTCGAACTGAACTATAAAAGGGCCAACTGCACCCTTGATCCTGGATCACTTAAACGGGTACTTCTCCAAGGGATCATGGAGGAGGTGTTGGAAACCCTTATTATGCAATCAGGAGGAGATATCTCCTGGTTGCCTTATGAGGACATCAAAATTGTCTTTAGGAACCACTCTAGGGAAGCCATGAAAAAAGGTAGAGCTAGTCAAATCATGACCAACACCCCTTCCTCTTCCACCTCCATCAAGGATGAGATTGGAAATATGTTGGAGGACTTCAAAAGTGATATGTTTCACACCTTTCCTTTGGAAGTGGACACAATGAAGATCAAGAGGAAACAAGAGGAAGTAGAAAGGGCCTTGGCTATCTTCTACCCTAGATGTACTAGAAAACACCCTCAGAACAAATTTCCATTAAATTTCATAGAGGTTTTCTAAGTCTGTGAAGAGAATCATGCTACAGATAAGTGCCCCTCCTTATCTGGGCTCAAAGTTGTATATCAATGTGGAGAAGTAGGACCTAAGCAACTCCGTTTCATAAATCAGAGGAGGCCTCAAGGGCCTCGGTCATATCAACAGGGTATGCAAGGTGCACTGTACTCCTACTATCATACAAATCAGAATGCACCTATGTAGTCTTAATACACCTCCACTCATCCATCATGGCTGTTATCACTGGAAAATAAAACAAGAAAAAATGACATTATTAAATGTAAAGCAGAAGTATTTACAGGGCTGAGGAACATTAGAGGATATGAAAATTTAAAAAATATCTAAGTTTAAGAGGAAAAAATAAATTTGTGCACCAAAAAAACATGCAAAATGCGCCTTGCACGCATTTTCCTTTTATAGGTGCATTGGTCTACGCAGCTTTCCCTCAAAAAGCCACATGGTCCTGGGAATGGCGGAAGTCACTTTCCAGGACCACTTGAAACACCTTAGGAAATAATCCTCCACTTGAGGCCACCCAAGGACAGCCACCTAAGCCACCTTGGGACCTCAAGTGAGCACACAAAGGAAACAAGTGGGCACACAAATGAATCAACCCTCTCTCTTGGGTCATCATCCACAAGTGTACCAAGAGAGGGAAGAATATTTTAAATTTTCCTATAAATTTCCACCATGAGAAGAAGAAAATGAGAACACATTGTTATGTTGGCCAAATTTCCCATGATAAATCTAGCAGTGTATGATCCAGAGTAGTAGTGGAGTATAGGATTCAGTTGTTGGCCACCCAACAACTTCAATCCTTTGGAGAAGAGAAAGACTGTGCGACATCAGCTAAAGGGTAAAAGCTTCCTTGCACTGGGTCTTAGAACTGCATAGTTCTAAGGATCCTTTGGAAAGAGTGTAACCTTTTATATTTCTTACTAACAACGGTCAATAAGAGGGGACTTTGATTCAACCATTTGCATTATTGTCACATTTGACTCATTGCGAGCTTTTGTTTTTGTTTTAGTTTAGTTGTGTTTCTTCTCTATATATGCATACTACATTCCATAATTTAGTGTGTTTTATATCTATTAGCATGTGTTCACTAACCTACTAACCATATTTTATACCTGTGACCATAGCTTGTAGGTTGCAACCACTCCTACCAAGCACCGGTGGATTGGTACACTTGTGCACCAAAACCACCACTACAGGATTGGCAACTTCACTTGCTTTACCTTTTTAGTTAAGTGGTTGCACTTGTTGCAAGGGCCTTCTCTCTGCTCTGGAGTGTTGCTAGGACAACTCCCATTCTCCTCTTCTCTCCTCATTCACCCATAGTCAATATTTGCAGTTAGGAGTTTCGGAAATTTCATTTGTAGGAAAATCGTGTGTTGTTTACTAAGATAGATGCGGCGATCCGCACGAGTTCATTTCTGACCTATGTGCAGAGTTGCACGCCTGTGTGAGGCATTTCCATGCGGAAACCATGGACCAAATTTCTCAGTGGTTTTCTTTAATTTCCCAATTGTAAAGTGACTGGCAGCCCAAAGAAAAACTACTAGCACTTTGTGTGGTGTCCCATGACTGTTTAGAACTTGATTTTGGCTGTGTTTTGGTTTTTCTAGCTGCATAGTTTTAAATTTTAAAGTTTATCTTCACAAAACTCACATATTTTAAGTAGGGGGTAGTTGAGTGGTGAAAATCCACCATTTCAATCTGAATTAAATCATTTTTTGAAAATAGATACCAAAAACACATAGATAATTAGCAGGAATAAGTGGCCCTAATCCACGTATTCTTAGCTAGTTTTCATTTATTTTATTTTTTCCTAGTTAGATCATTAATTTTAGTTTAAATTTTTGCAATAGAAGTTGGGCCAAGACTTAATTATCTTAAGAGAAGCAAGTAATCTCTATTGCCCTTGCACCTTTTGGTGACCCTGGGCAGGCATATGAAATCTCTCTTCTAATAATTTTCCATCTCCCTTTAGTTAATCATTTAGATTAATTAGGCAAAGTTGTAAGTAGGCCACTATTTGCACATGATTTGCTTATCACAAGGAACAATCAAAACATAGATTAATAGGGGATGTGTAAAGGATCACCACATATCCACATCTTAAAATTGTGTGATTGTTCACTTTTTTCTCACACAGTTCTACACCATAAGTGAAGTAAAGACTCCTTAAAACTAACCTAACCGAACTCATTAAATTTCCCCACAGGGGCCGCAAGAAAAATGATACTTCAGGTTAGGACCATGGGGGTAGGCATCAAATAAGCCATCATGGTCAGTTTACATCTTGAGACATAGAAGTTGATTGAATAGGGATATTTAAATCCATCTATCCACCCACGGAAAAGAAAACTC
This sequence comes from Pinus albicaulis, assembly GCA_034641835.2. Taxonomy (NCBI): domain Eukaryota; kingdom Viridiplantae; phylum Streptophyta; class Pinopsida; order Pinales; family Pinaceae; genus Pinus; species Pinus albicaulis. Next base: position 37,722 of record JAXQQM020059414.1, read on the forward strand.
GAGTGCCACAGAGACCCAATTCAGAGGGGGTTAAGCTTAGGCCCAGTGCGTGCGATATTTTTTAGGGCTACCTGACCCATCTAATGCTCGATACTAGTAGTGGATTTACCAAGAAGTTCAAGACTTGGCTCCTCACGTGGGATGATAGTACTTAGTGGAAAAATATAGGGCATCCTTCCCTATAGGTGACGGTGTAGGCAACACTATATCCTCTACCCATTACCTTGGTCGATTCTTCGGCTGTTGGATGGCGTCGCCAGTTCTTTCCATTCTTCATCTCCTATTTCTATGATTGTTTTTGTTGGAGGATATATAATGAATTTATTTGTTGAGATGCCATTAGAAATAAACATATCACAAGATCTACAACTAATGAAAGCATCAACTGCAGCTAACCAAGGCCTACCTAAAATGAGTGGATGTCCCCCTAGGTTTTTCTGGGGAGTTAGGATCATGAAGTCAACTAGATACTCCCAAGAATCTAAGGACACATATATATTTCTATTACACCATCTAGCTTGATTACCAATCTGTATGCTAACTGCAATAATGTTGGTGTATATTGAACATTTGGAAGCCTAATTTGTTCCATAATCTATTTTCTCATGATGTTGATGGCTGCTCCTAAGTCGATTAATGTGTTTGGAATCTCAATGCCATTAATGTGAGTTTTTGCAACTCGACTTCCTGGGTCCAAATATTTTTGAATGACTATTTTTCCCATCATAATGTTAGCAATTTTTCTTGCTAACTGAATCCTTTTTGTGTCTTTTGTTCTTCTTCTTGGTTTTTTCGTGCTCAACTCTCTTATTGCTTTGGCTAGAATAGGAATCTCTTTAATGGCTTGTAGCAAAGGAATTTTGATACATACATTTTTCAATTCATCTACAAAATCATAATTGGGCAACAAAATTTGTTTTTCTATCCCTCTATCGATTTGAAATATTTCAGGAAAAGGAAGGTTATAAATAGATACTGAAGGTTGCTCAATTATAGGGGTTGAGTTTACTGGATACCTAAGAGACACCAATAGATGATACCTAAGCAGGTCCCCTGATACATTTGTATACAAAATCTCTAATTTTTCGCTCTTCTTTTTTTTCCCAACTCTAAAAAAACTGACTCTCTTTTATTTTCCATAAGTGCAATTCTCACATATATCCAATCAACACGCTTCAAACCTGGCAACAAATTTATTGATTGAAGAATCCAAATCCCCTTCTCACTCGTGTTCCCAAGCTTATGATGCCATAATTTTGTATCTTCTCCTTTGGAGGTTAAATCATTAACAAAATTATAAATACCATTGCATAAATACAATGTACCAACCTTTTCTCCTTTTGCTATTACTAGGGCTCCTTTAGTGACCTTTCAAGTTTTATTTGTAGAAGTAGTCACACAACCTTCACTACCTAACTGCCCTATTGAAATTAGATTTTTCTTTAAATTTGGAACATACATTACCTTATTTAATAGCCATTGGTTTCCATTTTGTTTTTTTATAAAAAAATTACCCATTCCATCGATTTTACAGGGTTTATCATCACCCAGATGGACCTGTCCAAAATATCCTTGAACATAGTCAAGTAAATGTTTCCTATTAGGTGTGGCATGGAATGAGGCCCCTGAATCTACCACCTAGGCATAAATGATATTTTCTAATGAAAGAATCAAAGCATCTTCCAACACATCACCTTTCACATTCGCTTCATGATTGTTTTCTTGTTGTTTGTCTCCTTCTTTTCCCTTTCAAGACTTACAATCTTTCTTCAAGTGTCATTTCTTCTTGCATTTCAGCCACACTATCCTCAATTTGGACATGTATCTACCCACTTGCGAATATTGGCCCATAATATTTTCGCTAATCTACAACATTTGCCCAAAATTGTAAAGGAAATCCTGCATGCAATCTCATGCACCTTGCACGCTCCATGAGTGTCCTATTTATTCTTTTTGACACACCATTTTCCTATGGTGTTCCTAGAATTGTCTTCTCTCTACAAATTCCATGATCTGAATAGTACTTATCAAACTCTTTGCTGTAATATCCACCTCCATTGTTTGATCTGAGACACTTCAGCTTATTTCCTGTCTCATTCTCAACCAAAGCTTTCCACTTATTGAAAGTATCAAATACATCAGATCTATTCTGAATATAATAAATCTAGGTTTTATTGGTTGCATCATCAATAAAAGTAACATAATAATGAGATCCAACAAGAGATGATACCTAAGCAGGTCTCCATACATTTGTATGCAAAAGCTATAATTTTTCGTTCTTCTTTTATTTCCCAACTCTAAGAAATTTGAATCTTTTTTGTTTTCCATAAACACAATTCTCATATAAATCCAAATCAACATGCTTCAAACCTGGCAACAAATTTCTTGAGTGAAGAATCTGAATCCCATTCTCACTCATGCGCCTGAGCCTATGATGCCATGATGTTGTGTATGCTCCTTTGAAGGTTAAAACATTAACAGAATTAGAAATATGTTTGCATAAATACAATGTACTTGTTAGTTTCCCATAATTTGGCATCGTGGTAGACCAAATGATAGGGTAACATTAGACCAATCTTTGGAGTCCTAGGACCTAGCCTTCTTGGACTCAGAGAGGGCTCTCTCTATTATGCGAAGGATGTGAGCTTGTTTGCTTTGAATAATTGATTTTAGGCTAGTTGTTAAGTGTAGTTTTTTTTGTTTGTTTTGGGTTGGGGTAAGATGGTCAAGTAGGATAGGTGGAAAGAGAGATAATCAAATCAATAAGGCTATGGGGTCATATGAATTCAAGAGTGTCTAAATGATGAAACACGGTGTAATGCAGGGCCGATTTAGCAAGGTTAATGGATCCTTTGGGTGATATATGAGGTGAAATGAACATTAAGTTTGGGAAAAAACTAAGAGGTCTTAAACATATATAGTTTGAAGCAACAACTAATGAGGTAGGGCAAACCGTTAATCACTATGAACAATACTCAAACTGATAAATGTGTAAGATGAACATTCCAGTGAAATATAGAAGCATAAGACCTCCTAACTTTAGAAAATCACCTTCAGCTTTTGGGGAAAACACATAAGATAAAAAAATTACTCAATTTATGGAGAGGGAACTCCTAAACAACATATATCAAGCTATTGGGAAATATGAAATAAATTTGGTTAGCATGGACAAAGGGCAAGATCGAACGAGACCTCTTTGACTTAACCTAATCAATCAATATTTCATATAAAGACTTCAAAATAGGGTTTTGAGGACTTCAAATAAGCAGGGCATACCATGAATCATACTTGTTATCTAGCATATTAACCATTGATGAAACAAAAACAGTTTTTGGTGGACCTAAGTAGCAGTCAAGAATTCCTTAAGATGACTAAAAGAGAAAAAATCAAAGCTATAGAAAACAAGAGGTTTGAGGTGCTTCCATGAGCAGTTCTCAACCTATACTTTTCTAATCTATAACAACCAAGAAGAATGAAGCATAAATGAATGCAAGAAAAAACTAACAAATCAAGAAAACATCACCATTCACCAAGCTATGGAATCCTGCAAACATGCTTCTCTATCATCAAACCAAGCAAGCCATTCATCCACTTCACAAGACCAATATCTTCTTCAAGGTCATAAAACCATGTATTGCTCTTAAAAACATCAAGTCCCAATGTTTAAAATGAATCCTCATGGCTTATATAACAAGCAAGGAGGAGGAGAGCTCACTAGAGCATCTAGAATCCTATTGGCCAAAAATAAATATCCTAACTTGTCCTTGAGGCCTTACAAGGTCCAAGGCACACAATATCTTCCAAAATATCTTTTCCAGACCAAAATAGAAAAAATATTGACTTTTAGGCTCTGACATACATGATAAATCTTTCCTAATGCACATTTTTCTCAGTTACCTATAGGAACGCAACATACTGTCTTAAAACTTTGAAATTTTCCAGGAGCGTAGCACCAAAAAAGGTCTTTTTGTAACAGAGTTTTGGAGGCCTTCCCAATGTCAGAAAATGCTCCTTGATGGCCCGTTGGAAAGATATGGAAGTATAATTTCCATATCTACCTTTTGTTTCTCAAACTGACCTCCAAAAGTTTCCCAAAAAGTGTAAAAAGGAAAGACTTCCAGGAGTGTAACACCTGCTCAAAAGAGGGGGCAAAAAGGTGAAAAATGAGTGTTTTTTACCCTTTTGAGGGACCAAAACCACTCCAATTGAGCTGAAATTTGGTGAGCATACTCCTCTCATGATGGGGAATCCAAAAATGTAAGCTTCTCCCTTTGAAGATGCCCTACGAAAAAGCGCAGCACCGGGGATGCTGTGTTCTTAGGCTCAAAATTTTGCAAAAAACAAAAAACTTGTCCAATTTTGCTCAAATTTGGTAGGTAGGTGCCTCAAGGGTCCTTAGAGGCCTGTAGAGAAACTTGGGCCAAAATAACAAGCCTATATTTCTCTTTTCTATCCTTTGGTGCCAGGTCCTCATTTTGGGCAGTTTTGAGCTTTTGTCTTGCAAAGTGATTTCTCCATTTATAATGCTCAGTAATCCTCCTTTGTAAGCTCAAGTCTTTGTTGGCCTGCTCTAGTTTGGAATCTAAATTTATATTTTCCCTTTCAAGCTATGATTCTCTGTTATGCTCAATTTCCATGGCAAGGATTTTGGTGAGAGGCAATTGTTGTGCTTGGGTTGATTCTTCCTCTGTTTGCTTTGCCAATGCTTTTCTAAGACCCATAGTCTTAGGTATATTCCTAGCTTTCCCCTCTTCCTCATCATCTTCCTCGTAGGTGCCTTATTCCTCCAACTGCACTTGTGACTTTTGAGCTTCTTTCCTATATTTGAGGACCCTTTCTTCATAGATGGCCAGCTGGCCACTCATTTGTTTGTTTTATATTTGTATGAAGTGAATGAGATCCTTTGATATTTATAGCTCAGCCTCCAAGTCTTTAATCTATGCATTCTGGTCTTGTAGAAGAGAATTCACTATCCTTGTTTCATTTTCCTCATCACTGTCTATGTGAATGAGTTTAAATTCTTTTTCTTCCTCATGATTGTCTTCTTCCTTCTTCAGTTGTTGTTTACCTTTGTCTTTCAATGGTTTTTTTCCTTTGTCCTTCAATGGTTTTTTTCCTTTGTCCTTCAATGGTTTTTTGCCTTTGCCCTTCAATGGTTTTTTGACTTTTCTCTTCAATGGTTGTGAGGATAAGTGCATGGCCCCTTTCCTTTTGGAGGCAGCAAACACATGCCTCCTTCCTTTTTGATAAGTGATGGTGAAAGGTGCCATAAGTTCTCTTGCAAATTTTGGTCACTAATGACCTTAAGACTGTTTTATCCTTCATGGATGATTTTTGTGTGAGTGTCCTTCTTACCTTGCTTTTGGTTGTCTTTTTGATAAGCATTCTCAACTTCTTTCAAGATTTCCTTGTTGCCAAAACCTTCAAGACTGCCATGCTCTATTTTTGCAATGTTAGAGGTGTCAATGTTTGGTATTTCTTCACTTTCATGACTATCTTCCTCCTCACCCTTTGCATTACTGTCTTCACTGCCAATTTTATTTTCTGCATCACTGCCTTCATTCCTTGGACCTTTTTCATCATCTTCTTGCCTATTGGAAACAATTTTAAAATCTATTTCTAGGCTTCCCTTGCCATTCTTGTCACTGTCATTTCTTTCATATGCTTCCTCTCCACTGTCTGCATAAGTGTTCTCAGTGTCATTTCCCTCATCATAAGACCCACTGACTGTACTTTTTAGCTCATCATGGTATTTAGTGATTAAATCTCTATTTTCTTGCTCATTTTCCTCTTCTTGAAAAACTGCCTCTGTTTATGTGTTTTTAGAGTCTTCTTCTCCATCATGGGACCCATTTCTTTGAATTTTTTTCCCATCATCTGTGTCACTATTTTTACCTCTGTTTTCTTCTTGGCCATCTCCCTTTTCTTCACTTTCCTCTTCATCTTCATCATTTCCTCTCTTATCTTCATCATTTTATCCCTTATCTTCATCATCCTCTCCCTTACTGCTTTCCTCATGATCATCACTGCTTTCTTCATGATCATTACTGCTTTCTTCAAGGCCACCACTGCTTTCCTTATAGCTAGCATTTCTTTCCTCATGATCATCACTGATTTCTTCATGACCATTACTAATTTGTTCAAGGCCAGCATGGCTTTCCTCATGATCATCACTGCTTTCCTATTGATCAATTTTCTTAGGGGAAGGTAGGTGAGGAAGGTCTGTTTGGGAAAATGATTCATGGGAAGAAGAGGAAACAAGGTTAGTGGAGGGTGATGGAGATGTGTGAGGAGTATTTTGAGATGATGATGGCATACTTCGCAGAGGTGTGGGATGTGGAGTTGTGAAATCATCATGGGCGATAAAACCCTCCCAGGGAATGCCTTGTTGTTCTAATTGGTATGAGACAATTACTTTGATGAGAGAATGATGAAAAAGGCTTGAGATTTTTTGGGATGGAGGCCTCTTTTGCATGATGGATGACATTTTCTCAATGATTTTGCAAAGGTAGTAGGGCATGTGCAGTGGCTTGGTTCTGGTGAAATGCATGAGGAGTCTAATATGATAGGAATAGACTCTGGAGAACCTACCCTCACAGGTGAATTATTTCATGATAATCTTCATTAAGAGGGCATATCTATCCAATAAATGGGAGAAAGGAAAAATAGTTTTGCAGTCAGCTTGACAACTAGGTTTCAAGAATGGGTGGAAATGACTTAAGTCAAGATGCTTCTGCTTGAACCACCTTTCTCCTATGCAAGGCATTCCAGTGGTCTTAGAGATGGCATTGGTGGTCAACTCAAATCTTACCCCTGCTAGTTGTACTTTGTGCTTGTGAAGTCTTAGGGAAAATAACTTGGTCAACTGAGGGAGAATTTTGATATTTTTCACTTTGTTACAGAACTCATAGCACCCTAACTCTTGAAAAAAAGAAAGAATAGAAGGGGAGGCTATCAATTATTCATTTCTTATAAGTTCAAACCTATTTGGCATCCCTCCCTTCTTCTACTGCTTTCTTGGTCTTTGAGTCTCCTCATTTATGTCCATACTCTCTTCCTCTGACATTTTGTTTTTCTCTACCCTGCCTCAAAATATTTAAATAGAAATGATTTTTTCTTGTGAAATAATGAGGAAAGAGGGTTAAGGAGATGCTAAGCTTTTAACAAGGTTAGGAGACTAGCAGAGAGTAGGTTAGGTATTATTTTCAAGTTTTATCCATGATTTCCTTGACACAAATTTTGAATTTACTTGGCGCCCTTATCCTTTATAAAATCATGAGGAGGTGATAATAGTGAAAATACCTCTTTAAAGTGTCTTCACTGCAAGAATAAGTCTTCACCGAGCTCTGTGGGAAATTCGGGCACCTTTGAACGCCTTTTCGTGCAGTGTTGCGCTCGTGGGCAACGCTGCACGTTGCTCGGGCTTTCACTCTGCACGCCGGGCGGAGCTGAAAGAGCACAGCGCCCACCTACAGGCACATAGCACTCAGAACAAAAATACACTTAGGGAGACTACAGGAGTGAAGCACACTTCTATAGGAGCGCATCACACTTCTACAGGAGCGCAACACAAGGGTTTTTCTACCTGAATCTCTGTTAGGATATTTTGAACTTTCCAGGAGCGCAGCGTAGAAAAAGGCATTTTTGCAGCTGGCATTTGGAGGCCTTCCCGGTGTCGGAATTGCGCCCGTGATAGCTCATTGGAAATCTGGTTGATTCTTCTTTCCGAAATATTTTTTTTTTCCATTTGGTGTCCATTTACCTATCCAAAAATGGATTCTCCCAACACTAGTCAGAAAGCGCTGAATGTTGGTGCAGAAATGCAGAGTGCTAGTGCAGACAACCTTTGGAGGCCTTCCACAACTAAAAATTGAGCTCATGATAGCGCATTGGAAATATGGTTGAGTCTACTTTCTAAAAATTGTTTTGGTTTTCCATTTGGTGTCCATTTACCTGTCCAAAAACGGATTCTTCCAACATTGGTCAAAAAGTGTTGAATGTTGGTGCAGAAATGCAGAGCACTAATGCAGACAACTTTTGGAGGCCTTCCATAGCTCCAAATTGAGATCTGGATAGCTCATTGGAAATCTAGTTGCGTCTACTATCCAAAAATTCTTTTGGTTTTCCATTTGGTATCCATTTACCTGTCCCAAACCAGATTCTCCCAACACTAGTCAAAAAGTGCTGAATGTTGGTGCAAAAATGCAGAGTGCTGGTGCAAGCCACTTTTGGATGCCTTCCTCAATTCCAAAGTGAGCTAATGATAGCTCATTGGAAAGACCTGTTAGCCACCTATAAATTTTTGTCAAGCAAACATGTGGCTAAATATGTTTCTGAGTCTTCAAGAGATACATTTCCTTTGAAAACCTATCATTCTTGAAGCCTCCATGTGTCTTCTGTCCTTTAAAAGACCCTCGTTTCTATTTCCATTGAAGAACCCTGTTATGTTGAAAAAAAGAATGCTTCAAAGGGCCTTTGTAATGGCCAAATTTCACTCATTTCCCTTCATTTTAATTAAGCCTCCTTTTCCCCTTTAGAGCCTCCATATTCCTCTAAAAAGCCTCCAAAATCCTTTTAAGACACTAAAAATCCCTTTTATAGGTTTAAAACACCCTTTTCCCCTTTACCGAAAGCTAAGAAATCCCTTAAAAAACACTCATTTTGGCTTTAAAAACCTCCTTTTTCATTGAGGCCTTAAGCCCCTTTCGGTTAGCCCTTAGCCCCTTCTCTGCATATAACCCAGTGCCAGAACCAAGCATTAATCACAATCGGAGCTTTTTGTTACTGTGTTCCCTTTGTTTCCTTATATTTTTCTGATGCGATGAAAATTTGTTCCATGGGCCTCCACTTCAATATTGACCGTCGATCTTTAGAGATCCAATGGTTAGTGCTAATGTCGCATCACGCCCATGACATCTCTTCATTACCCCTCCGATTGTGTATCCACCATTGATCTCTTTCATAATCCGACGACTGAGACACCATCACAACCCATTCCTGAGCCCAACATCATCGCTCCGCCGATTTAATTTGGACCATTGAATCCACAAGAACCAACGGCCCAGATTTAATCACGCTCTGCTCTTGTGCCCTTCGTCATTCCCCCTTTGATCTAATCCCAACTGTTGATCTCTTTCATGATCTGACGGTTTGCGCTAAATCACAAATCACAAAATCAAAAGAATTCGGAGTTTGGCCCACTACGTTCACTTTTTCACTTTTGGTTTTCCATTTGGTGTCCGTTCCACTGATTCCTGATCAAATCTTGGCCGTCCATTCTACAGATCCAACGGTCAGGATTTAATCTACTGTTGGCCTTTCCCACTTTATCACCCATGCATCTTTCCATAGCACGCTCTTGTCCCCATTGTCAGATCTCTCTGCCTTTCATCCAACGGCTGAGAATGCATATCGCGCAATTTTTGCGTCTGAGGTTTAATGCTTCAAAATCACGCGAAAAAAGTGGTTTTGGAGGGGACATGTGTCAAGAAGCAGGGCATATCAGTTTTCCTCTGAAACCACCCCTTCCTGATATAATCCTTCATTCAATCCCAACCGTTCATTTAATCCAGATCAACGACTCATATTATATCGCGTTCCCATCTATATTTCTTTCATCGAACCTTCCAAATAACTTCATCAAAATATCTCCACCGTTGATCTCTTTTATAATCCAATGGTCCACGTTCACTTTTCCTCCGCCCTCTCGGTCCCACCACCAAATGCCCCCAATCTCCTTCATTTTATCCTTTTTTCCTTTGTATTCGCTCAACATTAAACTTTTGTGTTTTAACACTAAAGTTATTTCTTCCGTCTAATTGAGTCTAAACGACTCCACCGGTGAATCCTGACCATTGATCACCGTCCATTAGTCTAATCGGACAGTCTAAAACCCTCCTCGCACCAAACTTTCATTAGCTCAGTTTTTCACCATTCTGCCATGATTTTCACCCATTTCTTCGCTGCTACCACTATTTTCATCGTTTCTCTCCATCCTCCATGAGCCTCCAAGGCATCCGTCTTCCCTCCCGCATGGATTTTTATAACATGTTTATTGTGTTTTTACAGGGTTACAGATGGTAAAAATCATTCTCTGTCTCACTATCACAGACAGGGTGAATCTAGAGCACAGAACGCCATTTTCAGAGCCAAAGATTGGAGGGAAGGTGCCTTAGAAGGTTTAAACCTGATTTTCAGGAAATATCAAGTTACCAAAATCTGTTTCAAACCCTCCAGCGCCATTGAAACATGTGTATCCACATACAAGACAGAAGAGAAGTGGCAAAAAGTATCAGTGTTTCACATCAGCAAAGTGTTCTTTCCCAAGAAAGGACAAGCTCCCATAGTGTTTTTTTTTATTTTCCAATCGAGTTCCTGAGAAGATCACCACCCTGAAAGAAGTCCTAAGATTTCTAGAGCATTAGTTATAAAGTATGGAAGGCCTGAAAGTCATTTATCTGCCTTACTTGTCCCAGTGTACAAACAAAGTAAAAACTGCCAGAGAGTAATTCAAGAACATACCTTTGGAGTTATTATCAGCCCGTCGAAGACCCCCAATTCATCCAAAGAGTACTAAAAGTTGATACGGGGTATTAAAATAGAATGGGCCTCAAGTATTCTTCTCCCTCTGTTTTAATGAGCCATTTAAAGTTCTATCTACCCCTACTACCACTCTTTCAGCTATAAGAACTCTTGAGAAATACAATGTTGTTGTTGGTTAACCGTGGATTGTAAGTTGTTTCTTTGAGATAGAGTTCTGTGTGTATTAGTTGTAAAATAGGCTGGGAGATGATTTCTAGTTGATATCAAGCTGCTAGACAATGATGTATGTGACTGGTGTTGCTCTTTAATATGACAAGAATGTTCATTGGATCCTGATCTAAATCAGTGGTGATGTGTTCTCTGTTTGTCAATGTTTCCCCTATGGTATTCATAATATTTCATTTATCTGATAAGAATCAGTAATCTAGCTTAGGATATACTGGTGTAAAGTACCCTAATGCTTCCTGCTCTTCTTATCTTTGATGTTTTCTGCTAATTGTGTAATCTAAGAGAAAATTCAATACAATTTAACCAGTATAGTAGTTGGTTTTTCCCTGCTTACTAATGTATGAATTTAGAGTTTTTTTTCAGATGTTCTTGTCTAGTTTTGGCTGAAAGAATTGGGATACTAGGAGATTTAGAGTTGGTTCAGTCTCACTAGAGTCCTTTTCCAACAGTCAGCCTTTCTAAGATCTCTTAAGTTGAATGTCGAAAGCATTGAAAGTTAAAATTCTTTCTCTGATCTTAGACTTCACTTTGTGTTAAATCTTAAATGTTTTCTATTGTCTGAAGAGTTAGCCTCATAGGAGTTTGATCATATATGGTTAAGGCATGCCCTATCCCTAGATTTGCTCCTAAGTGGTCACCTTGGAAGGTTTCCTTATCATTCATCTTCATTTCCTTATTGTTTCATCCCATACTATCATCTTAAGAGATCCTCTGATATAGATTACTAGCCCATTTGAAAGCCTTGGATATTGAATTTCAAGTAAACCCTTTTATGACCCCATTGCCCAATGGACTTGTGTTTTTTTTGAATTATCTCTCCATTTCCAAAATCCTTCTTTACTCACTTCTCTGTCTTACATTGAACCCTTCTTTCATGTTTCCCAACCAAACAAACAGACAAAAAACAACAACCCTTGTGCCCTATAACTAGCCTAATACCTTAAATTGAACTTCAAAGACATATATTTCTTTACCTTTATAGAGAGATCCCTCTCTGGATCCAGGAGGGCTAGATCCTGAGATCCCAAAGTGGTTTGATGTTGTCTCATCATTTGGTATTGCCAAATCTACCAAATCATGGGAACCAAAACAAGACCTTCAAGTATAGGTGTCCTTTGACTCATCAAGAAATTCATTTGGATACTCCAGCTATGAGAAAACTAGAGTTTCCCAAGGTCACTCCAACAGCGCAGAAATTCTCCCGCGACACCCGTATTTTTGACATTTATCCCAAACCATGATACCTGTGTAAAAAATAAAGGATTTTTTTCTTCTTGGGCCTATGATGGACAAAAACCTCTCTCACTTTTGTCAATTTAATCTATGTTTGTTCAGAAACACAGTTTGAAGCAAAACTAGCCCTGGGCATGACACATGGCTTGTCTCTTCGAATGAATTCTTTGTAAAATGATGGAGGTATGATGTTTATGAGATGGTATGGAATTATGATTGCTGACATGATATATCAAATTAATCCTTTTCTCTTGTGCCTCCTTTTCATATCAAACCATAGCTTAGTTGGAAGAGGAAATTAGGGTTTGGTGTGGGGATTTAGGATTGCCTTGCAGAGGGAGTGGAATGAAGGGGTTAAGTGTTGTCTAAATTCTTGGGAAAATTTTGGGGGATAGGGATAGATGTTAGGGAGTAGGGGAAAGTGGAATTTCAATAATTGAGTGAGGGTAAGGGGTCCAAAAGGGAAAAACACAGGTCTAGTCTTAAAAAGTGTCAAAATGTGGCCATAGACTAGGTTTTCTTAGAAAATGATGAATTTTGAGGGATAGGAGTGACGGGAAATGTTTGTGAAGGTATATTAAGGATAGGAGGAGGTGTAAGAATAGTAGGATACAATACTTGTTGATGTTTTAACCATGGAGGTCATGAAACCAAGAAAAATGCCCTTAAAAACCCTAAACGGACAATGGAGGAGTAAGGCTGTTAGTATGAATTCTTCGTCGAGGTGTACGAAAAAGAACCACTTTAGCTACACATAACTAATAGCCCTAACAACAATAGAGGCTGCAAAACATCTTCAGATCTGCGATTAGTAGTTAAAATGTTGCAACAAACAGATCTATAAATGGAAAGACATTAAGTAGTAAAGTAAAGGTTTTGCTCCATGCATCCAACAGACAAGACAAGAACACGATTTTTTTGAAAGAATTTTATATTACAGGGCACCTGGGAGGAAAACAAGAAGGTGTATCCAGCTCTCCTCAATGGGATGGGTTCTTTGTAGTCCTCAGCACTTCAGATCTAAGCTTTCTCTCTCTTGTAAGTGTAGAAAACCCAATGCAAAAAATAGAGCTCAATGGGAGCAAATGGTGAAAAATGGGACCAAGTGTATAGATCCAGAGTGATCTAGTAGGCAACAAAAGGTGAAGAATGATGGGGAAAACCCTCCTATTTATAACAAAATATTGGGTCCTTCTAGATCTTGGTGCATGATTAAAATAATGTTAATCACATCTAGATCCACCTCTGTGGAATATTTTATTATTATTTGTTGGAGGGAAAGGGTGTTTGACTTGGGTCAAATCCCTTGATTAGTGAAAAATAAATAAATAAATGATTTATTTATCTTTTTAAGGAAGTGGTAGGGAGATAATCAAATAAATAATGATTTATTTGATTAATGGTGGGTGATTTGGTCATATTTAACAAGGAATATTATCTAAATAAGATTTAAATAATTATTCCTAGAAAATAACAAGATAACTAAGGGTTTATCTCATTAATTTATTTTTTTTTGGGTTAAACATGACTGGGAATAATAATTAAATTATGGTTTAATTAATTATTCCATGAGGAAAATCAAACAAATATAGGTATGTTTAATATTTCCTTTTGGGGTTTCCTATTTTAACATAGTGAAAGCAGTTTTACTTAGGGTAAAACTGGTCTTACATGGTGTACTTGGGTCCATCTAATGATAAAAGGTTAGATGACTAAAAAATGGTGTAACAGATTGCCCCCCAGCGTGCGAGTGTCAGGAGCAAATCGTATGACCGAAGTACGTTGTAAGAACACGATCACTAGACAACAAAAAGGGAAGTTAGAGAGAGAAAGGTGAGGTAGATAGTGTGCTGAAGGACTAGACCCTGAGGAGACGAGACTCGCAGGTGCAACAAGTCTCTTTTTATGAGAGGGTACCTGTGCTGAAGGCGGCGGGGGAGGCATACCTATGCCCACCGAGACAAAGTACAAAATAATAGTGTGTCCAGTAAACAAGGGACCGAACCATAAAGTACAGCTGGCATAATCAAGAGCCAGATAAGAATACAATGAAGAGTCTCACATACATGCTGTGCCTGGGATAACAGCCAGGACTAGTACAATAATATCTGAGTACATGAGATAAATACAACCCAAATTCCCCCTGTAAATGGGGAAGGGCTCACAAAATCTGATTGATACATGCAAATCAAAGAGGTGCTACAAGTGGCTAAGGCCAACATCATCAAAATTTGGAGCGGCATCGAAGGCTGCAAAGAAGAGGTCATCCGGGCATGTGGGGGGCTACCTGCAGGGCCACCCCCTCATGAGGGTTGAGACATCTCACACATACCCGGGAATCATCAAGAGCTGCTGCTGGGTCACTGGACCGTCAAGTATACGAATCTCGATCATGTTGAAAGGAGCTGGAGAAACAATCAAGTCAAAGGGAAATGAGAGATCCCCCTGCCTGATCCGAGGCACCGAACAAGAGTGGAAGCTGGAACCAAGGTACACCGCTCTCTGGACCTTGCTTCTGGAATGAATGTGCTGATGTCGACAGAAGGAGGTCCGCCATAGGTGAGGCAATGAGAGATCCTCAACTAAGGCACGAAAGAAAACAATAGAGCGACGGGCAGACTGACACTAATGACGAGAGTGGAAATGGGAAGGACTGAGTAGCGAATGGACGACTTCCCTTGTTAGAGCATAAAGAGCATGGATGACATGGCAGCCACTGACACAAGATCATAAGGAATAGGGGACAGTGAGACTGAAGGTCATGATGTGCGACACAAGAGAGATACCAAGCAATGAAGGGTGGAGGGATATAGTGGGGTGCAAAGGGACGTGGTATAGACTCCATGGATGCGATGATGACTCAACTTGGATGCTCTAAACAAGGGCAACTCGATGGTGCTGCCACACAGTAAGGGCCCTAATGGGGGACCCGGAAGCATGAGTACAAAGTGGGAACTCATGACGAAAATCAACACGAACGTGGACAAGTAAGGGAGCAATATGGTGCCCCAAGTACAAGTGTCGTAAGTGAGGAAATTCGATTTTAAGGAGCGGTGAAGTGACCCTTCTTTGGCAAAATGTGCCCAGGTGAAGTATCAAATCACCAAAAACTAACAGAAACCCATTTGAGAGCGCGGTGAGAGCTTGCCAGCGGTGCTGACGGTTCGTCGAACGGGGCTACGGTGTGGTCGCAGCAGTCGAAAGAAGAAACAGTGGTTCTCTTTTAATAAGGCAGTTTTCCCTCCAAAATCATTCATTTGCTATTATTGCTGTGGTGAATGTGGAGAGGAGAGAAGGCCCTAAATCTTGCGGCGAACGTAGCAGAAAAACCGACCGTTGGAATCGAGATCCATCAGTTGGAGGTAGGAGGCCTAACCTTTCTCTTGCATTTTGATGGATTACTTTTTCAGTTTAGGGCCCAAAATTCCAGAAACAGTCCCTCCTTCATCTCTACGGTTGGGTCGCACTTTTTGGGGCAAAAAGTGCGACCTAGGACGCAGGTTTGAGGGCAAAAAGTGTGACCTGGTCCAGAAAATGGCAGAAAACTGCGACCTGGGAGATGAGGGGGTTTTGGTGCTGTTTTATGGCTGGAAGCTGGGTTTTGGTGTTTGGTTATGGTTTGCCCGATCTGAACGCTGACAAATGTGATGTGTTTGTGCAGGTATGGCAGAGTTACGGGTCAACTGGAAAGAGAGAGATCTGGGGACACTTCGGACAGAGATCCAGGCGGATCAAGGCGTCCGTCGTGTGTTGGCCAGATTTGGGGTTCTTAAGTTTGTGGAGAACCCATTGATGAGAGCAGGGGAACTGTTACTGGCCCGGATTATCAGTTATTGGGATCCAGATCAGGAGATCTTTGTGGTGCAGGGGCACAGGATCGAACTGACGGTCCAGGATGTGTACTTCCTGACCGGTCTTCCGCCACTGGGGATGGTGGGAAACACACAGCCAGTGTTGCCGCGTGGGCGACATATCATGGAGTTCGTGGAACGCCATGGTCGACCTGGTCTCCAAGTCAAGGGGACTCGAATATCGATCGGGGATCTAGAGAGGCTAGAGACTCGTGCAGTGGCCGCAGTTGTGCTGCGAATCCTGGGCAGCCAGGCGTTCCATCACATCACTGGGGGGCAGATGATGTTAGTGGAAAGTGTATTGGGTGGGACCTACTATGGGTGGGCCCAAATGCTGTTGGTGTCGCTAAAGCGACAGTTGTCACTATGCAGGCGGTAGGTGAACCATGACTGCTCATATGGGAATTTGTTGTGTGCCTTCTTCTTTGAGAAGATCCCGACCTTGAGGCCTCATGTACAGCTTCCAGATGGGGGCCCGAGAGAGCCCAGGATGCGCCGTTGGGGACGGCTACTGTGCAGAGGAGGAGGAGGGGCGGTCGGGCGAGTATTTCGACCAGAGTTTTTTGCCCATTGGGATCAAATGCCTTTGTACATAGATGACTATCCCTATAGTGGGATGAGTTATTGTGGAGATCCGGACCTGCCACTTCCGCCTGGTCGAGTCTGGGGGCCTGATGGTAAGTGACAGATTGCTATTCTTGTATGGGCATGTTAAAGTATTTTGAATAGTAGAGTAAGGTACTGATTCATGCACTTTTGGTATGCAGATATAGCACCGGTGAAACCGGCCGGATATATGGGACGACCGGCAGCTTCTGGGGCTACAGGTCCAAGTGGTTCGAGAGCAGCGCAGAATGAGGATGCAGCTGCCTGGCTGGAGGATATCCGATGTAGATGCGAACGGTTGTTGGCCGGAGTATCAGAGCACGGGTGGCAGGATTTGGACGACCAGTTCATAGAGCCGTGTGTTGGTGTACCCTCGGAGTGGCGAGGTGTCATGCGGCGCATGGCGATAGCCGGTCAGGCGATGCGCGATCTACAGGCTGCAGGGGCAGAGCCATTGGCTCGGGATCATCCAGATAGTGATTAGGGGTGGGGCATGTGGTGCCCCCTCTGATGTATGTAGGGGCAGGTGGTGCCCCTATGATGTATGTAGGGGCAGGTGGTGCCCCCAATTTTTTGGCTTTTTGTCTGTAACATGCTATGGGCACGTCGTATGTAGCAGAGTAGATGGACTCTAAATATATGTTTTGCGACACATATTATGGATATGTATCTTATTTTGATGGTTGGTTTAATGTTATTGTCTTGTATGAAATGTGTGTGATAAATGCCAATCTAGAACATGGTTTGCAATACTATCTACATAGTGATTCTGGTCTCGGGGTACATGGTTGAAAGTTATGGTTTCAAATGCACGTATTAAGACTTTCACTCATAAATAGCGTCTAAACAGCACAGGTTTATGCACACGATAAACACCATTTAGTTGCATTACAAGAAGCAGGGAATCCAAACGAACGTGCAGATGGAGGATGCGATGAAAGAGGGCATCAGCTAATAGGCCACGCACTGCATCATATTCGGCCTGATTGTTGGTGGTAGAACCAATGCATACCCCGTTAGAAAGAACAAGGTCATGCAAGGGGGTGAAGATGGCCCAACCTGCCGAGGCAAGATTCCTGGAGTAGCGACTTGCACCATCGGCGTAACCGATAAAGGGTGTGGACGGGGGGTCCTGCAGAATGGTGTGACAAGACAATAAATGAGGGGATGAAAGGAAATGATGGCAGCGTGAGGGTACAGAAGTCATCAGGCGGCACCGGCGGGAGGAGGGGGAAGGGGCGGGATGATCAAAAATCAAACCAGGTGGTGTATGAGAGCTATCGGAAACATGATGAGGACTCGGGCTGCGGAGGTCAACAGAGACACAAGTGGAGTGATCTCGAGTATGAGGGGGAATCGAGTGATCAAGGGTCACAACAGGGGAGGATGCAGACGGGCTAGGCTCTGAGTGTTGTGCAGAGGAGGATAGGTAAAGGATGGTTACCGTAGACTCCGTCATCTGAACATCGGGGGGAGGGATGACAATGGGAGCGGGAGGATCCTCGGGTTGGCCTGAAGCATACTGCGCGAGGATGGGAGAGGCAGATTGATTCTGTTCAACCTCGTACTCTCGAATGACCTCTAAAGAGGCGCGATAATGCGTCAGGTGAGGACAGCGGTGGGAGTAGTGGCCATGGACACCGCACAATGCGCATGGTTTGTTGGTGCGGAGAGTCTTGGGGTTCTTGGTTACTGACGAAGAGGAGGCTTTAGGGGCCATAGATTCGGGGAACGCGACTTTAACCATGGGTTGGATACGGGGCAACTCGGGACAAGCATGGGTGGCATGACTGGCGACATCGCACAAGGCACAGGGCTTGGCAGGTTGGGGAGGGGTCGGGTCAGTCGTGGTGGTCTTATCTTTTGGTGCCCCCTTACGGGCTTTGCGTTTCTTCTCAGGAGCTGTCACGACAGGAGAGGGATCCTGCGGAGGTGCTGGAGGCACAACAACAACGGAAGAAGCGAGGGGGACCGGTTGGACCGGTGTCAAAGCCATGTAGGGTTTGGGGTGACCAAGAGGGGTGGCGGCTGGGGGATCAAGGTACGAGACCAGAATGCCCAAGGTCAGGTTAGGAAGGGAGAGGGTGGCCATGACGGGGACAGAATATACTCCGGGAGGGGGAGCCAGGAAGGGGATCTGTCCAGCAGGGTAATGGCCGGGAGGGACGGCTCCGAGATGGTTAAGGCCAGGGGGAACCGAGCCAGGGGGTAAAGGGGTTCAGGGATACCAGCTGTAGGAGGAAGGCCAGAAGGAGGAGGTCCGGTTGGCGGAGAAGTATGGCTAGGAGCGGGTTGCGGAGGGCGAAGGGGCGGTTGCGGACTAGCCGAAGCAGGCCGTTTGAGGGCGGCCTGAGACGATTGCATCATGCAAACATTGGACAAGATGGGATCAGGGATAGGAGGAGGGGGAAGACAAGGAAAAGTTCCAAGCAGGGAGGAGTCCTTGTAAACGCCGGTGGAGACACTGGTCAGGGAATCGACGGTTTGCTTGTTGGCTACAGAAGAGATGGTGGTCTCAGAGGTGGTCTGAGAGGGAGGCTCATGATATGTCAACTGGTCAATGGTGACTATCTTTCCATTATGGTGGAAAGACATCTTGCGAAAGACCGCGGATGGGACAGCAGACATAGCATAGCTGTAGCTCCACCCCAAAAGAATGTTGTAGTCGAGTGGGGCGTCAATGACTTCGACGTCAACGCAAACAGTCTTACCGGCGAGGGTGATAGGGCAATTACGAAACAAGCCAATGGGCTGGGAGGCATGACCGTCCCACACTCTAAGGGTGATCGTGGAAGGGGCCAGCTCAGGGGATCCGAGTTGCTTCCAAACCGATGCGGACATCACGCAGGTGGATGCCCCCTCGTTAATTATACACCGGGAAACGATGGCGTTCCGTATCTTGACTGGGATTTGGAAGGCGACGGAAGGAGGGAGGGGAGGGTGATCCGATTGGGTGGCGTCGAAAACAATCATTTGGTCGTCAGCAGGATCTACAGTGCCCACGGCAGATAGTAGAGCCTTCTTTTGGGAAGGGCACGACTGGAGGAGTTCCAGCGTGGAAATGGCCGCGGGTGACTGCGCCAAATCATCTACTATGCTATACGATTGAGCGGCTCGGTTGGAAGCAGCATTTCGGCGTAATGGTCCCTTTGGAATCTTTGGATGAACCTCAACTTTGGGTTGAGGGATGTGTAAGGGGCCACTGGATGTCGAAAGAGGCTCTGTAGAACCTGAAGAGGGAGGCTCGGGGGCAGACGGAGCAGGAGGCTTGGGGTACTGGCGAGCCCGAGTTTGAAGGTGAAGATCGACGGAGGGGTTGGGATCAGAATTCATCATAAGGATCTGGTAATCAGAGGAACCAGAAAGGGAAGGGGGGGCAGCTACCTGGTTGTCAGGTGGTTGGGTAGCCACGAATCTTTGCTGAGGGAAAGGATCGGTAAACACAGCTGGCTGGGTAGTGGCCACATTAGGAGGAGCATGAGGGGAGGCGTGTTGTCCGCGTAATGTGGCTTGAGACTCCCACATCTGCCGCATTTGGGGTAAGAGGGGACAATCGTGGGTGTAATGACCATAAACACCGCAACACGAACAGGGCTTGTTGGTGCGAAGCGGCCTGTCCGGCTTGGGCTGACTGCCCTGTTGCTGGTTTCCGGTGCTAGGGTCCACACCGGAATTGGGTCCTCGGGTACCGGGGGCAGATTGGTTTTGGTTGCCTCTCCGCCTTCTTTGAGAAGAACGGGGATTAGTCGCGCCCTGTTGTGCAAATACTTGCCCTGGAGGGGGCTATAGGTGCTGTTGCTGGGGTTGAGGAGGCAAGGGAGGAGGAAGCGCATATGTTGGAGGAGCTGGCGCACCAGGCTGTGGATAAGGGTAATGGGTAGGGTGGGCAACATTAGGGTAAGCAGGAGGTTGGGCAAAAGGAGGAGGCATGCCGTATCCTGGATACATGTTACCGGAAGGGGGAAAAGTGCCGGAGGAGCTGGCCCCTCCCTGAGGGAGACCATAGCCCATAGGAGGTTGGGCGTATGGATGGGAAAGGGCTCCAACGATACCGTCGGCGGAATGAGATGCCCCCGGGGCGGTAGCGCCACCGGGCCTGGGGATGTCAGGAAGGACGGTATAAACATAACCAGACTGAGCGTAGATCAGGTCATATTTCAAAGCTATTTGGAGGGCGGCTTCTTCAGTTTGAGGAAAATGGGAGGCGACATCTTTGCCGATGGGAGCGGGAAGGGTGTGCAGGAACCAGTCCATGTAAACCGGATCTTTGAAGGGAGGGGCTCGACATAAGCTCCATCTTCGCCGCCATTCCTGAACATGGGCGGAAAGGCGTGTTGAATAGGCTTGCTTGAAGGAAGTCAAGAGCTCCGTGCCAGTATCGTATCGGAGGGGGAGCTGGAAGTACGACAAAAAGGCTTGGGCAAGAGTCTCAAAGGTGGTATGGGTAGAGGTGGCTTGTTCAACATACCATTTAGAAGCTTCGCCGGTAAGCGTGCATTGGAACAAACGAAGACGGATGGAGTCATCGGTAATGGAATTGGAGGAGCACCACATATGGAAAGATCGGACATGGTTGGTTGGATCTTCTCCATTAAGGCCCTCAAAATTAGGGATGTCTGAGGGGAGCTTGGTTGGCATAGCGGGCCAGTTAGCATTGTGGTGAATGGGGTCATTGATCAACTGATGGAAATCGGGGAGGCTGAGGCCTGCAATGTACGGCAGCACAGGGGTGGCCTGTAGTTCCCTGTGGGCTGCCTCTCCTAGTAGGGCCTATTGGGGCCGAGAGAACGGCTAGCGTTAGGCCCCACTGCACATGGTGGAGGCGTGGAGAACCGGAGGAGAAGGAGGACCCGAGAAATCGGAGTGAGTCAGTGGCGGACTGGAAGAGGACCGGCTCGACGACGGCGGTGCTGGAAAGGGGTGTCGATCAACCGGAAACCGAGGGTGAAGGCCAAGAAGTTCTCAGAAAGGCGCCTTGGGGTTTAATGATGACAGGAAGAAGGAACCGACATGGCAAAAGGGGATAGACCTCACTACGTCAAAGGCAAGAAGTGTGCAAAGTGACGATTGATTTTAGAGTCTTTGCCGTGCGGTGTTAACCAGGCCAGGCGGTGTTAACCAGGCGCTTCTTCACTTAGGGTCAGTGTGTGGCGTGCGTTAATTTTAATTTTTAAACCCTTTTCGTTTTGAGAGAAAGAAAAAGTGTGCTGCGTAACTGAAAATAAATCTGCATAGAACAATATAGATTGCTGAAAAGACAGAACATTTAACAGCTAACAATGCATCAATCTAACCCAAAGAGGCGGGCCTCTCAAAACTACTCTAAAAGAGGGCAAAAACCAAGTCGAAACACACATAAAAAGAGCTCGACAGATCTAGGGTCAAAAGGGACAGGGATCTGGAGAACAAGGCTGCAGGAAAGGGGTGCAGATCACAGCCAAGAGACAGAGGCAAGGTGGCTGGAAAAGGGAAGGAAATCAGCAAAAACCGGAGGGGGTGAGGCGGAGGCCGTCAAAAGGAGGTCCAAACAAAACGACAAGAGGTGATTTGAAAGGAAAAAAGGCTGATTTCAATGGATCTGAAAGGGAGGTAACAGATCTGGAAAAGAGGGGGCTGAAGCTCTGAAACCGACGGCTGAAACAGCTAAAACTCTTCCACAAAAAGTGGAGGGTACTAAATCCCTAAGGGGCTGGGTTCCCACTTAGATGAATAAAAACAGATCAGATCTTGGTCAAGGCGGGCTGAGACAGAGGCTGGAAAACCCTGGCAGAAGCTGCAGCAGAACCCAGAAAAATCTAAAAAATAGAGTGCGGTAGGTCTAGCTTCGACCTGATTCGAGTGCAGTGTCGCAAAAACAAAGCCAGTGCCAAGCATTGAGGTCCAGTCGTGTGTTTAGGGCCAAAAGTGCGACCCCCCTGTTCCGGTTGTCTCGGCGGCAGATTTTCAGAAAAGTTGCCGTCTCAGTTGCGGCTGATGTCGCTTACCTGCGCAATAGGGCCAGAAACACACGGAAGTTAGAAATTTTAGGTTTTTAGGGTTTTATGTGAGAAAAATGACATAAAAAGAGGAAAAATAAGCAGCTGAAAAGAAGCCCTAGGGCCTGAAGTAGCTGGATATGCAGGAATATGAAAAACGACAGCGGTCGTAATTTAAAACCCGTGTGGAGTCGCCATTTTGTTAGTATGAATTCTTCGTCGAAGTGTACGAAAAAGAACCACTTTAGCTACGCATAACTAATAGCCCTAACAACAATAATGGCTGCAAAACATCTTCAGATCTGCAATTAGTAGTTAAAGCGCTGCAACAAACAGATCTATAAATAGAAAGACATTAAGTAGTAAAGTAAAGAGTTTGCTCCATGCATCCAACAGACAAGACAAGAACACGATTTTTGAATGAATTTTTATATTACAGGGCACCTGGGAGGAAACAAGAAGGTGTATCCAAATCTCCTCAATGGGATGGGTTCTTTGTAGTCCTCAACACTTCAGATCTAAGCTTTCTCTCTCTTGTAGATGTAGAAAACCCAATGCAGAAAGTAGAGCTCAATGGGAGCAAATGGTAGAAAAATGAGACCAAGTGTATAGATCCAGAGTGATCTAATAGGCAACAAAAGGTGAAGAATGATGGGGAAAACCTTCCTATTTATAACAAAATATTGGGTCATTCTAGATCTTGGTGCATGATTAAAATAATGTTAACCAAATCTAGATCCACCTCTATGGAATATTTTATTATATTTGTTGGAGGGAAAGGGTGTTTGACTTGGGTCAAATCCCTTGATTAGTGAAAATAAATAAATAAATGATTTATTTATCTTTTTAAGGAAGTGGTTAGGAGATAATCAAATAAATAATGATTTATTTGATTAATGGTGGGTGATTTGGTCATATTTAACAAGGAATATTATCTAAATAAGATTTAAATAATTATTCCTAGAAAATAACAAGATAACTAAGGGTTTATCTCATTAATTTATTTGTTTTTGGGTTAAACATGACTGGGAATAATAATTAAATTATGGTTTAATTAATTATTCCATGAGGAAAATCAAACAAATATAGGTATGTTTAATATTTCCTTTTGGGGTTTCCTATTTTAACATAGTGAAAGCAGTTTTACTTAGGGTAAAATTGGTCTTACATGGTGTACTTGGGTCCATCTAATGATAAAAGGTTAGATGACCAAAAAATGGTGTAAAAAAGGCAAAACAAAATAGAGGGCTGAGGGAAAAGGTGACACTACAAAGACAAACTAAATGACATGAGCCCATGATGGGTTTTCTGGGATGGGTGAGCGGAGCATTGACATGATGGAATGACAAAATAGTGAAAAAAATTATCTTAAGGATAATGAAGTTAGCGAGATTTCTAGAACTCACAATGTTCATGAACTTTGTTTCTAGAAATACAAAACCAATACTTAGTCATCTTCAGATAGAGAAAATTATGGATGACTAATAGTACTAAAATTTTCTCCTTTTGCTATTACCACAGCTCCTTTAGTGACCTTCCAGGTTTTATCTATAAAAGTAGTCACAAAACCTTCACCACCTGACTGCCCTGTTGAAATTAGATTTTTCTTCAGATATGGAACATGCCTTACCTACTTTAATAGCCATTTGTTTCCATTTTGTTGTTTTATAAAACATTTAACCATTCCAACGATTTTACAGGGTTTATTGTCACCCAGACGAACCTGTCCAAACTTTCCTTGAACATAGTCATGTAAATGTTTCCTATCAGCTGTGGCATGGAATGAGGTCTCTAAATCTACCACCCAGGCATCAATAAATTTTTCTAGTGAAAGAATCAAATCGTCTTGCAACACATCACCTGTAAAATTTGCTTCATCATTGTTTTATTGTTGTGTGTCTCCTTCTTTTCCCTTTCGAGACTTACATTCTTTCTCCAGGTGTCCTTTATTTCCCACATTTCCAACACACTATCCCCAATCTGGACTTGGATCTTCCTTTCCTTGAGTTGCTGTGATATCCTGGGTTATGAGCACCATCATTAGGTACATTTTAAGGGGTTATTTGTCACCTTTTTAGCCTTATTATTCTCTCTTTCTCACATTTAATTGCATTATGGTCATATGTTGCTTAGTGTATATGGTGTATTAAGGGTTTTCATACTTCGAATGCCTAATGTGGTTTAAATGCATGATAAACAAGAGAATATGTCATTTTTTCTTAAGATTTCATAATCAACTCTTGGATTTGAAAGAAAGTAGTGATTATAGGGGTTGACCACCTCCTTAACTCATAAAAGCAGCCAAGGTATCCTCGAGATTCTCCTCCAATAGCTTGAAATCAAAGGCAGCCAAGCAAGTGGAATATTAAGTGGAGCCTAGCTCCACTTCTCTCAAAGTCAAGGGGGGAAAATCACCTACTTTCCAGGGAGTTGTTGGTAGCCACCCTTTAGGATAAATAGGGAAGAGTAAGAGCTCATTAGGATTCGATTTTTGGAGATAGCTAGATCAGTCTTAGCTCTTGTAATAGACATTTGTCACTTTCATGTGCTATGTAATGAGGCGGGTTATGCAATAAAATGAGTATTCAGTTGCTTCTTCACTGATTTAGTTTCAGGGAGTTGAGCTTGTCCGTTAGGGCCCAATCCATTGGCATAAATCTCTCTTATGTATTTTTCTTTACCTTCCATGTTTTGTAGTTAGTTTTCTTACATTCAATTTCATTATATTTAGTATTCTTCCATTTCATGTTGTTGAAATTAGTTTATTTGAGTTCATGTTGTAGTAGCATAGAAAACCATAAAATTCTGTGTTAAAGCCTCCCTCTCTCACCTCTTCCATTAGGGCTCACACCTCTTCCATTAGGGCTGGAGGAGGGTAGATACTCACCACAGGCCCAACTTGATTTCAGTTTATGATTTCTTGGAAATAGTAGCTAGGTTTCTTTGCTTATCATGAACATGTTGTGGATGTAGAGTTAGTTTTTTGTTTCAAATGCATAGGTAGGTTTGCTTAAATTCAACTCATATTTTCCACCATTCTGATCATAGATTTTTTAATGATAAATGCATGAACAGGTAGTTTTCTTGTAGGTTTGAGTATAGTAGTAGAGGAGGACTCCACCAACATCATTAGCTTTAGTTTCCACCCCTCACCAACCAACTTCCAACCAAATCACCTTCAGCCCTATTTTTTGGAAATCTTCACCACAATGCCAAGAGCCATATTGGAGGTGCAAGACATGATTTGAAAGCAGTTATGAGATTGGCCAACTGGTTGGATACCTTCCATCCACCTAGATCCACCTTCATTCCACCTCTCCTACCACTTTCCTCACCATTTTTGGCCTCAAACTACCCTCGGCCTATTTCTTGTAGCGTTACAGGACATCCTGTAGCACTACAGGAAATCCTGTAGTAAATCTTGTAGTAGTGCCATTTAGCCACTTATTTAGTCCAAAACCTCTCTTTCACATCACCTAGACCTAACACAACCTCTAAGACACCTTGAGCTTTGAAACCATGAGTCCAAGACCTTCTTAAGTCACCTTAGTACCTCCTTCTTTTGCTGCAAAACAGAGTATTTACAAGCATAGTTAGCTAATTAATAGATGCATTATTAAGCATAGAAGTAAAGCATGAAATAGATAGAGTTCAATCAGTCATTTAGTTCTACCTGTGTGATTAGATTAGTTTCCCTTTTTGCAAATTCAATTATGCAATTTAATTCATGAATGCCACTTAGTTTAACTCTATTTCTTGCATTAGCTTAATATGGATTTTCTTTCTTGCATATAGTTAGATGAGTCTTTATGCTCTAGAAAATTTTCTTTCTAGTAGAATAATGATCATGAGTTATTTCTAGTCCTATCTTTCATTCAGAAGTGTGATATACTTCATTCGCTAGAAGTAACCCTAGCAGTAGCACCTCATCGTATGACTAAGAAGAGGATGGCATGAGTAGAATGCATCTGCTATGTATATAGAACTGTCACCTCCAAGTTTTTACGAACCTCGGGTTGATAAAGTAAAGTAGAGTAGCCTTTGATAGTTGTAGCACTCTTGGTGAAATACCAAGGCTCACCACTTTTTGGTGTCGTTGTCGGGGAGGTGTCTAAGTAGATGCTTTGATTATGTTTTAGCATTTTTTTATGATTTTCTTTTATGTTTAGTTCCGAAATATTGAAAATTACAAATACATTTTGACTTTCATGCCTCGTAGGAGTAGGGATAACCAAGGAATTGTTTTACCAAAAAACCCCACATCCCCACACAGTCACCCTTCACTCTTGTTCAATGACTGTGAGGTTGAGAAAACCATAGGTGAGTCACTTGAACACTTTGAAGAACCCGTTGGAGAAGAAGAGGAACTTGCCTCACCTGAGGAACCTGCTTCACCAATTCAGGCCACGGTTGAGACTGTGACCCAAGGAGTCTTTCCCATTAGAGAAATAGATGGGGAAAATAGGATGAACAACATCAGTCCCTCATCCCTTCCACATTTCCATGGAATTACCTCTGAGGATTCTAACACCTTCATGTTCGAATTTTTTGTTGTCTGCAGGACCTATGACTATGCCTCAGATGACCAAAAGTTGAATCTATTCCCATCCACCCTTAAGGATGCATCCTTGCGCTGGTTCATGGGTTTGCCTGGGAACATCATCACTACCTGGGCACAGATGAAAGAGTCCTTTAACACCAAATACAGGGACTACTATAGATCCAAAGAAACCAAAGAGGAAATATTTAGGATGAATTTAGGACCTGATGAATCCCTAGAAGACTATGAGGAAATATTCCAATTGAACTATAAAAGGGCCAATTGCACCCTTGATCCCGGATCACTTAAACTGGTACTTCTCCAAGGGATCATGGAGGAAGTGTTAGAAACCCTTAATATGCAATCATGAGGAGATATCTACTGGCTGCCTTATGAGGACATCAAAACTGTCTTTAGGAACCAATCTAGGGTAGCCAAGAAAAAAGGTAGAGCTAGTCAAATCATGACCAACACCCCTTCCTCTTCCACCTCCATCAAGGATGAGATTGGAAATATGTTGGAGGACTTCAGAAGTGATATGTTGCACACCTTTCCTTTGCAAATGGACACAATGAAGGTCAAGAGGAAGCAAGAGGAAGTAGAAAGGGACTTGGCTATCTTCTGACCTGGATGTACTAGAAAACCCCCTCAAAACGAATTTCCATTAAATGTCATAGAGGTTTTCTAAGTCTGTGAAGAGAATCGTGCCACAGATAAGTGTCCCTCCTCATCTAGGCTCAAAGTTGTATATCAAGGTGGGGAAGTAGGACCCGAGCAACTCTGTTTCATAAATCAGAGGAGGCCTCAAGGGCATCGGTCATATCAGCAGGGTATGCAAGGTGCATTGTACTCCTACTATCATATAAATCAAAATGCACCTATGTAGTCTTAGTACACCTCCACTCAACCATCATGGTTGTTATCACTAGGAAATTAGACAAGCAAAAGTGACATTATTAAATGTAAAGTAGAAGGATTTATAGGGCTGAGGAACATTAGAGGATTTGAAAATTTTTTAAAATCTCTAAGGTCAAGAGGAAAAAATAAAATTGTGCACCAGAAACACATGAAAAATGTTCCTTGCACGCATTTTACTTCGATAGGCGCGTTGGTCGACACGAATTTCCCTCAAAAAGCCACGTGGTCCTGGGAGTGGCAGAAGTCACTTTCCGGGACCACTTGACACACTTCAGGAAATAATCCTCCACTTGAGGCCACCCAAGGAAAACCACCTAAGCCACCTTGGGACCTCAAGTGAGCACACAAAGGAACCAAGTGGGCACACAAAGGAATCAACTCTCTCTCTTGGGTCATCATCCACAAGTGTACCAAGAGAGGGAAGAAGATTTTGAATTTGCCTATAAATTGCCACCATGAGAAGCACAAAATGAGAACACATTGTTATGCTGGCCAAATTTCCCATGAGAAATCCAACAGTGTGTGATCCAGAGTAGCAATAGAGTATAGGGTTCAGTTGTTGGCCACCCAACAACTTCAATCCTCTGGAGAAGAGAGAGACCTTGTGACATCAGCTAAAGGGTAAAATATTCCTTGCACTGGGTCTTAGAACTACATAGTTCTAAGGATCCTTGGAAAGAGTGTAACGTTTTATCTTTCTTACTAACAATGGTCAATAAGAGGGGACTTTGATTCCACTGCTTGCATTATTGTCACATTTAACTCATTGTGAGCTTTTGTTTTTGTTTTAGTTTAGTTGTGTTGCTTCTTTTTATATGCATACTACATTCCATAATTTAGTGTGTTATATATATATTAGCATGTTTTCACTAACCTGCTAACCATTTTTTATACCTGTGACCATAGCTTGTAGGTTGCGACCACTCCTACCAAGCACCAGTGGATTGGTACACTTGTGCACCAAAACCACCACTACAGGATTGGAAACTCCACTTGCTTTACCTTTTTAGTTAAGTGGTTGCGCTTGTTGTAGGGGCCTTCTCTCTGCTCTGGAGTGTTTCTGGGACAACTCCCATTCTCCTCTTCTCTCCTCATTCACCCATAGTCAAGATTTGCAGTTAGGAGTTCCGAAAATTTCATTTTCAGGAAAACCGCACGTTGTTTACTCAGACAGACGCGGTGATCCACGCGAGTTCAGCTCTGACATGTGCGCAAAGTTGCGGACCTGTGTGAGGAATTTCCGCGCGAAAACCATAGACCAAATTTCTCAGTGGTTTTCTTTAATTTCCCAATTGTAAAGTGACTGGTAGCCCAGAGAAAAACTGCTAGCACTATGTGTGGTGTCCCATGAGTGTTTAGAACTTGATTTTGGCTGCATTTTAGTTTTGCTAGTTGCATAGTTTTAAATTTTAAAGTTTATCTTCACAAAACTCACATAGTTTAAGTAGGGGGCAATTGAGTGGCAAAAATCCACCTTTCCAATCTAAATTAACTCATTTTTTAAAAATAGACACCGAAAACACATAGATAATTAGCAGGAGTAAGTGGTCCTAATCAAGGAAAATTTTAAGGATGGACATTTATCTTAAAGTTTAAAAGTTTGGCGAATCTTAGTAGTCCCCAATATGCGAATTGTAAAATTTTTGATGTTGTTTTTGTAAAAATATTTAGTTTTTTAATCATTTTATATTAGTATATATACATTTTTGGCGATTTTTAGGGTAAAATATTGTTATATTATAAAATTTGGCCGAATCAATTTTTTTTAAAAATGGGAATTGGTGAACCTTTTTTTTGGAAAAATGATGGAAAATTAGCCCGCCTACGAATATTAGCCCCTAAAATTTTCCATGGCCCTAATCCACATATTCTTACCTAGTTTTCATTTATTTTATTTTTTCCTAGTTAGATCATTAATTTTAGTTTAAATTTTTGCACTAGGAGTTGGGACTAGGACTTAATTATCTTAAGAGAAGCAAGTAATCTCTGCTACCCTTGCTCCTTTTTGTGACCCCAGGCAAGCATATGAAATCTCTCTTCTGATAATTTTCCATCTCCCTTTAGTTAATCATTTAGATTAATTAGGAAAATTTGTAAGTGGCCCACTATCCGCACATGATTTTCTTATCCCAAGGAACAATAAAAACATAGATTAATAGGAGACGTGTAAAGGATCACCACATATCCACATCTTAAAATTGTGTGATTTTTCACCTTTTTCTCATACACTTCTACACCATAAGTGAAGTAAAGACTCCTTAAAACTAACCTAACTGAACTCATTAAATTTCCCCACAAGGGCCACAAGAAAAATTATAGTTCAAGTTAGGACCATGGGGGTAGGCATCCAATAAGACCTCATGTCCAGTTTACATCTTGAGACATAGAAGTTGAATGAATAGGGAGATTTAAATCCATCTATCCACCCATGGAAAAGAAAACTCAAGCGCCACAAAGACCCGATTCAGAGGGGGTTAAGCTTAGGCCTAGTGCGTGTGGTATTATTTAGGGGTACCTGACCCATCTAATGCTCGGTACTGGTAGTTGATTTACCAAGAAGTTCAAGACTCGACTGCTCACGTGGGAAGACAATACTTAGTGGCAAAATCTAGGGCATCCTTCCCTATAGGTGATGGTGCAGGAAACACTAGATCCTTTACCCATTACCTTGGTCAATTCTTTGGCTATTGGAAGGTGTTGCCAGTTCTTTCCATTCTTCATATCCTATTTCTATGATTTTTTTTGCTGGAGGATACAGACTGAATTTATTTGTTGGGTTGCCATAATAAATAAACATATCAACAGATCTACAACTAATGAAAGCATCATCTGTAGCTATCCAAGGCCTACCTAAAATGAGTGGATGTCCCCCTAGGTTTTTCTTGGGAGTTAGGATCATGAAGTCAACTGGATACTCCCAAGAATCTCAGGACACATATATATCTTTTAGTACACCATTTGGCTTGATTACTGATCTATCTGCTAATTGCAATAATGTTGGTGTATATTGAAGGTTTGGAAGCCTAATTTGTTCCATAATCTATTTTCTCATGATGTTGATGGCTGCTCCTGGGTCCAAATATTTTTGAATGACTATTTTTCCCATCATAATGTCAGCAATTTTTCCTACTTTTTTTTTTTGTGTGACTAGAAGAATTGGCAACGACAACAGTATCGTACTCGCGTGACACGGGGTTGAATCCTGCTGGCTACCGCTATACTCCTAGGAGGAAACTACTGAGCCCACAACAATAGCCCCTCGATTAAGACGGGACTTGAACTCATGATCTGTACCATGGTCTTAGCAGCACGTTTGCTTGCCACTAGACCAAACGCCGACGGGCCAACAATTTTTCCTACTAACTGAATCCTTTTTGTGTCTTTTATTCTTCTCTTGGTTTTTTCGTGCTCAACTCTCTTATTGTTTTGGCTAGAATAGGAATCTCTTTAATGGCTTGTAGCAAAGGAATTTTGATACAGACATTTTTCAATTCATCTACAAAATCATAATTGTGCAACAAAATTTATTTTTCTATCCCTCTATTGATTTGAAATCTTTTAGGAAAAGAAGGGTTAGAAATAAATACCAAAGGTTTCTTAATTATAGGGGTTGAATTTACTGGATTTTTTTGTTTTTCATTTTCAGAATATTGGTTCTGTTGAAGAGATGTCTCTTCTTTATAACTTTTATTTTGCTGTAGAGAAATTTATCCATCAAAATCATCTTTTTCTTGAATAACAACAGAAGGATTTCCCCTTTATAATATTCTACTAGCTCTAAGTTGGACATGGTTAAGATCTAGTGGAGTAATCATATAAGATGGAATGTTTCTTCCTTCTATGTTATAGGAATTTTGAGCATTTTTGTTGTTTGGGTTTGGTAATGGGTGGGCAGGTAGTTGATTTGTTCTTTGCGGATATGGTAATGATAGTTTTGGATTATGATTTTGGATTTGGGGTGGTTGATTTTGTTTTAGAAAAATGTCGGGGAGGATAATTTGGAAAGGGTTGTGGATATTGGTGATACTCAGAGTATCTGCCATAAGGATTTTGCATCCCTTATGTCCAAGGTTGAGGTTGGGACCAAGGTTGTTTCCATGATGAATTCCAATTGTTTGGTGGGGGTTGATTATACATCTGGTTATTAAAACCTTGAGTTTATGGCCCCTTCCATGGCCTTCTAGAGACAAAACAAAGAGGATCTACTGAAGATTGAGTTGCTTATTCTTCTTGAAAGACAACCTTAAGAGCTAGTATAGAAGGACATTTTTTTGTTTCATGATTTTCTGCACAAATAACACATGTCTCTATAACTTTTACACCAAGAGGACACTCTCTCAAAACATTTTTCTTTCTACATTTAGGACAGAAAATAGTTAAGGCATCAGTTTCAGCTTTATGTTTGTTCTGTAATTTCAGGGTGTCTATTTGTTCACTGAGACTCCCTAAAATATTTGTCTTAAATTCATCAATCATATTTCCAATTTCTGCCCTACTCATTGTTCCAGTTGCAGATTTATTTACCTTAGAGAGATTAGAATCCCTTGCATTTTTCCCAGTTTTTTATTTTCCTCTTGAGAGATGAATGCATAATTCAACAACTTTAGCTAATGGCGATTGAGATATATCTCCTTTTCCCATCATGTTAAGGATATCTATCCATTCATATATAATAGATTTCAGTAAGAGATATTTTAAAGTATCTTGATCTAGATGTTCCATCTTAGCTCTCTTGATATTATAATTAAATCTCTCAATCAGATCTTCTAAGTTTTCATCCTCTCTTTGCATCATTTTAAATACTTCATCCTTCCTATTAATAGGTATGCAATAATCCAGGTATATTTGAAAAAATGCACTTTTCATCTCATCCGATGCCCTAATAGACTGTGTTATTAAACCCATGAACCATTTTAGAGCTCCTCCCTTAAGTGTTGCAGGGAATAGCTTCAATTTTTTAGAGTCTTGTAAGTAGTCATAAGATCTTCATAAGACTTCAAACTCAAATAAAAAAGTTTCGGGATCTTCAGTTCTTAATCTGTGGAAGTTGGGAAGGATAGAAGGTGAAATATTTTTCATAGTAACATTTGTATCCTCATCAACTATAGGAAATCCAATAGAGTAAGGATCTCCTCTGCCTCTACCTCTTCCTCCACCTCGTCCTCCACCTCTTCCTCCTCCTCCTCTTAAGGCTTCTCCATTCATAATTTCACCATGGCCTTCTTCTTCTGCCATTGTAGATTCCTTAGAGCTAATATAAGGTTATAACTGTAGGGTTAATTGTTCTTCCTCTGGTTCTTCTATCAATGGAATATTGAAGAAATTTTCCTCTTCTTCATCCTCACTAGGGATTTGTAGTTCTTGAGCTAGAATATGTTCTCCTGTAGAGGTGAAAAATGTTACTCCTTCTGTTGGAGGTCTAGGATATTCTTCTTCTAAGACTGCCTCAGTAGATGAAGTTGGAGAATCTCCTGGTTGGATTTCAGACCTTAAGACTTTAGGAAGTCTATGTCTTGAGCTGAAAAATGGGATATGAGTTTGAGATGGTGGTGTGGCACTATGTGGTCTTGGTAGGGTGAGTGGAGTTATAGGAATCAAAATTCTACCTCTAGCTATGAATCTACCCCTAGAGTCTCTTTCTCTAAGCATATCAGTTTTTTATTTTTTTATTTTTATATAATTTTTATGTTGTAAGAAATAAGGCTTCCTAATTTCACTTTTCTAACAACGACGCCAAAATGTTTAGTCAATTTGATGTCTCAAATTGCTATCATGAATTATCGACCGAGGTTAGTAATTTGATGAAGTGAGTTGCACTATATGTACTTAGGTAATGTTGTTCTCTTACTTCGTTGTGTATGTTTATGTTATTTTGGGGGGATTTTTGTTATCTTATATCTAAGAAATGAAATCTCTTAATGCTAATGAATAGTTAAACCTAAGTGTATCTTAATGAAGAAAAACTAACTAAATAAGGAACAAAAGGAAATGTTGTTTTTATTCTAAAGAAAGAAATTAAATTACAAACTATTTTCAATGTAATATGAAATCTAAAATAAGGAAAACATGAAATGTTCATTAAATAATCTAAATTGCATAAAAATAAACCAAACTTTAAATGATGTTAGTAGGCTAGAAAAACATCTAACTAGTTAAAAACAAAGCATCATTCTAGATCTAATTGCATTCAAATGAAAAGATAAAATCAATTCCTATCTTATCTATTGAAGGCTTCTAATACTATGAAAAATAGAGCATAACTTAATCTAATTCTATTCCATGGATTGAAAGCATAAATCCTATCTCTAAGAATTGAAATGATAGTGCTAAATTAAAATTGAAAGAAAATACAAAGCATGAAACTATGACTATTGTATGACCAAATACTCAGATCTGGTCCAATTGGAAAATGGAAAAACCACCTTCTTGCGAGGTCATTAGCGAGCACAAGTTTACACATATAATTGGAAATTTAATCTAAGAAAGCATTCATAGAATTAATCTACAAAGAAATAAACAATTTAAACTATGAATTGATAGAAAATAAACTATGAAAGAAATGTGAATTTGTTGGACATCTAATCCTCAACGGGTAGGTGTGGAAGCTGAACATTCATAAAGGAGTCCAAGTGACCTTGGAATGCGGAATCCATGGGTCACACCTAATGTACTATAAATCACATCTATGGTTAATAGTAAAATAACTCATGCTTATCTTTCCCTTATGTGTTTAGTTTCTCCTTGTGTGTGTTTCACCATGTGTGTGTTTAACATGGTATCAAAGCTTGGCGAATTCTGCCCTGCTCAAGTGTGAGCCACTTTTTTTTATGGCCAGTTTTGTCTGCCTGGGAAAGCTTTTTGCAATTCTAATATCTATTGGTATAGTGCTTTGAAATTCTAATATCTATTGGTATAAACTAGGTTTTCTCCTATTCTTCGGGGCTTTTTGTCATTCTGCGTACTTGTCTGACCACAGTAGGCATTACTGTGCTAGCCCTGTCCTTCACTCAGTGCTATCTATCCCATTCTCTACCTACCTTCTGAAAATGCCTTTCTCTCTCTCTCAAAATAAAATAAATAAATAAATTGACCATTGGCTCATTCTGTCCAAGTGTTTCTCTTGTTCTGCATTCCTATCATAACCTGCACATCCAACAGTACATCTTCCATTGTAACGCTTCATTTATTCTATCTATTATGGTTACAATGTGTCCTTTCAGTTCTCAAGTTTGTGTGTTGGTTGGACTCCTTTGAGGATCATGAGCTTGTCCTGAACTCTGGTATCACATACATATAATATTTTGGTTCTAGAAGTTGTGGTGTTTTAAAACAACTTCAAATTCTATTGAAATTGTGAACCACTTGTAGCTTCTCAAGAATCATTGAATCCACATCGGGCTTTCCAAATGCAATGCAGAAAATGAGATCCCTCCATGGACTACGTTGGGTGTTGAGTGCCTCACCAGTTTCCCATATAAGTTTGAAGTAGCCCATTTGCAGTGGCATTTCATATCTTCACAAGGATACCTACTCATAGCTTGGAATAGTTGGGTAAATCTCGGAAGCTGGTTGGGTGCTCGTGTTGTCGTGCTAGACCATAACAAAGAAATATTGAACTATATCCTCGTCGACTGGAAACTAAAGGTATCGTATATCTAGTTTTTTTCATGGATAGCTAGAATGATAACTCTGCCTAGAGAAACATGTGGCTGTGCGCAGGCGTGGAAGTGGCCGAGACTGGTTTTTGTGAAGTGGGCAATGGAGGAAGAGGTATTTTGTATGGGTAGGCTCTTTTATTGGTACACATAGTGTGATTAATTCTGTTAGGTTTATTTGGTTTTCTAAGATTTCGGGAATGCTATTTTTCTGGGCTCAAGATTCTGAGGGAGTGCTGACATCAGAAAAGAAAAACATCCGTTCACCTTTCTCATCCCTGAAATCATGTTTAAATAACCTTTCAGTCTCCATGTTTGAGAGCAGGAAACTTCAACTGTAAAATCGTTAACCCTACCTTCCTCCTGGTAGGCCTGTGTTTATTTGGATTCAATTTTGGTTCTGCCATAGGCCATCTTGGCCTTTTCTTACCTCGTCAGAATCCTATATCGAGCCTCCCACAGACGACATTCCCACAGATGATGCCATCAGTACTGTTCAGCCTCACTCCATCCATTGCACTCTCAGCCCTCCGTTGCACCTCGACGCACTCCCTATCACGCCTCTCCATACCACCGGTGCATACACAACTGCGCGCACTGTTACACCTCCCACCGACCCTTCCTCTCCGCCACCTTCCTCTGTCCACTTCGTCAGCTCATCTCCTACCCTATGTCCACACCTCCTCCGCTCAAATGTGAAGTACCTTGTGGCTGTGACAATAGGCAATTCCCTAGACATTGTTTTTCACGGGATCTCTAGTGACAAAGATACTTGCAAGAAGAACTAGTACCCATTTTTCAATTGAGAAATGACTGTTATTACCTGAAATTTTCAGTTGGATTTGAGTTTAAAGAAAAATTTAAGCAAACCAAGCTTGAGGTTAGCTAGACTTTAATTTTTTGAGATTAGAGTTGAACACAACTAGGATTTCTATTGTGATAGAGCTTCGATCTTGCACGACGTTACTCTTGGAAGAACAGGGAATCACAGGGGCGATTGTCATCCAAATATTGGTAATGTTGTTCTCATAGGTGCAAGAGATGCGATTTTGGGGAACGTTAAAATTGGGGAAGGCTCCAAGATCAGAGCCAAGGCCATTTTTTATAGAGGTTCCACCCGATACCGTTGCTGTTGGATTTTATTCATCCAATTTCTTTGTTCGGAAAAGTTGCAAGATACATGACTCATCAGAAATGTCATATGCTCAATAATTCTCGGGACAATCACTCAGAGCATTCCTACTTCCAGCCATGCTGACTTGAACGATTGAATTCTGGTAGGCGATTGATGAGACTAATTCTTCCAACAGGGTTTGATTCACCAATAAGCTGAAAAAGGAACAAAAGGAACACCTTCTGCGCATCACTTGTGGAATTGTCGCCCTCTCTCCTGCATCTAATAGGGATTGTTACACAACAATTTGTCACTGTCCCTGTACTCCCCATTCCTTGATCCTAGAGGATCCATACAGTGACCCTTGTGTACTTTCCAAGCATGGAATACATACCCTTGAACCACATTTTGTCTGCCAAATAATCTCCCTTTACAAATTTTTTGGAAGATCCCTATAAAAACCTCGTTTTCAAGGTTAGTGCTTTTTCTTAGTGTCTGACCTGTGCCGATAGCAAAGATTTACACTGAGACCCATGACGATCGATGCTCTGTCTTAATGTCGGACCCACGCCGATCATATTTTGGAAAGTTTTTTAAATAGAAAGGAATCTTCCGTGACTAGAAGCTTCGTAAGGCGGCCAACTGGAAGTTTGTTTTGAGGATATGGCCAAGGAGTTCCCCTTTGGGCTTCTTGTTCCTAATAAATAGGAACTACTCCAAAGGATAAGCTCTTTCCCATCACTTGAGGGCCCATAACCTCCTCCTCCATTGTTATATAAGGAGACCTCCTTTAGCTCTACAGCCTTAGTGGGGGATGATAGAAAGGAGAAGCAATTATATCTTGAGGAGAATAGAGCAGAGTGTGATTGTTTTTGTGTGTTGGGAACATAGTGAGATCTTGGACCTTTATGTGTGAGGGTGTTGCAAACGTGCTTGGATACAGACCTGCCAAAGGAGAGCCTAAAAATCAAGGCTTGGTTGTGAAATCCCCTTGTCTTTATCATAATAAAATGCATCTGATGTTTATCTTCCACTCTTGTTTACATTTATAATGAGATTTCTAGCATTCATTGATCAGTTAGATAGGTTGTAATTGTCTTATGTTTGTCGTGGTTTTATGCTTGTCGTGGTGTCTTGATTGTTCGTACAGGTAACTGAACATTTGTAGCAGCGTGCATCGAGCTTGAGAAGAGCGACACATCAAGAATATTTGACGAAAGACGACAAAACATCATCAGAACAAGGTACGTCATCTTCCTTGCTCTGAATTTCAGTTACAATCTAGGAAGGTAGATGTTAGTATGTTCCCGTAGTTGCTAGATGCACCCCAGGGCTAGAGGGATCACCTCTGTCCGCAGAGGGGATTTACTTGGACAACAAATTGGTGACTCCACTAGGGATTTTCCTTTGAGTTTGTCACTCTTTGAGGCCTTAGTCATTTGACGAGTTTAGTTGAACTACCTTTTCAATGTTTGTTCCTATGTTTTTCATCAATTATGATCTTTTAGTTTTTTCTTGAAGTGGTGAGTCTAGTCTTGGTTAGGAGAAATTATTTGTTTTTTCTTTTTCAGGCATTGGTGCTTTTATTTTTCTGACAGTTGCGTTGATTGGCACTATTTTTCAATTAGAAACCTGTGCCAATTGGCCAGTTGGTGCTAGTTTCACCCACAAAATTTATGCCAATTTCAGTGTGTGTGAAAAATTAATATTTTCCCTAAGTCCTTCACCAGTGTGTCTTTCCCTTTCGGTCCTTTTCTCTATATGATTTATATGTTCTCCCCTTCACTCAAGTGGGTTTGATTGGCTTGTTGGTTTTGGTTTTTGGTTTTTTTTCTTTTTCGGACGTGCATCCTTACATCCTAATTTTTTCTAGGACTATGGATCAATTTCCTGGTTGCATGCTTC
Organism: Pinus albicaulis; assembly: GCA_034641835.2. NCBI lineage: Eukaryota > Viridiplantae > Streptophyta > Pinopsida > Pinales > Pinaceae > Pinus > Pinus albicaulis. The sequence goes on from JAXQQM020059414.1 coordinate 76,289, forward strand.
ACGGGACATCAACCTGCTGATTGAGTCAGTCTCCTTTCTTGGTGAGCCATCTCTAGTTGATTACCTTTTTCTTTTTGGTTGATTGAGTGTTCATTTTTCAAGTGTCTGTTCAAGTTCATTTGGTCTGCTTGTTCACTTGTGATCATAGATTACATTGCTCATTGTTCAGCTGAAAAGTCTTCTTTCCATGATTTCTTAATGTAAAAGGGAATGGATGCCTTGTTTTGAGCCCATGCTTTGGAAGTACTCTTTGTGCTTGACCTCATATGTCTTGTAGCCTTTTGAGGAATTTCGTTACAAAGTGTTCGAAACAACGATTGCATTCTTAGTGTTTCTTTACATCTCTTTTGCATTCATTCTTCCATTAAGGAAATTTGCATTCATTTAGTTTTCGTCTCAGAGTTTTACTTTCGTTAAAATGCACTAGATCACATTTCATTGAAAAGTATTTTTTGAGACCCATCATTGAACTTCGATTACATTGTTTAATGATTGAAAGCTAAAAATCGGATTGAGTGCATTCTCTTTCATTAAAAGCATGCATTAAGTAGATTCTCATTTCATAGAAAAATGCATTGAGTGCATTCTTATTCTTTCAAAAGAAAAAGGAAATTGTGCATAGATTACAATTACATAGTTTTCAAAAAAGAGGATTTTGCATAGATTACATTGCATAATTCACATCGTTGAATGTTTTAGATTACTTTTGGATAGTGAAAGTCATCTAGTTTGGAAAAAGTTATGTTTGCAGTATTACTGTTTGTTGCATCATTGTTTGAGACTCTTCCCTTAACTAGATAGCATTCATCGAATTGAAATATTTCTTTTCTCATATAGCTACATATAGGAGATTGTCAGATGACATTTGATAGGGCCTTGAAACTAAGACATAATTCAAGATCAACCTTAAAATTTATTCAATCAATCTAAGGAAGCATTGAAACATAACGCACATATTTTAGGGGTCTAGGCTAGTGACGTGTTCCAACGTCATTTAACCTAGTAGCTTTCATTCGCCATTTGGCTTTAGACAGCACTAGTACGAATTTGTGCTCCATGTACCATCGAGTATATAAAAGGAGGCCCTCATAGGCTGCAATCCTTTATCCATAGGAAGTCGAGTCTGCTGCCTTGTGACCATGATACACTGAACACAGCATTCGAGGAGACTACCTGCACATACGTCAAGTCCTTGGTCATTTCTCTTTCATTTGATCACCAAGGTGTATATGGCATTTCACGAAAACTTGGTACACCCTCTTGCTTAGATTACCTAAGTAGTCATTTTGATCTTTTCGTGACTCTCTAAAAGTGAAAATATCATCGAGCGCTTGTCCTTTCATGCTTGTTTTCAACCTAAATGTGATAGTCACCTTTTGCCTATTTCTCGACTCCTAAAATATGAAACGACAGAGTTTTGTTTCAGTGTCTTAAAATATTAACTACCCATGAAATATTCCTAGTTAAACTTATCTTCCTTAGTATTTTGTTTTAAGGTTGTTTCCAATGGCAACGTTTCCAGAGTTTAACAACCAAGGAATCCCCTTTGAAGGGAATCCTGGTCCTTTTCTTGCTTTTAGGAATGTTGGTGCTCGTTATATGGCAACATTGTCCCTTCCAGGGTTAACTGTTGGTTTTCCTGTGTGGTTATTCTCCACCTCTGTGGTCTCAAGTATTCCACCCTCTGTACAACCATCTCCTCCACCTGAACAACATCATGTTGATTCTAAAGTGGACCTCTCCCCTTCTTTGCCTATTTCTTCATCCTCCTCTTCTATTTCGCTTGGTGATAGTTTGGATTCTAGTAACCACATGGATAAGAAGGAGAGGAATAAGATAAAAAAGAAGTCAGATAAGATAGAGGAAGACTCTGCGGCTATTGCACCTAAGAAACCTTCCCTTGATAAACCATCCAACCTTCCACAGAAAGTCAAATTCCCTTGCATGTTGTGCAAAGGTGACTACTTTCTTCGATAGTACCTTGGTATTGCAAAGGTACTTGGAGCATGGTCCAATGGCCATTTTTCGTTGCCTTTGGCTTCTGGAAGTCATATTGGTGGAACATCTTCGACTAGAAATGATAAGACTCATAAGAGATAGGGCAAGATCACGAATCCTTGTAATTTGTGTGAAGGGCATCATCCCATTCACCTTTGTCCATAAATGGATGAAGCTGGGAGAGTGTTGGACAACCCAGCTATTTTTGCACCCTGCCTTCTAGTTGGTTACAAGAACCTTTATTCGAGTCCTCCGCTAGTTGATACAACAATCGGTCAAGATTCATCCTTGGTCGATCTCGCTCCCTCAGAAATTCAAATTCATGAATCCATTCCTAACCAACCATTGGTTGAGGAATCAATCAATCTAATCCCGCCTATGGTTCATCAGGTATTTTCCGTCGAGAGTGGATCTCATCCCCCTTGGGTTCTTCTTGTTTCTTCAGATTCCTCAGACTTGGAGAAGATCCTCTCGTCCATGTGACTTAAGAAGTTTCTCCTCTTGCTTCCATGATGGAGGTCTAGGAGGATGCTCCTCTTGCTCCGGTAACACCAGGGGATGACCATCTCATTTCTATGGTACCCCCTCCAAGTAGTTTGATCGCTTCCTTCGATTGGAGTCGATTTGCGGGATACCGCCTTCCTTATTATGTGCCTTTTGAGATCATGGTCTAGGCCTTTGATATGGTCGTACCTACACGATTATAGATAAAGGTGTGCCTGTTAGTGTTCTATCTTTGACTACTTGGCAAGATTTTGGTTCTCCACTGCTTGTGCCTGTTACGTAGAATCTTTTGGCTTTTAACAGAGGAACCAGTCAACCGTTAGGGATCCTTCCAAAGTCGCTGATCACTTTGGGAGGGAAAAATGTCTATATAGACGTGATGGTGGTCCAAGGTCCCTTGGATTTTAATTTACTCTTGGGACAAAACTATGCTTATGCCATGGGTGTGCTTGTCTCCTCCCTCTTTTGTCTGATCTATTTTCCACACAAAGGTTGGATCGTGACCATTGATTAGCTTTCATTCTTTGGTCCTGATGTGGCAGTTGGACCACCATCATCTTTTCTGAATCTTTATCTGCCAGTTGTATCTTGTATAAATTTGCTGAATAATGAATATTTATCCACCGAGATTAACCTGATCATACACAAATTCGATTTGCTGCACAACACATAATCTCTTCTACAAATTAATCATCACATGCGGAAAATAAAACAAGCGGCAGAACATCAATTCACACACATAGAACACAGCATGTATGGGGAAATATTATAGCTGAAAACCCCCATCTATATGTATCATATAATGGATGAGAAACATGTAACTTTACACAATACAATACTCCTCACAAGTACTCAGTACTGTCTCCAAAAGCTACACACAAAACTAGCTCAGTTTGAACCGATCACGGGTTCAAAACTCCTCCACTAGCTGCCTGCCTCTACTGCGCAATCCAAAAGGAGAGAATAGGCTGAACCAATTCGAATTCCTCTTTCTTGAACAGCGCAATCATCATTGGCATACTCATCCCACTGATTGTGCAAATCTCATGCACAACTAATGTACAACTGCTGTCGATCTCACCCTTTCATCTACCTCTTTCACTGATCTCCACTGAACTGTCCATGCACTGAGTTAACTGATGTGTTCTTTAGTTGAATAATGAGTTAATAATCAGTGAATTAAATAATATTTAATTCACCCAACTCATCTCTAGTGTAATCTCCAGTTAAATTGATCACAACTAGTTCAACTAGTTAACCGGAACACAATCTCCATTAACTCCTCAATCAACTCCACCAAAACTCTGCCACATGAGTCTAACTGAAGTCAACCATGAAATAGCTCAACTAACCCATAGGAAATTCGAATTTTCTTATGTCAGCTGCATGCCCCACCTCCGGGGGTCAAACTGAAGTGCTCCAAGAGGATAAACTGAAGTTTATAGTCCAAATATTATTAAGGGTAAATAATATTTGACTGTTCTATTTTTAGCCCAGCAGTCTAAAAATAGAAACCACCTGAATGTCTAAAAATAGAGGTCCATCTATTTTTACCAACATGACCAATCATCCAATAATAGCATACTGCAGCTCCCGGTCCATGATCCATATGTCTAAAAATAGACTTTTCGACAGAAATCACATGTGTGGTCCCCACCTAGTTTAGGTGATCACTTTCCAACTAGGATCAGGAAAGATGTTTCAGGAGGCCTCCTTCACTGTTTCTTGTTGCCATTTTCAACACTCCCTCTCAACAAGAAAGGAATGTCTTTGCATGTGACATGCAACTCCATGCATTCACCCTGCAACCTTCACAAGCGCCATGCAACTCGATGCATGCGACATGAAACTCCATGCATTCACCATGCGCCCTTTGCATGCGCCATGCAAACTCATGCATGAAACATGCAACTCCATGCATGTGCCATGCACCCTTTGCATGCAAAATCTCCGAAACTGAATAGGCTCCAAACAACTCAATCAGTCTGATGCATCTATCATCAAAGTCTTTGACCTCTGATTAGCTACTACACATGTCATCAGGAACCATTGCGTTGTTGAACTCTTGCACCCATGCACTCTTGCACTTGCTGTCAACTCTGATCCACGCTCCAATATCCGACACTGTCACTTTGATCTGCCTGCATCACTCCAACTGATCTTCTACTGCTGCGCTGTGGGCACCTCGTAGCCAGGTTCAACTCATGAGATCCACACCATCTCATGAATTCTGCCCAGAAATCTCCTCTAGGGATTAATCATGCATGTCACCGCACCTCTCACCTGGTGGTATAGCTGCATGCACTCCCTCTGCCCATCTGGCACGAAAATTCTCTGCATGAGTGGTTTCTCCCACTCCATGATCCTCTTGTGGCTGCTCCACACCCCGAGGTTCACTTTCACCTGCATGCAAAACTTGCTCCCTCTCAAGCATCAGTTGCATGTCTTCCTTTTGCTTCACAACAGTAGGAAGCTCCGTAGACATCCCATCTACTTCAAGTCTGTAGAGATTCTTTGCTCGAATCCCAACCTTCTTGACTTGTCCCGTTGCCTTGTGCCGAAGGAAAACTTTTCCTTCTTTAAAGACAACTTCATACCCTTTATCCTCTAACATTGCGACTGAGATCAGATTCTTTGTTAGACCTGGTACATGCAATACATCTTGTAAAAGAATGAGTTTACCTGACTCCCTATGAAAGGTTATGGTACCAATGTCGGTCGCATTGTATCGTCCACCATCGCCCAACTCAACATGCATCTCGAGACCTTTCTCCACCAAGTCACTGAAAAGATTCACATCTCCCGTCATGTGAAAGGAAGCGCCACTATCAAAGTACCACCCCGATCCCAATGCAATAGACAACATGCATGTGATCAATGAGAAGTCCAGCTCAAATTGCGAGGCAAGAGCCTCACTAGCTGCAGCTCCAACAGCCTGCTTGTTCTTATTCTTCTTTGGGAAATTCGTGGTGTAATGTCCATGATCGTGACAGTGAAAACACTTCACTTTGGACATGTCACGCTCTTTACCATCTACACCAGATTGAGAAGCCTTCTCCTTGCCCTTCCCCTTCCTTGCTTTGGTAGCCAAAGCGCAGTCTTCTTCATCAGATGCCTTTGATGAAGATCCATCCCTGGTATTTCGCCGGAACTCCTCTTGCACCAGATCAAACCACAGTCTTTCCCATCCGGGAAATTTCTCCCGACCATTGACACTATCTTGATATGCATGCCAAATTTTCGGAAGACCCAGGAGAGCCAAGCTCACCAAGTCCTCATACTCCACCGTCACTCCCACGCTTCCCAGCTCATCCCTGCATTAGGTGAACCTCGTGAGGTACTTGGGGATGCTCTCTCCTTTCTCCATCTTGATGTTTCTGAGTCTATCCTTGAGCACCAACTTCCTCTGGTCGCTCTTGCTTTGGTACAGATCTGTCAAGGCTTTCCACATCAAATATGGAGAAGCCTTTCCATGCAGGCTGAACACTATCTGATCCTTTACGCCCTCCAACAGAATCCTTCGACATTTTGCTTGTTTCTTTCGCCAGGCTTCCACAACAGCAGCATCAGTAGAAGTAGGCTTTGGAATCTCTTTCTCCACGAATTCCAACAACCCATTATCATCTAATACAGCCTCCATGCAGTCTTTCCATGCAACATAATTCGAACTGCCTTCCAAGGCATATTCTAGTCGCAATCCGTTGAAAGACATTTTCGCCGCGGCACCAAAAACACAAATCTGCAAATTCGAATTCCAAGAGCTGATAACTCAACCACTTCCGATATACACTTGAGAACAAATTATTTCCAAATCAGAGATTGACTACATGGGCATTTACCAGACCTTTCACTTTTCGAAGAAAGATGAATCCGGAGGCTACCTGGCCCGTATGCAGGCTCTGTCCGAGGAAATAAATTGCAATCACCGTAATAGATCTTTGACGATTAATTTCCCTCTGATACCATGTAGAAATTTGCTGAATAATGAATATTTATCCACCGAGATTAACCTGATCATACACAAATTCGATTTGCTGCACAACACATAATCTCTTCTACAAATTAATCATCACATGTGGAAAATAAAACAAGCGGCAGAACATCAATTCACACACATAGAACGCAACATGTATGGGGAAAGCTTATAGCTGAAAACCCCCAGCTATATGTATCATATAATGGATGAGAAACATGTAACTTTACACAATACAATACTCCTCACAAGTACTCAGTACTGTCTCCAAAAGCTACACACAAAACTAGCTCAGTTTGAACCGATCACGGGTTCAAAACTCCTCCACTTGCTGCCTGCATCTACTGCGCAATCCAAAAGGAGAGAATAGGCTGAACCAATTCGAATTCCTCTTTCTTGAACAGCTCAATAATCATTGGCATACTCATCCCACTGATTGTGCAAATCTCATGCACAACTAATGTACAACTGTTGTCGATCTCACCCTTTCATCTACCTCTTTCACTGATCTCCACTGAACTGTCCATGCACTGAGTTAAATGATGTGTTATTTAGTTGAATAATGAGTTAATATTAGTGAATTAAATAATATTTAATTCACCCAACTCATCTCTAGTGTAATCGCCAGTTAAACTAATCACAACTAGTTCAACTAGATAACCGGAACACAATCTCCATTAACTCCTCAATCAACTCCACCAAAACTCTGCCACATGAGTCTAACTGAATTCTATCATGCATGAGCTCACCAAAATCATGGGAATAGCTTAAATCCTCATGTCAGCTGCATGCCCCACCTCCGGGGGTCAAACTGAAGTGCTCCAAGAGAGTAAACTGAAGTTTAGAGTCCAAATATTATTAAGGGTAAATAATATTTGATTGTTCTATTTTTAGCCCGGCAGTCTAAAAATAGAAACCACCTAATGTCTAAAAATAGAGGTCCATCTATTTTTACCAACATGACCAATCATCCAAGAATAGCATCCCGCAACTCCTAGACCATGCTCCATATGTCTAAAAATAGACATAGTCTAAAAATAGACTTTCGACAAAAAATCACATGTGTGGTCCCCACCTAGTTTAGGTGATCACTTTCCAACTAGGATCAGGAAAGATGTTTCAGGAGGCCTCCTTCACTGCTTCTTGTTGCCATTTTCAACATATCTTTCCCGCCATAGGTTCATTACGTGGCCACTTGTTTAGTACCCTCATCCAGTGATAGTGTTGTTGTGCATCGCATGCTGGGGGCATTGGGTCTTGATTTCTGAGATGTTGTTCTCCCATCATATGAGAAACTCTTGGAAGCCATGACTTCTTATTCGACATGATGAGGTTGTCAGAGCACAGTTTCTATTCTTATGTCAAGATCCTTAAAAAATGAAACAAGGTCTATGGAGCATAGTTTCTATTCTTATGTCAAGCTCCTTAAAAAATGAAACAAGGTCTATGGAGCATAGTTTCTATTCTTTTGTCAAGCTCCTTAAAAAATGAAACAAGGTGTCATGAGGATAGTTCTTTTACTATGTCAACCTCGTTAAAAAATGGATTAGGTCTTGAGGATAGTTCTTTTAATGTGTCAAACTTGTTAACAATAATAAAACACGTTCCTGTTAAATTCGAGTCTTTGATATGATCTCGTAAAATCCCAGTCAATTCTTTCTCTTGATCTCGTAATTTGAACCTTCACTCTGTTACACCATTTTTTGGTCATCTAACCTTTTTATCATTAGATGGACCCAAGTACACCATGTAAGACCAGTTTTACCATAAGTAAAACTGCTTTCACTATGTTAAAATAGGAAACCCCAAAAGGAAATATTAAACAAACCTATATTTGTTTGATTTTCCTCATGGAATAATTAATTGAACCATAATTTAATTATTATTCCCAGTCATGTTTAACCCAAAAACAAAGAAATTAATGAGATAAACCCTTAGTTATCTTATTATTTTCTAGGAATAATTATTTAAATCTTATTTAAATAATATTCCTTGTTAAATATGACCAAATCACTCACCATTAATCAAATAAATCATTATTTATTTGATTATCTCCCAACCACTTCCTTAAAAAGATAAATAAATCATTTATTTATTTATTTTTCACTAATCAAGGGATTTGACCCAAGTCAAACACCCTTTCCCTCAAACAAATATAATAAAATATTCCATAAAGGTGGATCTAGATTTGGTTAACATTATTTTAATCATGCACCAAGATCTAGAATGACCCAATATTTTGTTATAAATAGGAGGGTTCTTCCCCATCATTCCTCACCTTTTGTTACCTATTAGATCACTCTGGATCTATACACTTGGTCTCATTTTCTACCATTTGCTCCCATTGAGCTCTATTTTCTGCATTGGGTTTTCTACACCTACAAGAGAGAGAAAGCTTAGATCTGAAGTGCTGAGGACTACAAAGAACCCATCCCATTGAGGAGATTTGGATACACCTTCTTGTTTTCCTCCCAGGTGCCCTGTAATATAAAATTCTTTCAAAAAATCGTGTTCTTGTCTTGTCTGTTGGATGCATGGAGCAAACCCTTTACTTTACTGCTTAATGTCTTTCCATTTATAGATCTGTTTGTTGCAGCATTTTAATTACTAATCGCAGATCTGAAGATGTTTGGCAGCCTCTATTGTTGTTAGGGCTATTATTTATGCGTAGCTAAAGTGGTTCTTTTTCGTACACTTCGACGAAGAATTCATACTAACAAATGGCGACTCCACACGGGTTTTAAATTACGACCGCTGTCGTTTTTCCTATTCCTGCATATCCAGCTACTTCAGACCCTAGGGTTTCTTTTCAGCTTTTTGTTTTTCCTATTTTCATGTGGTTTTTTCCTCATAAAGCCCTCAAACATTAAAATTTCTAACTTTCGTGTGTTTCTGGCCCTATTGCGCAGGTGACCGACATCAGCCGCAGCTGAGACGACATTTTTTTTCTGAAATCTGCCGCCGAGAGTCCCGGAAGTGCAGGTCGCACTTTTTGGCCCAAAAAGTGCGACCTCAAGCCTCAGGTCGCAGACAACAGCCTCAAAACTGCGTCCGGAGTGAAAAACTGGTCAAAAACCGCGACCTGGACTTTTTTCTGCTGTTTTTCTGAAGTTTTTCTGGGTTTTTCTGAAGCTTCTGTCAGGGTTTTCCAGCCTCTGTCTCAGCCCGTTTCGACTTGTTTCTGATCTGATTTTTCTCATCTAAGTGGGAACCTAGCCCCCTAGGGCTTTAGTACCCTCCACTTTTTGTGGAAGAGTTTTATCTGTTTCAGCCGTCTATTTTTCAGAGCTTCAGCCTCCTTTTTTTTTTTCCAGATCTGTTACCTCCCTTTCAGATCCATTGTAATCAGCCTTCCTTCCTTTCAAATCACCTCTTGTCGTTTTCTTTGGACCTCTTTTTACGGCCTCCTCCTTGCCCCCTCCGCTTTTTGCTGATTACCTCCCTTTTTCCAGCCACCTTGCCTCTGTCTCTTGGCTGTGATCTGCACCTCTTTCCAGTAGTTTTATCCTCTAGATCCCCGTCCCTTTTGACCCTAGATCTATTGGCCTCTTTTTATGTGTGTTTCGAATAGAATTTTTCCCTCTCTTAGAGTATTTTTGAGAGGCCCGCCTTCTTGGGTTAGATCGATGCATAGTTAACTGTTAAATGTTCTGTTATTTCAGCAATCTATATTGTTCTCTGCAGATTTCTTTTCAGTTCCGCAGCACACTTTTTCTTTCTCTCAAAACGAAAAGGGTTTAAAAATTAAAATTAATGCACATCACACACTGACCCTAAGTGAAGAAGCGCCTGGTTAACACCGCCTGGCAAAGACCTTAAAATCAATTGTCACTGCACCTTATCTGCCCTTGACATTACTTGATTCTGTCCCTTTCTGCCCTTGCCGGTTTCCTTCTTCCTATCATCATTGCGCCCCCAAGGCACCTTTCCCAGAGACTTCTTGGCCTTCACCCTCAGTTTCCGGTTGATCGACCTGCTCCGCCCCGCCGTCGTCGAGCCAGTCCTCCTCCGACTCCTCTTCTGATTCTTTGGGTTCTCCTTTTCCTTCTAGGTTCTCCCCCTGTCACCTTCACTATGTCTGGTCCAGGGCCTAACGCTAGTGGAGCTTCCGGCCCTAATGCCGGAACTACTACTAGCGGAACCACCACGGGAACTACCTCGACTACACCCTTGCTCCCCTTCTTGGCAGGCCTCAGCCTCCCAGATTTGGACCGGTTGATAAACGACCCTATACATCATGACACTAGTTGGCCCGCTATGCCGACAAAGCTCCCTTCCGACATCCCAAAGTTTGAAGGTCGTGCTGGAGAAGATCCTTCAAATCATGTTCGATCTTTCCACATGTGGTGTTCATCTACCTCCATTATCGATGACTCTGTTCGTCTTAGATTTTTCCGACGCACGCTTACAGGCAAAGCTTCTAAGTGGTATGTTGATCAGCCCACTTCCTCCCATACCACCTTTGCAACTCTTGCCCGGGCTTTTTTATCTTACTTCCAGCTTCCCCTTCGTTATGACACTGGTATCGAACTCTTGACTTCCTTCAAGCAAACCTCGTCGACCCGCCTTTCTACTCATGTCCAGGAATGGCGAAGAAGACGGAGCCTATGTCAATCTCCTCCCTTCGAAGACCGTGTCTACATGGACTGGTTCCTTAGATCTCTCTTGTCCCCTATCGGGAAAGATGTCGCATCACATTTTCCTCAAACTGAAGAAGATGCCCTCCAAATGGCGTTAAAATATGACCTGATCTACGCTCAGACAGGTTATGATCCTACTGTCCTACCTGATCTCCCCAGACCCGGTGATGCCCATACACCGGGGGCACCTCATGCCGCCGGTAGTATCGTTGGATCTATCTCTCATCCCTCCGCTCAACCTCTCATGAGCTATGGTTTTCCTGGGGGAGGGGGCACCACTTCCTGCACTCCTCCCCCTCCCGGTAGCACGCATCCAGGATACGGCACGTCTCATCCTTTTGCCCAACCTCCTGCTTACCTAAATCTTTCCCAACCTAACCATTACCCTTATCCGCAGCCTGGTGCGCCAGCTCCTCCAGCATATGCGCTTTCGCCTCCCTTGCCTTCTCAACCCCTGCAACAGCAGTCACCGCCCCCTCAAGAGAAAGTGGATGCATAGCAGGGATTCATGGCTACCCAACCACCTGATGAACAGGTGGCCACTCCACCTTTCCCTTCTAGTTCCTCCCATTACCAGATCCTCATGATGAACTCTGATCCACCTCTACCCGTCGACCTTAACCTTCAAACTCGGTCCCGCCAGTACCCCAAGCCTCCCGCTCAGTCTGCCCCCGAGCCTCCTTCTTCAGGTTCTACAGAGCCTCTTTCGACACCGAGTGGTCCCTTACCTATCCCTCAACCCAAAGTTGAGGTTCATACCAAGATTCCTAAGGGACCATTACGTCGAAACGCTGCTTCCGGTCGAGCTGCTCATTCGTATAGCATAGTAGATGATTTGGCGCAATCTCCTGCTGCCATTTCCACACTGGAACTCCTCCAGTCGTGCCCTTCCCAAAAGAAGGCTTTACTATCTGTCGTGGGTGCTGTAGATCCTGTTGATAACCAAATGATTATTTTCGACGCCACTCAATCGGACCACCCTCCTCTTCCTCCTTCCGTCGCTTTCCAAATCCCAGTCAAAATCCGGAACGCCAACGTTTCCCGGTGTATAATTGATGAGGGGGCATCCACCTGCGTGATGTCCGCTTCGGTTTGGAAGCAACTCGGATCTCCTGAGCTGGCCCCTTCCACGATCACCCTTAGAGCGTGGGACGGTCACGCCTCCCAGCCCATTGGCCTGTTTCGTAATTGTCCTATCACCCTCGCCGGTAAGACTGTTTGCGTTGACGTCGAAGTCATAGACGCCCCGCTAGACTACAACATTCTATTGGGGCGAAGCTACACCTATGCTATGTCTGTTGTCCCATCCGCGGTTTTCCGCAAGATGTCTTTCCCTCATAATGGAAAGATAGTCACCATTGACCAGTTGACATATCATGAGCCAAAATCTCAGACCTCACCTGAGACAACCATCTCTTCTGTAGCCAACAAGCAAACCGTCGATTCCTGGACCAGTGTCTCTCCCGGTGTTTACAAAGATTCCTCCCTGCTTGGAACTTTTCCTAATCTTCCCCCTCCTCCTATCTCTGACCCCATCTCATCGAATGTTTGCATGATGCAATCGTCTCGGGCTGCTCTCAAGCAACCTGCTTCGGCTAGTGAGCAACCTTGCCCTCCGCAACCTGCTCCTAGCCCTTCACCTGCAGTTGGTAGTCATGAGCCCCTTTATCCCCCTGGCATGGTTCCTCCAGGCCTTAGCCATTTAGGAGCCGTCCCACCGGGCCATTACCCCTCTGGTCAGATACCGTGCCTAGCTCCCCCACCAGGAGTGCACACGGTACCAGTCATGGCCACCTTCTCTCTCCCTAACTTGACCCTTGGGATTCTCGTTTGGTACCTTGATCCTCCAGCCCCCACCTTGCCTGGTCAGCCCAAACCTTATATCGCTTTGACCCCGGTTCAACCGGTCCCCATGACTTCTCTCGCTGCATCAGTGCCCGAGTCACCTCAACAGGAACCACCTCCTGTTGTGACCGCTTCGGGTAAGAAGGGCAAAGCTCGCAAGAGGGCATCAAAGGACAAGGCTACACCGACAAACTCTGCTCCTCCTCAGCCTCCAAAGTATCCCATCCAGTGTGCTTTGTGTGATGTTGTCGGTCACGCCTCCCATACCTGTCCTGAATTACTTCATCTTAAGCCCATGGTTAATGTCACGTTCCCTGAGTCCGCGGTCCCAGAAGCCTCTGTTCCTTCCACGACCGCGGCCAAGAACCCCAAGACTATTCACACCAACCACTCCTGTGCTTTGTGTGATCTCCATGGCCATTACACCCATCTTTGTCCCCGCCTTGAGGACTTCCGCACCTCTATCGCTGCGGTCCACCAATTCGAGGCCAAGCGCAATGAGTCCACCTCTCTCCTATTTGCGCATTCTGCTTCAGCAGAACTACCAGATATGACTGCTCCCATTGAAATCCCCCCTCCTGGTGTCGAGATGACGGAGCCTTCGTCCAACATTTTTTACCTATCATCATCCATGAGACCCTCGGGGAACATTCCATCTGAATCCTCCCCTGTTGTTTCGCTTGACCTTCCTTCAACGATCATTTTGGGCTCAACATTGGTAGATCCTTTATCTACTTACTCTTCGGTCACCCCTTGTGACGATGTGCATGTGAACCTCTCTTCTCATGATGATGATTCAGGTCACTTCACCACGTCAGGTGGTCTTTCTTCCACCAGTCACCCCATCGTCTATCGAGATGACGACATTATGGAAACAATACCCACCCCTGACGTTATCTATTCCCCCTTACATCGAACCCAGGCGTTCACACCACATCCACCTTGTGGCCATTACATTGAAACCCAATGTTTGGGTAAGGGGGCACCCACATTTGAGAGACCAAGAGAAGCCATTCTCCACCACTCTCCTAGTGTATCTGGTCGTGTTGACTTTAGACCCAATATTCTTCCACATTTAGAAGAACCTATAGAGTCCCATATCACTTCAGATCACTCTCGGGACGATACGCCTTATCGTTCCCTCATCTTAAATCAGCAATCCAGTCTCTTAGACATTATTGTTGACCAACCTATAGCTTTTCTACGAGAGCATCAGTTCATTATCTCCAAATCATCCTTTTGGGATAGTGACACCAGGTATGCCAATTCGGAAACTTAAAGTCCATTTGATCCCTATATGCAGTACCAAAAGAGATCGGTAATCCTCCATTTCCTTTCTCAAACTGCATAACCATAACCAGAACAAATGGCAGACCACATCATTAAAATGTGTTTAGATTCCCATTTTTCTAAATACATTTTGGCATGACCACACCATGCTTGGGGGCACCCATGCCCCTCAACCATAACCCTCCTCACCTTGTTTTTGGAGAGGAGGCTGTCTTACCAATCGAGTGTGAAATCCCTTCCCTTCATCTGGCTGTTGGACTTCTCCCTGACACCCAACCTCTAGAACAACGACTTATCATGCTTGAGCGTGCCTCTGAAGACCGCCGTGTTGCATTGCAAACCATAGAAGCGGCCAAGCAACACACCAAATCTCAATATGACCAAAAAGTCCAGCCTCGTCCTTTTCACAAAGGCGACCTTGTTCTAGTATATGACCAGGCCCATGATGTCCTTGGTCACGGGAAGTTCGACTCATTATGGCTAGGCCCTTACGTCATCAGTAAGGGTCTTGGTAAGGGGGCATACTTTTTAGACGACTTCGAAGGCAATCCTCTTCCTAATCCTCGCAATGCACTCTATCTTAAGAAATATTACCCTTAGCATTTCCCTTCTGAAATGCGTGTTTTATTTTCTGTTAGATAGCCAGCATCGTTTTTGTACTTTCATCCTTCACCAGGACCTATTTTGTCCAAGAAGGGCCACTTCACCTCCACTTTAAATCGAATTTCCTCACTTACGACACTTGTACTTGGGGCACCACTTCGCCTCCATACTTGTCCATGTTCGTGTCAATTTTCGTCATGAGTTCCCATCTTGTACTCATGTTTTCATGGTCCCCCATTGGGCCTTTACTGTGTGGTAGCACCATCGAGTCGCCCTTGTTTAGAGCACCCAAGCTGAGTCATCATCGCATTCATGGAGTCTATCCCGAGTCCCTTTGTACCCCACTATAACCCTCCATCCTTCATTGCTTGGTCTCTCTCTTGTGTCGCACATTATGACCTTCAGTCTCACTATCCCCTATCCCTCATGATCTTGTGTCAGTCGCTGCCGTGTCATCCATGCTCTTTATGCTCTAACAAGGGAAGTCGTCCATTCGCTACTCAGTCCTTCCCATTTCCACTATCGTCATTAGTGTCAGTCTGTCCGTCGCTCTACTGTTTTCTCTCGTGCCTTAGTTGAGGATCTCTCCTTGCCTCAGCTATGGCGGACCTCCTTCTGTCGACATCAACACATTTATTCCAGAAGCTAGGTCTAGAGGGCGGTGTACCTTGGTTCCAGCTTCCACTCTTGTTTGGTACCTCGGATTAGGCAAAGGGATCTCCCATTTCCCTTTCACTTGATTGTTTCCCCACTCCAGCTCCTTTCAGCACGATCGAGATCCGTATACTTGATGGTTCAGTGATACAGCAACAGCTCTTGATGATTCCCGGGTGTGTGTGTGATGTCTCAACCCTCATGAGGGGGTGGCCCTGCAGGTAGCCCCCCACATGCCCGGATGACCTCCTCCTTGCAGCCTTCGATGCAGCTCCAGATATTTGATGATGTTGGCCTTAGCCACTTGCAGCGCCTCTTTGATTTGCATGTATCAGTCAGATTTTGTGAGCCCTTCCCCATTTACGGGGGGCATTTGGGTTGTATTTGTATCTCATGTACTCAGATATTATTGTACAAGTCCTGGCTGTTATCCCAGGCACAACATGTATGTGGGATTCCTCATTGTATTTTTATCTGGCTCATGATTATGCCAGCTGTATTTTATGGTTCGGTCCCTTGTTTATTGGACACACTATTCTTTTGTACTTTGTCTCGGCGGGCATAGGTATGCCTCCCCCACCGCCTTCAGCACAGGTACCCTCTCATAAAAAGAGACTTGTTGCACTTGCGAGTCTCGTCTCCTCAGGGTCTAGTCCTTCAGCACACTATCTACCTCACCTTTCTCTCTCTGACTTCCCTTTTGTTGTCTAGTGATTGTGTTCTTACAACGTACTTCGGTCATACGATTTGCTCCTGACACTCGCACGCTAGGGGGAAATCTGTTACACCATTTTTTGGTCATCTAACCTTTCATCATTAGATGGACCCAAGTACACCATGTAAGACCAGTTTTACAATAAGTAAAACTACTTTCACTATGTTAAAACAGGAAACCCCAAAAGGAAATGTTAAACAAACCTATATTTGTTTGATTTTCCTCATGGAATAATTAATTAAACCATCATTTAATTATTATTCCGAGTCATGTTTAACCCAAAAACAAAGAAATTAATGAGATAAACCCTTAGTTATCTTATTATTTTCTAGGAATAATTATTTCTTATTTAGATAATATTCCTTGTTAAATATGACCAAATCACCCACCATTAATCAAATAAATCATTATTTATTTGATTATCTCCCAACCACTTCCTTAAAAAGATAAATAAATCATTTATTTATTTATTTTTCACTAATCAAGGGATTTGACCCAAATCAAACACCCTTTCCCTCCAACAAATATAATAAAATATTCCATAGAGGTGGATCTAGATTTGGTTAACATTATTTTAATCATGCACCAAGATCTAGAATGACCCAATATTTTGTTATAAATAGGAGGGTTCTTCCCCATCATTCCTCACCTTTTGTTGCCTACTAGATCACTCTGGATCTATACACTTGGTCTCATTTTCTACCATTTGCTCCCATTGAGCTCTATTTTCTGCATTGGGTTTTCTACACCTACAAGAGAGAGAAAGCTTAGATCTGAAGTGCTGAGGACTACAAAGAACCCATCCCATTGAAGAGAGTTGGATACACCTTCTTGTTTTCCTCCCAGGTGTCCTGTAATATAAAATTCTTTCAAAAAATCGTGTTCTTGTCTTGTCTGTTGGATGCATGGAGCAAACCCTTTATTTTACTGCTTAATGTCTTTCCATACATAGATTTGGTATTTTGCAGCTATTTTCTTGTCTAACTAATTGCAGATCTGAAGATATTGGCAGCCACTTTTGTTGTTAGGGCTATTAGTTATGCGTAGCTAAAGTGGTTCTTTTTCGTACACTTCGACGAAGAATTCATACTAACACACTCCATCTTCCTTTCACATTGATTGAAGCTTGGGGGGCATGTACCTCGAAATTGAGTCACCTTGCTGGGGGCATGCAAACTTATTTCAAGCATAGTTTGTTTATGTTTCAAGATTGTTTAAAAATGAAACCAACTTCTGTAATATCCCAAAATAGGGAGAATCAACAAGTTTGGGAATATCTTACAATATCCCAAAATTGGAGACACAAAAATATATGCAGTAAAAATGCATTTTTCAGAAATATAAGTATAAACAGAAAAATGCAGCCCATGGTCCCATTAGATCTAATATTGTTGAACTTAGATCTAAGAGGAGATCAGAAACAAATGACTTTTTCCTAGTTAAACAGGCCTCCCGGGCTCAAAATAGCTTGAAAACACTGAAACCCCAAGACTGCTACAAACAGAAATTACTGCAGAAGGAGCACAGTTCTTTAAAGGTTATACTCCTCTGATGATATATTAATCAAATAAGCTCAAAAACAAAGATCTAGTCTCTTTTTACATAGATCCAAGATGACTCGGCAAGGATTTCTTGGCAGAAATGATATACATGAACTTTACTACTGCAGACATATGGCTGAAGGACACTGTATGGCTGAAGAACTGCATAAATATTTCTGATCATGCAAATAAATGGTTGTAGCTCCTTTTCCTAGCTTTTCCGGAAGAAGGTCGATCCTCCTCATGGGAAACTAGCTCTCAAAACAAGGGATTGAACCCCTCCACTGCAACACCTTAATAAATAATGCAGTTTTCTGAAGGGAATACATTGTTGCTGAAGGTAACTACTTGGCCTAACACCATATAGTGGAAAATGCAGCACATAAAGCTCTTCTTGGATTTCTTAAACAAGATCTCCAAGCAAGAGAGGAGAATTCCCACATGAGAAAACCCCTGCACTAAACAATGCAACAAACTTAGCTAAGCAGCCAAAGGATGCAGAGAGTCTAAACAAACCACATACAAAATATATTATTCAATCATAAAAAACCCTCTCATGCTGCTCTCCTCTTCCTTTTATAAGATAGGAGTCTTGTCAAACCCTAAACCACTTCAATAATTTATCTCCTTTCACATGTGGAACCTCCATATAAAACTGCGTTGTGCATCCATGAGGTACATTGCATCTATACTGTGCTATAGATTTGGTCTTGGTTGACCCAGTCACATAGCTCAAACCCATTTACACATGTAAGTGTTTTGTTTACATGGCTCAGATTTATCCTTGTTCACATGGGCATTGATTTATTCATTATTTTTCAGGAGTTTTACATGTCCTCCTTTATACATTTATTCATGCAACAGAAAAAGAAACAAAATTGCATATTCCCCTTAGCTTGGGCTAAGTATGAATATTACAGTCCTCCCCTCAAAAATGTTTCTTGTCCTCAAGCAACTGATAGGGTGAGTGCTGCAACACTTCTCCTCCTTCATTGGTGACACCATCAAGAATAAAGCTTTCTTCATAAGCTAGGTGCTCACCAATCCAACCCTCCATGAATTGTTCCTCCAAAGCCAATATAAGATGTGCATAATCCATCCCAAAAGGAGTCAAGAAATCACATGAAAAAAACATGGTTGAACCAATGCTCTCTCTAAAACATGTAGCATGAGGTACATAGTGAGTCTCCATCCGATGAGGTACATATATGCTCCCCATCCTCCCTCCATAAAATCCCATGAATAGTACAAGTATATCATCCATGTATGGAAACAAAATTACATAAAAACAAACAGAAATTGAGCATGAGGAGGTGGGTCATAATACCACATATGGTACCAGCACATAGAATCTCCTACCTGCATCAGATCAAGGTGTGGTAAGTGGTTTCCCCACCACTTACTTGCTGCACATGGCATCTCACTATGGCTGAAAATGTGAGATATTTTTGGTGAGTTTGAGAAGAACCGATCATGAAAAAAAATCTCCCTTTGCACAACAAGGGAGTGGCCAAGTTCAGAATTTTTAGTGGCCCATTGTTTGCCATGAGCTCTACATGATATGTCACTGCCTTTAGGAGTCATGGCCTACATAAACATGGTAAAATAATATGACAAATCAGAAAATGAAACTTGCTTTACATGATCAAATTATTTACCATCAAAGTCTCTCATGCACATGGAGTTATGCATGGACATTTCTCCTTTTTCAAAAGAAGGAAGAGATGGCTGAAATGACTCTTGCATAGAGTCCTTTGGCTGACCCAACTCCATATAGCTCATGCACTCTTGAAATTTATGATGTAGTTCCTCTTTCAAACCTTCCCAATCAAAGCTCCTCGTGATGAGATGGTAGATCTTCATTGAATGCATCTGGCTAAAACATAACTCTTTGTGTGCTCCTTGTAGTATCTTCTGCTTGAGCTTAGAAGCTCTATACATGAAGACCCTACCATGATGATATATGAATCCTTCTTGGACTAAGTAGCCCTCTTTATGTAGCATGTCATCAAGTATCATACATGTGTGAAGATCTTTGGAATACTCTACTAGCAGTTGAGATTCCCAATACAGATCTGCACTGCTCAGTAATGACAGTGCTGATGATACATCCACAGGAGTGTCTGTCATGTTGCTGATCTTCTCTTTGACATCTCCTATGCCAAAGGTGTGTGTTGGAAGGTTGATCCTTCCATTCGTCTCCTCCCACAGTGCAGATCCATAAATGAGAGTGGGTGATAATGATGAGGGAAGAAGATTTCCCTCCTTCTTGAGATGTCCCAAGTCTCCTAGCGTTGTAGCTTTGTCTTCCATTGCTCCAATCCCTCCTGGATCTAAGTTTGGAGCAGCAAGTTGTGAGGTCTTCCCCACAATATTTGAATCTGGTGGCCTCCCAGGTGGTTTTCCACTAGATAAAAATGTCCCATTTATAAATCTCATGAACATAGGAGATGGGACTGTGAGGTCCTTGCTTCCACTGTGCAAATCCATCTCTGTTTTCTGTGTGGAAGTATTATGTGAGGGGTAAGTATCCATGCCTTGGATCATTTGAGGTTCACCACTCTTCATGTATACCCATTCCATTTTCAAATCCTTCCAATCAGTGACGACTTTCCCCATTGTAATCAACCATTGAACACCCAAAATGATATTGGTGTCTGGTATGTCAACTACAAAGAATTGATCCACCAAAGTGTAGGATCCCATAGTGACTAAAAGTGATGGGACATAATGCATGCATTGCATTGTTCTATCTCCTAGTACCAAAATAGAGAATCCCTCAAAAGTATCAGTGGGAATTTCCCTCCTCTGCACAAGATGGGCATCAATAAAGTTGTGGGTTGCCCCACTGTCAATCAAAATAGAAACCCTCTGATTCATGATTGAACCTTGAACTCTTAAGGTCAAGTACTTAGGTACTCCTCTCAAAGATGCAAGAGTTATTCCAATAGGAGAAAATGCTCCATTTCCATCTCCCGATGGTGTTAGATCTCCTTCAACATTGTCAACGCTTTGACCTCTTCTTGGTTCATCATCTTCATCTTCTTCAAGATCTAAGAAGACCTCTATGTAGTGTGCCTTACTAGCGACACATAAATGTCCAGGAACCCATGGTTCTTGACAAGTGAAGTATAGATTCTTTCTTCTTAAATCTCTCCAGACTTCAATATCAAGAGGCTTCTTGAATGAGCTCTCCTTAAAAGGAGCAACTTTTTCTTCCTTTCCCTTGGAAGAGAAAGAGGACTTGTTTTGAAAATTTGGCTTTGCTTTTGGCAAGGCATCTTAAAGATCTCTTGTCCTCTCAATAGCATCATGCGAGGTAGTGGGCTTAGTGGATTTCACCAACCCATAAAGAGTTTCATCCAAACCATCGATGAACATATACACCCTCCTTGCTACAGAAAAGTCAGGAACCATAACAGATAATCTCAAAAATTCAAAAATGTAAGATTCAACATTACCTAACTGCTTCAACTTTGTAAGGATTATGAAAGGTGCCTCCGAATCTCTTCTGTCAAATATTTCCACCAATATTCTAGTGAACTCAAAATAGGTAGTCACATTGGCAAGACCCAACGTTGACAACCCATGGAACCACCAATCATGTGCTTCACCTTCAAGGTGCAGCGCTGCAACTTTGATAGCCTCCATCTCGGGGACCTTGTTCAACTGAAAATAGATGTCTAGCTTTTCTACCCATGCTTTGGTAGAACTTTTAGATGACCCATCAAAATTGGGTAGGAATAATATGCCCATAGAGTGATGTCGATCATGATTATGAGTGAATCCACCCTCTCTATGCTGATACCTTGGTCTTCTTTTGTCCTTCAAGTGACAGAACTCTTGAAAACTCAGATTATCTTTGAATCTCTAATTCTGAGACTCATATTCTTCAAAGTAGTCTTCAAGGGATGCTTCTTCTTGTAACCCTTCATTTCCCATAGCTAAAAAGGTAGGCATAGTGGAGCATTGGGAAAATTGTGGTTGATTCATTGGTTGATCATTCTAGTGGTGAGACATGCCAGAGCTTTCTCCAAGATGAAATATTCTTGGAGATTCTTTGATTCTGTCTATTCTCATCTCTTTGGTCTCTCTAACAAGATCTTGCATGGCTTTTAAAAGATTTTTTGAAAACTCTTTTCATTCATCATCACTTCCATATTCAAGGGCTTTACCCTTGTCTTTTTCCTCATTGGTGTAATCAAACTTCTTCTGTCTTCTTTTCAGATACCTCTTCTCTCTGTCAGTGAGAGGTTCTTCTTCTTCTGAAGACATATTGGCTCTTCAAGAAAAGCACAGGTTGTGCCAAGAAATATGCTTTGATACCACTATAATATCCCAAAATAGGGAGAATCAACAAGGTTGGGAATATCTTACAATATCCCAAAATTGGAGACACAGCAATATATGCAGTAAAAACGCATTTTTTAGAAACAGAAGTATAAATAGAAAATGTAGCCCATGGTTCCATTAGATCTGAAATTTTTGAACTTAGATCTAAGAGGATATCTAAAAAAAATGAATTTTTCCAAGTTAAATAGGCCTCCCAGGCTCAAAACAACTTGAAAACACTGAAACCCCAAGACTGCTACAAACAGAAATTACTGCAGAAAGAGACAATGTAGATCTTTGAAGGTTATACTCAGGAAATGGAGAGACAAATTAGATCTGATGATATATTAATCAAATAAGCTCAAATACAGATATCTAGTCTCTTTTTACATAGATCCAAGATGACCTGGCAAGGGTTTCTTGACAGAAATGATATACATGAACTTTAGTGCTGAAAATATACAGCTGAAGGACATTGAATGGCTGAAGCACTGCATAAATATGGCTAATCATGCAAAGAAATGGCTGTAGCTCCTTTTCCTAGCTTTTCTGGAAGAATTTTGATCCTCCTCATGGGAAACTAGCTCTCAAAACAAGGGATTGATACCATTGTAATATCCCAAAATAGGGAAAATCAACAAGGTTGGGATTATCTTATAATATCCCAAGATTGTAGATCCAGCAATACATGAACATGAAAATGGAGTAGCAGTGATACATCAACACATAAAATGTAAGAAGATCTAAATAGCCATCATATTAGATCATAATAGCAAAATTTATACAAGACCTTGAAAAAATAGTCACTCAAGTTAGGCAATGCAAGCCTCAAGAGAACATGTACATGGAAAATGAAGAACACTGCTACATATAGAATGCCCAAGGCTATGACTGCGCAGTCTATAAGAGATAACTGCTATAGAAACATGTCCACACATAGATATGGAAGTATACAGCTCATACAATATGGGGAACAAAGATATAAACCCCCAAATACTATTTCAAGACAATCCTAGAAGGATTGGCTCAAATATGAAAAAGTACAAAATGTCGGAGTTGCAGTCTCAAGACTGAGTAGCAGCTACAACTCAAGAACTAGATGGCGATATTTGTTGATGATTATCATTTTCTGACTATATTGTCTATTTAGACATATATCATTCTCTAACTGTTTAGCTGAGAATAATGTTGTTTAGCATTGGGTGTTCCTGAGCGGGAATCCAACCTCCTTCCTAGAGCAGCTCTTGGAGGAGTTTTGCTTGTCTTGTCCACTATCTAGCATTTGTCCAAGCTTCATCTTGCACCTAAAATGTTGATCCTGTTGAGGGTTAAGTTGTCCTTGTGAGCTATAGCAAGTGGAAGATAGATCTCTTCAGATCTATGTAGATCTAGCACCCATTTTCACTAGGAAAGTCTTCTATTCCCTTGAGAAGAGTGTTCTAGACCCTTGGAGCTTTAGATCCATATCTTGGCATCAGGCCAAATCATTCTCAAAGCCTACATCGCAGTCCCTCTTCCAGTACTACGTTATTTGCAAGAAGAGAGTTGCAGGGAGTTTTGGCATCATTTTAGAGGAGAGATCTCTGGTGATTGGATTCTTCCTTTCTCTGTGGTGATCCATGAATTAGCCAAATAATCCATGTTTTGTTTTAGATCTGATCTACTGTACTTCATATGATTCATATTTTTCTGAATATTACTACAAATCTACAACTTAGATCTCATATCTACTCTTTGTTTTTCATGTTTTGCTCAAAATCCCCAAGGGGAATTTGTAGAGGAGCTTTTATTGTACATAGATCTGATTTAGTTCTATATTTCCATGTAAAGATCTGCTCTAGATCTGAGTTGTAATCTACTGCTTCTTCAACCAATAAAAATAACATTATCAAGCTTATTCAAAAATTTATTATGGTTGTAGCACCTCAATTCTGAGGATTTATTCTTATATAGTCTTCTATTTCCTGTTTTACATTGTATGGGCTTCATTGTAGATCTGATTTGCTGATGTATAGTTGATTCATAAGCCTCCATATTGGTATCATACTATTATTCAGTTCAACTGCATTATTTCTGAAGCATTTTGTTGCACATAGCTGTAGCCCCATTCTTTGGGTGTTTTCTAGCCATACTAGGTGGTGGGAGGTCTGTTTACCTCACCTAGTTTGATTTTTTTTTGCTCTCCTTTTGTATTTAGATACTAGATCCACTGATCTAAGGGATCCAGGAGCTGAAAATTCATTTCAGTGCACATATTTATGAAGAATCTATTATTCCAGCAGGCATTACTGAGCCATCCCATTTTGGAATACAACTTCAAGCAGAGTTTTCTAATTTCAAGCTTGTGTAAAAATGAAACTATTCTCATTTTACCTCTCGTGATTTCCATTTTATCAACCTGTTTTTCTAGACGAGCCTTAGTTTTCTCATTCCATCACTACCATCTACTTGGTCGATCATATGCCTTCACTTGATTGTTTACCCGTTCCTGAGGAACCACTGAAATGAGTGGTCTTGTTAGCCATCATCTTGACCTTTACTTGTTTTGAGCAGTTCCACCATCACCGGAACTAGTTGCTACACTTTATACCCCTCATTCCTCTAGGAGGAGTCAACTTTCAACTCTTTTATGACTCTCAAAATATGAAAAGATTGTCAAGACTCTTGTCGTTTTGAACTTGCTAAATGGCTACAAAACGATATCTACCCAGCATACGTTTACCCCTTTTTTCTGGCTGGGATAGATTATTTACAAAAAAGGAATACCTTAGCCTATCGCGACTAAGAGGTTCTCAAACAGTTTTCTACTTTTGGATACGCGAGACTATCTCTGAAAAGGATTATTTGGAGTTTTTTCTTTTACTGCTTCTTTTCAAACTCTCTAAACATGAAAAGATGTCAAGTTCTTCCTTTTTTAGACTCATTAAAATATAAATGACATTCGGAAATCATCACCAAGACGTAAATCGAGTTCCTCCTTCCTAGGGCTCGTAAAATGTACTAGGATGGATTTGTCTGAAGGAAAAACTTATATGACAAGCATATGCTATCCTCTTCAATATTGTGTAAAAATAAAGAGGTACTCGCCAGACATGGTGGGGGAAAATGGAAGTTGTTTGTCAGTTGTGTCTGTAGTATGTCACTCTTGAACATGACACTTGTCTACAGTTCGTGTTGGGTTGGGATATCTTCACTCTGTCACTTTTCCTCCATGGGTTTGGGAAATATATTTGCCTCTCATTCAATTACAAATCTTGTCAACATGACCTCTGATCCTATTTGAGTCAGATACTGCCAAATTCTGGAGTCGTGTTGCCGATATTTTCAAGAGAAAATCCTTCTGCAGTTTGTACATTCCTTGATCCTCTGTTTCAATCTTGATTCACACTCATATTACCTTCTCTATGTCATGTTGATGATATGGGATTCATTATGACCCTCCTTTGACGTATCTCTTCCTATTGACTTCAACTCTTATCCGGGAAGTCGATCTAGAGACTCCTTTTTGGTACTTTAGAGCTTGCATGCCCTAATGGCAAGTTATTCGCATTTGACGACAGGTTCACATCATCGACCTTCAATCGGGTGATTTCACGAGTGTTTGACTTCAGCTCACTATTCACATTTCATGGATTGTGCTATTAGTACCTTGAGAGCCATTGAAATTATGGGTATTTTCTCTCGCACTTGTTAATGGTTCACATTATTGACTGTGTTGTACCTTAAGAGTGTAATATTCCTTTTTCGTGAATTTCTGCTCTTTCAGGGCGTGAAAATTCGTTTCTGAAAAAATTGTGCTATGGAAGTAAGAAAAAGGACTTGGATCCTTTATTTTATGTTGTATGAGCCTTACATACCAAATGGCATCAGAAACAAATCATTCTAGCTATGTTAAATAGATCTCCCCAGCTTAATATAGCTCAAAAATACCCCAACCCCATGACTTTTCTCAAAAAGAAATTCGGAAGCATGTAATTGCATTATTCCACAAGGGTTTCTACAAAAAATATGATTCATAACAAATATGAAGATTTCATTAATCATAGAGCCAAGAAAATGGAGGTATAGCCTTTTTTATACAAAATGAAGACAACCTGGCAAGGGTTTCATGAGTGCAAAAGTATAACATGGTAGCCCTGCAGAAAATCACGCAGTCTACTGCACCTCTATATTTGAAGTGGCTGAATAATACATAATACAGCTGATCAATACAAAAAATGGCCAAATGACCTCCTTACTAGCCTCCTGGAAGAGAAAGAGCTCCTCCTCCTCGAGAGCTAGCAAAAAATCAAGGGATTTATCTCTACCACAACATCACCTTCGAAATGACGTAGTTTCTGCAAGAGAATGTGTTGTAGGAGTTGTGTGACCCTCGAACCCAAGTCAGATAGTGGAAATGCAGACTCGGGAATTCCCCTCTTAGATCCCTTCAACAAGTTGAACCAAGAAAGAGAATGGAATTCCCGCATGAGAATCCCTTGCACTAAACATGTGCAAAGAACTCCGACCTAAATAGTCAAGCATGCAAATAGTCAAAATACAAAAAATAGACAAGATTCTGAATGCCTCCCATGGCTGCCATCCATTCCTTCTTATCCTTGGTGAGCTTCCTCACCCATGACCCCACTCATTAATGAGGTTGCTTCCTTGAAAATATCCATCCATCACCACTGCGTTGTCCCTATTAGTTTCCCTCCTCTTTTAAAGTGTTGTTGACTTGGTCAATGTTGTGTAACCAGCTCCAAAGAGAGAAGAAAAGAGATATTCACGCCTTAGAAATGAGCCACTTCGAGGGGGCAACCTCCAATACATTACATGAATGAACAATTCTTGGATGATACAATTTACAAAACCTCCTTTCTATATATAGGAGTCCATGGGGCCATAATGTAATCCTAGCCGACCCTAGCAATAATAATTTAAGGGCACAATAATAACAAAATGGGGGTTACAAGGGTACAATAATAACAATAAGGGGGTTACACTAACAAAAATAAGGGACTATACTAGTAATATAGGGACCCTAACATGCCCCTCTCCTTCAAAAAAAGTGTTGTCCTCAACGCTTGAGTAGTCTCGGGTGCTTCCGTATAAAATTCTCATCCTCCCATGTAGAATCTTCAATGGGTAAGTTCTTCCACTTGATGAGATACTCTGAAATTGATCGATTCCGTAGTTGTCGAGTTCTTGTTTCCATGACCGCTTCGGTTCCAATATGATTTTTTCCTTCCTCATCAAGTTCTAGCAATATTGTTTGAACTCGGAAGATTTTCTCCTATAACCTTCTTTAAGCATGAAACATGGAAAATCTGATGTACTGCGAGTAAGCAGGAAGCTCCAATTTGTATGCCATAGTACCAATCTTTTGCAACACCTTGTAAGGACCATAGTACTTTGGCGATAATTTATTATCCTTCTTAGCTTGCTTGAGGGACATTTGTTTATATGGTTGTAGCCGTAAAAATACCCAATCTCCTATATCAAAACTTCGCTCACTGCAATGTTGATCTGCTTCGTTGTTTCATTCGATTTTGTGCCAAATTCGAGTTATCCTTTAAGAGTTGGAGAACTTCTTGCCGATGCTCGACGTGATCTTCCATCGCTTTGAACCTTCAAATTTTCCCTTAAAGATGATGTGATCGATGGTGGATGATATCCATAAAGTGCCATAAATGGGGTCATTTTTGTCTGCAAAGTATGGAAGGAAGTGTTATACCACCATTCAGACGAGAGGTAACCACTTGACCCATTGTGTTTGTTTATCAGATACAAAACAACGAAGATATCCTTCCAAACATTTATTTACTATCTCAGTTTGACCATCAGATTGAGGATGATAAGATGAGCTATGAGCTAATTTAGTACCCAAACAAGAAAATAACTCTGTCCAAAAAATTTCCCGTAAAAATGGGATCTCTGTCGCTCACAATAACCCTTGGGCTTCCATGTAGCTTTTGAATTCCGTCCACAAATGTAGTAGCAATCGTACTTGCTTTAAATGGATGAGATAATGCACAAAAGTGTGCATACTTGGTAAGTCTATCAACTACCACCATGATGACATTCTTTCCTTCAGACTTAGGTAAACCCGTGATAAAATCCATTGAAATCTCCTCCCAACGCCGACTTGGAATGGATAAAGGTTGTAGAAGTCCCGGGTCTTAATTGTCTCCACTTTATTCTCACTGCAAACCAAACATTCCGCCACAAACTTTTGAATATCGGATTTAAGGCCATCCCAAAAAAAATCTTTCTTCACCATGTGGTAAGTTTTTTAAAAACCCCGAGTGTCCTCCCGTTGAAGCCTAGAAAATCTCTGCTTCAAACATTGAGGGAAAACCACCCGATCCGGGACCTTAAGACAACTCCTTTTCCGTTTGGGATGGTGGCTCCGATCGGATTTAAAGGACCAGCTTTCCTTATAACTAAATGAATTGAATTGGATGGGTGAAAATGGGACTAAATTAACTCGAAAATAAAGCTATCTAATCTAAGCTAAATACCGATAAGGAAATTCTAATTTTAACTCGGTAATTATATGTGAATACAACTTAAGATTGTTTCAATCTAATAATAACCATGGAAATGTATTATTAATTAAATTGAAATGTGCAAAAACAAATAAAGATAACTCGTTTAAGAAATTAAACAGAGTTATATTAGCATATTGCATTCATCATTATATACCATTCATATATGCTTATAAATGATAACATTCCAATTATACTCGTAAATGATAATATAAAAAAGGAAATATTATGAAAACCAAATATATAAATGATAGCAAATTCTTCAAATGAATACCATATAACGAGAAAATCAACAAGTGAACAGATAAAAAATACCTCATTCATCTTGAAGACTCGTCAAATGAAATGTGATACTCGATCTAGTAATCTCGATGTAAAATTAAATCCAAAGGCACAAAAATGCAACACTTCAAAGATAATTTGAGACACAAAAATCACTCGTGATGTGATCTTTCATATAAATATAATAAGGAATGAAGTACAGTAAATGTTAGCTCCAAATCCCAAAAAATATTACAACTTTTCGATCCTTTCTAAATGCATGAGAGGGATTTAAATAAGAAATTACATAACAAAATCCTAATACTATCGCTACAATCTATCAAATTAAAACTGAAAGGCTATCTTGAATGGAACTCGATTCATTGTTTTTTCTCTCTCGCTTGATGAAGCCAAGTTGCAAATGTTCAACATATCTCTGAGTCTCTGGCGGATGACTCATCTCGAATGCAACCGTCCCGAAAGATAGGTGGCATCGGAAAAATTCTCGGAATTAGACAATCGACAGCTGCTTTGATAGGAATTTGATAGCCGTCCGTTGATTGTTTGGTTTGATCAAATGCGTCCACATACTCGTCCCAGGATATTGTTTGAAGTTTGCTGATTTGTTGACTTTTTCCTTTCCATTTCTTCTTTCCAATTGCTCTTCGCTTTCTTTTATTTTTGGCAAACTCGCCAGAACACAAATCGAAATGAGATTTATTGAGTATAGGTCGTCATTTATGAATTGCGTGATATTATTCATCATATTTCCCGGCCCTTGATATTTCTCTCTCAGCCTTTCATTATTTGATGTTCCGATTCTGTAAACAAGATTTCTTTGTGTTTTTCCTCTATCCTAGGAAGATTTGCTTCTTTTCCCTTTTTCGTGTCCCCGCCAAACTCGAGAAACTCGGAAATCTTTTCATCGGCATCATCTATTTCTTTGTCTAAGAGTTATGATATTTTGGATCAAAGATGAAGTAATATCACAAAAAGGTTCTCGCTTTGTGACAACTTTGAGCAAAAATTCAATTAACTCGCCGAGTCAATAGTTTATTAGCCTCAAGGGCTTCGATTTGAATTCATTTAACTTTGGGTAATCTTTTAAACTTATCCAAAGTTGCTTGAAATTCCTTTTCTTGAATCATTTTTTTCATTTTTCCTCATTTTGCAATCGAGACTTTGTAACTTAGAAATTTCTTCATTTAGTCGTTTTTTGTTTGCCTAAAAGTTTTTCATCAACTTTCTTCTTTTTTCTTCGCAAAGTCGTTTTTTCCAATTCTTTAGACCCGAGTGTCTCGATCCTGTAGTTGTTGTTGCAATTGGCTAATATGTTGTCGAATTTCTTTAGCTTGTTCTTCCGTGTGAAGCTACGTGAAGATCTTTCTGAGTTATCAGCTTGAGAAACTTCTACAACCTTATCCATCATTGCAAAGACTATAAGCTCCCCGTATATCGAGACAATTTCGTGAGGTCTTCAAATGGATTCATTTCGTTGTTCTTATAAACAATATTCATAAATTCCTCTCGATGGAGTAGAAAATATGCCCTCGTTTCTGTTTTTTCTTTTCTTTCTTTGTCTTTTAACAATGAAATTTCTTATGTTTAGGGTCTGTAAAATACATCCAAAGGAGGGATCTCCTCAACTTTTAATACAATATGCCCCCGTAGGATGTTCAGTGAATGATTTCAACATCCTCGCTCTATTTGATCTTCATCTTTATCCCCGCAATCCAAGTCAGTTGAGCAAACTGATCATATTGTTTTAATAGTCGAGGAGAAACATCAAGATTAGTGGAAACCATAATCTCCTTAGTTATTTCTTTTCCTTTTTCTTTATCTATGCTCTCTGCTCGTTGCTTTTGTCATCCGATCCATCCTTTTGATTATGCACATCATCATTGATATTTGTGCATTTGTTCTGTCATTTGAGACTTCCGTCGCATTTGGACCGGATTTATCATCGCATTTCCTTTTGGGACATCGTGTTTGTCAATAGTGACCAATTTTTGAGTATAGACATATCATCAAGTTGACTGTACCGATTGTGTAATGATTTTGCCGTGAGATGTTTCTCACCGTGCGTTTGGTCGAATGTACCTTCCGTGTCCGACTTTTGGATTTGAGTTCTCACTGGTCCGAGAGAACTCTCAACAATCTCTCGACTTCTAAATAAGAGAAATTTATTTATTTCCTCCCGTTGAAATTTAGACTTGGCCAAGTCAAAAATTCGAGGAAAATTATCTAATGAAAAAAAAATCATCGAACGGATCTGTTCATGCTCAAAACGAGCAATTGAAACCGAGCGATGACATCAAATGCTATCTTTTTTTGGATCATATTGTCTTTCCAGAATGGTTGCAAATTTACAACCTCTTATCTTGGAGACTTCTTTTCTCGCATGCTTGAAATCATTTAGAGTGAACTCACCACAATTGAGTGGAAATTGAGGCCACATTCTTCTTTCATCGTTATTCAAAGACCTAGATATTCCTTCAACTAGCTAATTGATAGGAAAACTTCTTGAGCAAGAAGTTTGTCCGGAACAAAAAGCGGAAGAACATGCGGCTCCACTATACTACCAAAAACCCCGATGTATGTGAATTTTTTCCTCCCCAAACCAATCTCCGATTGCGAGATAGGTCGACCTTAGCTTTATCAAAAAATCTAGGAGGAAAGCGATTAAAAATGGTTTGGAAAAGTGGATGAGGAAACCATGATGGATTCTATATACATTATCTTGGAAATGAACCTTCCAAAGCAATTTATGATAAATATGAATTGGAACAATGGTCTTTGGGAGTCCATTTCCATCCAAATAAGGGAAATTCGAATTGAAACAAAGAGCATCAAGAATATAGGCACAAAAGAAAAAGGGAGTGGAATTTCAACACGGTTTTTTTCTTGTCCGTATTCAAGTATTCTATTGGCCATTCTATCGTAAAGAATAATGTACCAAATCCATAATGTCGGAATTCAGCAAAGAGCTAGGATTAATGGGACCATTTGTATAGAAAACCTAGTCTAATTATCATTGCCAACAACCTCACACATCATGGCAAACTCGCATAGCAATATGGAGGTATAGGGAATCTGCGTAATACATACCGGATAGCTTCATTTCGTGCTTCTCCGGGTTTTTTCCTCCAATCTTTGATAGGGTCGTATTGGACTTTGTTATTATCAACAAAATATTTGATAAATTCCTTGTTGTACACCTTCTCGCGGGTCCTGAAGGTGATACATTGATTTCAGTGTCTTCGCTTTAAACGAGCCGAAAGGCACTCCGTATAGCCGAAACAAACGTTCTATCTTGTATCTTTACACCGTCAATAACCCATCGAACTACATCATAGTAAGGCATGATGCTCGCTTCCGTTGCAATTCGATGCAAAAACGAATTTGCAAGTGTTTTTTCATTGATGTCGAGTCTGACCGAGCTATCTTCATCCCGAACTGATGCCTTCTCCACTCGTGACCTTGGGGTCTTCTTTTCCAATAGGTTGTAGACTGCGTCCCCATGTCATTTTCCCAAGCCCTTTGGCATGATGTATCTCGTGACTAGTCTTAGCTTTATGGGCTTTTGTTTTGAGACCTGTAGGAGTTTCAGCAAACTTCACTAGTAGAGCAAACTCTTGTTTCTTCTCCCTCTTTCGACATTTCGCGTTAGCTACCGCTTCCCTTTGTCTCGTGAATGAAAGAGCTTGATGTTATTTGGCTCGCAAGACAATAAACTCCTCGCCGTGATCAACAAGCCACTCAAACGGAATGATTTATGAACTTATGGTTTTTCATTTATTTGTTTCGTATATTACGTAAATGCTCTTTTTTGGGTCACACTTACGTATTTAAAACCAAATCATTAACCATATTCTTTTGATTCGTTTATTGAATGCCTTCGTACCAATAAAGATTTGGCGCTTGTGACATATTAAAATATTCACTCATTCTCGAACTTTTCGTATGCAATAGATGAATCGCATCGAAAGTTTTCGAATGGCATGAATGAAGATCACAATACGTTTATCCCGATTAATCGATTGCGATTGCAGATTTTTCCCGATCTCTAATGGTGGGGTCTACCATATAAGACTTTGAACAAATGTTCGATTTTTTCTTTTGAAAGCGTTTATTGTCAAACACACGTCGGATCGGGAATTTCAAATAAGCGTAAAGAGTTTCTTAAAGACTCGTCCCCGATTAATCGATTGCGATTGACCGCATCGCATCTGAAGTTATAAATAATTGTTTTAAACTCTTAGCGATTGAAAATTTCCGATTGGACTAATCGCATCAAAGGATTTGAAATAGGCATATGAAATTTCTTTTAAAGGTTATCTCCGATTCTCCGATTGCGATTGAACTTTTAAATTTGACTTGTTTCTTATGATAAGGCCTTGTATATTAGATCGGATCATAAGTTTTTGAATGTTGAATTTGTTTGGTAACACATGAAATTTTTCAAAACAATGAATTTTATTTCTAAGTGTTTTATTTCTATATAAAAAAGAGAAAGGGACTCTATTTCTAAATTTTATTTCTAAAATTTAAGAGAAAAGGGAGGGTTGCTGTATAGTACAACACCTCCTAAAGGAGAAGTCTGCAATTCTGTAAGAATCTTTTGTTTTAGTTGGGAATTCTTACAAAGATATAAGCGATCTTTGTACCATAAGGAATCATTTTTTCCAACTAAATGTATCGTATGTACTAGGATCTTGTCGCAACTTTTGAATGAGTGTCCATACATCTTTGTCCTTCTTCCATTCATCTCTTGCTACAGTTATCCAATCTGCTGGATAATAGAAATGGCACAAAGCAATGCTTCCACCTCTTCATTCTTTCTTGAGAGTGCATCTCGCAACAACATTAAGCTTTCCTTTTTTGTATATTATTTCAAAGTCATAACCCAACATCTTTGTGACCCATTTTTGCTGCTTCTTCTGAAGATAGTCTTTGTTCCAAAAAAGTGTTTCGTACCATCATGATCAGTTTTTACCTTGAAGTGTCTTCCCATTAGGTAAGTTCTCCATTTCTTTAGTGCATGCAGATTGCTAACATTTCCTTCTCATAAATAGGTTTCGTAAATACTTTCCTTTGATTGGACGACTTTCAAAAGCAATGGGTCTTCTCTTCCTACATTAAAACTACACCAATTCCATTTCCCGAGGCATCACATTCCACAATAAAGGTTTTTGTGAAGTCCGGGCGTAGCTAAGACTCGAGTGCTAGGCACATTGCCTCTTTAAGATGTTCAAAGGCCTTAGTTGCTTCATGAGTCCATGAAAATGCATCTTTCTTCAATAATGTTGTTAGAGGTGTCAGCTTATTCTTCCATAATTCTTAACAAACTTACGATAATAGCCTCGTTAACCCGAGAAATCCTCGCAACCGCTTTATTGTCTTAGGGATTTTCCATTCCTTTAATGGCTTTAATTTTGTTAGGGTCTACTTTAACACCCTCGTGGGATATAATATGACCCGTGATATTCCACCTCTTGTACTCCAAAGAAACATTTGGATGCTTTTGCATATAATTGTTTCTCCCGCAATAGTTTGAGCACCCCCGTCAACATGTTCAACATGATCCTTCCAAGACTTGCTATAGATTAGTATATCATCAAAAAATACTAGCACAAATTTTCTAAGGAAGGGTTTGAAAATGGAATTCACTCAATCCTTGAAATGTAGAAGGTGCATCTGCAAGGCCAAAAGGCATGACCAAAAATTCATAATGACCCTCATGAGTTCGAAATGTCACGTTTTTGGAATATCTTCACTTCATTCTAATTTGATGATATCCATAACAAAGATCCAACTTGGTAAAATAAATTGCTCCATGTAATTCATCCAATAATTCATCAATTGCAAGAATGGGAAATTTATCTTTAATGGTGAGCTTATTGAGCTTCCTATAATCCCGACACATATCGCTCATGATCCATCCTTCTCGTGTACCAATACTACAAAGAGTAAGAGAAAGAACTTTGACTAGGTTGAATTATACCCGCCTCTAACATTTCCGCAATCATGCGTTCAATTTCGCTCTTTTTGGAAGTAAGGATATCTATAAGGCCTGAATGTTTGGAGGAACACTTCCGGAATCAAATGAATAGCATGATCATGATCACGAATAGGTGGGAGTCCTTTGGGAGTTTCAAACACCTTGGAATGATTGTCCAAGACTTGTTGGAGATCCTGCAGAAATAGATGATTTTGATGTTGGAACTTCTAGTGAGCATAATTGTGCAATTACGCCTCGTTGTTCTTTTCTTTAGAAGCTTTGTCATGCCATTAGAGCTTATTATCCTTCCCGGCTTCCCTTCAATACCCCGTAGTTCGACTTACTTTTCCTTCGAAAAGAATTTCATAGAAAAGTTCTTGAAAATTAAAAGCTCATCGTCCCCAAAGATTGTAACCATTGTACTCCTAGTACAACATCAGCACTCTCCCATAGGAATGGAAAGAATTGGACTAGTCAACACATATTCCCCCATGGTTAGCTTTCGATGTTATGGCATTTTCCAGTAGCAATTTATAGTTCCTCCATTTTCAACCATCACTTGACATTCGGTGTCTAGTATAGGAAACAATTTAATTCCTTGGCTACCTTACAATGAATAAAATTATGGGTGCTACCCGAATCAATCAACACTATTACCTTTCTCTTCTTGATTTGTCCTTTTTATCTTGAGAGTTTGAGGAGTGGTAATTCCCGCCAAAGGCATTACTACGATATGGTTGGATCTCACTTTCTTCCTCTTCCGGTCGGTTCCCTCGGTGTATATCCTTCTTCTTGTTCATTTTCTTCTTCCTCTTCACAATCTATGTAAAATAATTTCTTCTCAAAGACACTTATGACCTTTAGTGTATTTGCTATCACAACCGTAGCAAAGCCCTTTTTGCTCTTTTTTTCTTCCAATTGTTGTGGTTTCAACCTTGTAGGCTGTGGAAATCTAGATGTAGCCACACTTTCTTCTTTAGTAGAATTGAGTAGTAGACTTCCTTGTTGCCATAATTTCTTTACATTCAACTTTTCTTGCCAACTCGAATGCCTTCTAATGAATCGTGTTCCAGTAACACGAACTTCATGTTGAATGTTATCCTTTAAACTCGCCTAAGAAGAGATCAACCTCGTGGTCCTCTCGAAATATCACGCACCCTTATACTCAATTTTTGGAAGTCCTCACCAAAGGTCGCCCCACTAAACCCTTTTGTTTGAGATTTATCAATTGGGTAAAGAAGGTGTTACTCTTTGTATCCTCACAATGTGCTATCATTTCTCCGTAAAAATTGACCAAGTGACAATTTTTTTTACTTTAGAACAAAGCTCATCGATACCATACAAATGTATTTTGTTCTACTATGTAAAGTTGCAATGCGTACCTTTTGTGTGTTTTGCACGTTATGGAGATCAAAATATTGTTCATCTGTAGTATCCATGTTACGTGATCCTTTCCATCAAACTTCCTCATATCCATTTTTGGGAATATGGTGGTTCTTCCCACCAACATTCGTAGTTTATGAAATCATGATTAACATTTATTTTGTTCTCATCATGAGGTTCTTCTCCTATATTTCCGCCATTAGGAATCATTTCTTGGTTTTAAGCTTGTCATCAAGCCTTCCATGTATGCTTTTAGATCATTCTTCATGTTTTCTATGTTGTCTTTCATGTCATCCATCTTAGCTTCCATGCCCACTTCCATGCCATCCATCTTAGCTTCCATGCCATTCATCTTAGCTTCCACGCCATCCATCTTAGCTGCACACCATCCATTTTAGCTTCCACGCCTTTCTTCAAACCTTCCATCTTTACTTCCACACCATCCATCTTAGCTTCCATGCCTTTCTTCAAACCATCCATCTCACTTCGCACCTTTCTTCAAAAACTTCCATTTCATTTTTGTCGCTCTTTGCGAGAGTGAAATTTGTTGCACTTGTTCTTGTAATTTCGATAGACTCATGTTGCAATTCTTCATCTTCATGAGTCATGGTAGAGCCTTTCGAAGGCTTGATGGGTGTTGAATTCTTTTGTGGGCCATTTTAGAATCCAATATTGATATCTATTCTACAAGATGCCCTTGAATCAATTCAAACTTGATTCTTCAAACAAGACTTATAACCCTGTAAAAAATACACACCTTTTACTAGCTTTTAGGAGCTCGATATTGAAATTGAATTGATCTTTGAAGTTGAAAATATTCTGATATCCGAAATTCAGCCCCTGTAGTATATCTCTGAAGCTTCTTTCAAATTCCACTGTGTCCGACTCGAGTTGGATTCTCCAAGACAAAGTTGTGTCCAATC
Source organism: Pinus albicaulis (assembly GCA_034641835.2). Classification (NCBI taxonomy): domain Eukaryota; kingdom Viridiplantae; phylum Streptophyta; class Pinopsida; order Pinales; family Pinaceae; genus Pinus; species Pinus albicaulis. Next base: position 113,482 of record JAXQQM020059414.1, read on the forward strand.
TCCCACAATGACCTAATTTCGGATCGTTTAGTAGAGCGAACTTGTACGACTTTGCTACGTGTCACTGTTTTGTCCTTTGTCTCTGAAATTGATAGCCTAGAAACTTCAGTCTCGTGTACTTGCAACCAATTTTTACGGCACTTCAACCCAATGCCCAGAGAGAGAGTTATTGAAGTTTTCCCACGATCACCTCTTTGAGATGCAATTCAGGAGCCCGAAAAGCACTACCTTCCACAGATCATATCTCCAAAAATATTGTGAACCAAACTCTGAAATTTTTTTTGAAGAATTTCCTCAGGATTTCAGCTTCGCACCATATGAATTTCAGACTCTGAACCTTCGTACAAAAAAATTTATAGCGCAAATTCCACGATGACCTGTTTATGAGCCTCGAAAAATACCTAACTTCCACGTATGATATCTCCTCAAATATTATGAACCAAGATCTGAAATTTTTAGACAACCTTCCTCAAGATTTCAGCTTCTGGCACCCTAGAAATTTCAGCTTCTGAAGTTTCAGAGAAAAAAATTTATACGAAATGCCACGATGACCCGTTTGGAGCAAACAAACCCTAGAATCCCAAAGCTCCGATACCAAATGTTGTGTAACCAAACTCCACAAAGAGAGAAGAAAAGAGATATTCACGCCTCAGAAATGAGCCACTTCGAGGGGGAAACCTCCAATACATTACATGAATGAACAATTCTTGGATGATACAATTTACAAAACCTCCTTTCTATATATAGGAGTCCATGGGGCCATAATGTAACTCCTCACCCACCTAGCAGTACACACTTTACAGGGCACAATAATAACAAAATGTAGTTACAAGCACAATAATAACATAAAGGCTACACTAACAAAAATAAGGGACTACACTAGTAATATAGGGGATCCTGCAATAAATTAACCGGATTTAGGTCCACGTGCATAACCTCCTTCCACACCACACGTGGCTTTTATTTTGCCTCACCTAACTGATCCCCTTTCGCTACTGGGATTGTTTTATTCCTCGCTATAAGAGATTTAAGGGTCTCCTTTTCCCACTTTTATTCTTTCTAGACTCGCAAAATAGAGAAACTTTACAATATTCCAACAAAGCAGAGCTAATTGGGAATACCTTTGGTACAAGAGACAACCCTTAGCATCGCAGATAAGGAAATTAGTAAAGCGTAAGACATTTATAAAATTATGTCACAAAATTAGCGTCTCTATTTAATCACTCGATGTATTTATTATTAAACCCTGAAAAAATCAAACATAATGAATGTCTCACAATGCTGCTCATTTGCTAATGCCGAATGAAATGGGCAAAGAAAATGAAAGCAAAGAAGCCCAACCAATATGTCACAGGCAACGTAATACATCGCTCTTCAAACTCCGCAGAAGAATTACAGGAAGGAAATAGTTAAAACAAAGGAGTGCCAATTAAGGATTTTTAACTTCTTCTACAGTAAAAAGAGACTCGTTGTTCATTACTTTGTCTTATCTCATAGACAGAACACAGTAACGTAAAACTTGAACACATACTGTTGCCAAACATAGATGCATTAAACTCTGATCTTTCTTTAATTAATCATTTGAAATCTCTCGAGTACAAAAATTAGTAGTCTCGTACAGGTCCAAAATGAACCTCTCTTCGTTAGAAAATTACATTAAATACAATAAACAAAGTAAGTTTGGAAACCGCGTAACCAATCCTAACTACCAAAACTACATTAAGAATTCAGTAGGATGTCTATTGTATGCCTTGAAAATGTTCTTATTAAGGCAATTACATTGTCTTTGGAAAAGTAAAACAACACAGTAATTCTCAAAATTAACATCCCTGTACCCATATGCCGAATCGGAATTGATGACGATGCTCGCCACATTTCTTGGATCAAATTCTCGATTTGTCTTTCTTCGAAGCCAAAGATATTTTCGGCAAGCCTATCGCTCCAAGCTCTAGATCCCTTTCCATATTCTCTATCTCGTGTCCTTGGGTAATGGGGTGAAATTGTGACACTTCAACCGAAAGTTAAAGATTCGAAATGCAGGATGGTTTCTTCGCAACAGATTTTTTACCATCCACACTGCACTCGAAAAATGTTTCTCGTGTTGAAATTTGGACTGCTCAAGCTTTCTCCTTGCTGTTTCCGTAAGTTCGTTTATCATGTATGTTATCAACTTTCTACTTTTTGTCATGGCCCAGTGTAAATTTTCATAAAAGTCCCATGAGGACATACTTTCCTCGAATTCCCCAACATGGTAGCCAGCATATACCTCTTCTTATTATTCGTCAGATGAACTTCATCAACCGACTTTACTTCTTCTTTAATTTCCATCAAATTCTCTAGGTAGTCTTTCTACAAAATGTCTTTCCGTACAATCATCTTATTGATCTCTACTTTCCACAGTAAGATTATGTCTTTAATCTCATTCTCTTCTAACTCCTCATCTCTGCTTTTTAATTAATACGCACAACCAATCTTCTTGCCCAAATAGCTCTATTAATTGTTCCTGTGTTTGATCTATCATGATTGGTTCTTTCATATCCTTCATGAGACTTCTTTTCTCTTCTCCCAACTACTACAAAGCTCTTAAATTGATTCTCTCATTTTCTAAAAATGATATCATTCCAAATGACATCTTTAGCTTGCATTAGTGAAATGTTTCCTTTTAGTCTTTCTGGTCGAGACTTTTTAATCTCAGCATCATTTCCATTCTCAAATATCCATTTTGTATTTAATGACTTCATTCTCTAAAGCTTGAATAAACTTTTGGCCGTAGTTCTCGTAAACTGCTTTACGAGCCTTTTTCCAATCTCTTTCCTCGCCATCCGCAATTCAAAGATTCAATTGAGAAAACTCGAAGCTTGTGGATCTTCATTACCTCGTAGGAAAAACAAAAGCACAATTATGATTATCAATATGATTTTTGCAGAGAAATTGGTAGTTTGCTTTAGGTTTGGAAATTTCTTCATCCTTTTTTCGCAGATGTTGTATAAGCTTTTCTTTCTCATTTTCTACCTCTCGCAACCTCTCCGCATATGCCCATTGAATTCTCTCCTCGTAGGCAATTTTGACCCTTTTTCTTCTTAATGTAGACATCTCTCGCCTTTAGCACCTGTGTATACTGGTTTGCACAGCGTGCTTTTATCATTAGGTTCTACTCCAATCTTTACTATGATTTTCTTTCTACACTCCTCACTCGGACTCAGTCAGGTCTCAGTAGTTGGATTTTCTCTAATTTTAATTGTTTGACCATTTTTCCAAGCATATTCTCCACCTTCATTACCATTGGTATTAGTCTTTGTCAAGTCATGTTACAATCGAATCGAATTCGCTTTTCACATGTAAGTTCACCTTATCCATGGTGTCGAGATTTTCTTCAGGTCTCACAACATACATTTACGCGATTGAAATCGCTAGAAGAACCAAATCGACATATGTGTAGTGATAGAAATTCTAAATTGATACTCTTAAGATCCATGTGGTAGTCAAAAGTCTTTCGTTTGATCCAGAGGAATTTTATATTCACTTTGGGCCTCTCATGCTAGCCTTTCATCTTTCGATTTCCTCTCTTCAATTTGGGAAAACTGCATCGATCGTAGGAACTTGCTCACGCGAGGTCTCGTGTATCATCCCGGGTGAAGTAGGAACATTTGCTTCCTTCTCCCACGTAAAGGAAAAACAGAGTTGATTATATGCAAGTTCTTCTGGCTAAAATTTTTCTTCCTTTTCTCGCTCTCCTCGCTCCTCATCCTCTCACATCAACCATCGTTCTTTTCGCATCTTTTATTTGGAATTTTCTCGACAATGATAGGAGTCTCGAATATTTAATGAATTTTAACTCTGATACAACAAACAAAAATATTTTTGTGCTAAAGCATAGAAACTTTAACACTATGAAAATATTTTCAAAAATTTTCTATTTTATATTTTCAAAACAGAAAATAAAAGTGACATGCAAATGATCCACAACATCCGGCTCCACCTCGACAGTGGAGCTAGTCACGAAACACCAAGAACTTGCAGTACGCTGCCCTCACTTCAGTGAACGCAGTCAAATACCTGCTTTTTGATGAGAAACATACAATGAGGAAACCGACATGTACAATGATGAACTCGACCCGTTTTCGAAAGAAGCCGGAAATAGTGTTTCGCATAGCCACCCATTCTGTTGCAGCAACGTGCTATTGCTTCTCCATCAATATTTTCTAGCATAAAAGTGTTATTTGATCTATCTTCGAGGATTTTGTAAGGGCTATACCACAAAGGATCAAATTTACCATGTTTCCTTTCTCATTCTCTTCTAGTATCCCATCTCAATACCATACAGCCTTTGGAACATGATCTCTCCTTTGCCTTCCTATCAAAAATGGACTTTCGATTTTTCGATATGTGATCGTAAGAATGAACATATCGACATTATTTCTTTCACTCAATTCTATCACCTTATTTATTGCCTTCTCTTATCACGCTACTAGGTTCCTCGTCTTGGCGTTTTGAAGAAAAATAAAACTACCGTGCCCTGCTAACCGAGTGGGAAACAGAGCTTCGAGTACCATATAATAACTCATGCAAGCGATTGCACTTTGTGAGATCTTCTAGTAGTCATTCTCACCACCGCAGAGAGAAACATCACTTTGGAGTCTCCAATTCTTTTGCTTTGCATTTAATTATTTTTTCTTTCAAGATCTCGACCAATGTCCTGTACAGATGATTCTGGCGATCCATCTTCAGAGGTTGATATGCCGTGGAGTGAGACAATGTCACAGGCTATGGGTTTGACAAAAATTTACGAAACCCGATCGCAGTTGAACACCTCGAGCATTGTCAATCGATACAATTTTCACCGGACATCCAAACCCGTTGAAAATATTCTCTTCTAAAAACCTCATTACTTACCAAATCATGGCCTTTTCTAGTAGGACCGTACCTGCTCCATTTTGTAGGCAAACAATCATAGTGGTTATAATCCACTTAAACTCGCACTCGATGGTGGACTAATTTCAATGAAATCCAATCATTGTTTGAAGGGTTCCTTTCAATGAAACAAGAAGAGGTAGGAAGGAACTAGCCTTTTCTTTTTCAGACACTCAGCGATTTCCTTGAAAACTCTCTAACAACTTCCGTACACATCAAAGAACACAGAAGGCCAATAAAAACTCACGTAGAAAATCTAATGAGCAAGCATATCAACTAGAAGGACCTCCACACAAACATTCATGGTATTCTTTTGACAACATCTATTGTTTCTTCTTCTCGTCAAACATAACAACAAGACACCGAAAAGTAGGATCTTTTCCAGTTGGTAATCTAGCATCAATTATAACATAAGCCTAAGTCTTTTAAGTTTTATAGCTCCCTAATTTTCTATTGGAGTTGAGGGCAGGCAAGAGAAAAAGACAAAGCAGTGAATAACATCCTATACCGCCCTCCGAGCGGAGAAATTTGTATTTCATTGTCGACCTTTGTCTCATATGATCTCATATCCTAGCCACTTCATCTTAAAGGGTGTAAGAAAAATTAATCTCCAAAAGCTTGGAAATTAGATTCTCAGTTTAATTTACTGGTCCCTTGATTCCTTTGACTAACTCAGTAGGCTTAATGTCTAAATTATATTCTGGATTTTCGAAAATCCATTTTCCCTTTTTCCCCTCCACATCATCGAACTAGCACATCTTTTACTATAGTTAATTAGTACATATGCTACTATTTGAGAATGAAGGGCATAAGTCTTGAAAGCTTTTAATGATTTAACCAGAGAATATACTTACTTTCTCTAAGATAATATATTTGAGCTCTCATGAACAACTGAGGACCTCACAAAAATGCTAAGGTGTTTCTCTCTTTCTTCATGCAACAACACACAGAAATAGTAGATGATGATGCAAATGAGTATTTGGAAATTTCTCACACTCGAGCCCGAGGAGCCCAAAACATAGAATGCCATGATTGAACAAGTCCGTATTGCGCTTTAGAACACATACCCTCGTTCTTTATGGATTTTTATTTTCAAGTTATTACATATATAATAATCATTTACCTCTATTTCCTAGGATAATCATTTCTCTCTCGAACAAGATACTACTTCTTCTCTCCATGCTCTCCTCCTCGCTGGGTAACTCGGTCGCTCAACTTGCAAACGTGAACAACTCTCTTTTGAAGGCGCCCAAAGTAGTGGGGAGACTCGAATAACTATAAGGACCGATCGTAACCGGCTTCTCAAGAGCCTCTTTAATTCTAAGCAAAGGATTCTCTTGCATCCTTGTCCCATTTTACTTCGTGCAAGATTTTTCTTTAATACATGTGTTATTCTTCCGACACATCATCATAATTTGGGACAAATATTCTTAGAAAATTAATTTTCCCTCAGAAACCTTTCTGATATCCTTTCTTTCTGCACTTTTCTAGGTAATTGGATCAGCTTTGGTATAGCCTCAACCATCGTTGGATCGAAACTTCACTCCTTTGATTGAAACCTGAGACTCCCAACAACCTACCTTTACTCCAAAGCAAATAGAGATTTCTTAGGTTAAATGACATAACTGAAATTTCTTGCATTTCAAAAAGGCTTTCTCGCATAGTGCTCCAAATGTTCATCAATCGTATCCTAAAAATAGCTACATCATCCGAAGATATGTGACTAAAAATTTGTCACCCGTCAAAAGCTTATATCCATTGTCTCTTCGAGTAGAAAGCTGGTATCTACATGATGTCGAATAGCATCCCTGCATACATGAATGTTACCCAAGGCATGCGAAAGGTTGCTGCTCTTCTCGATCCATGCTTTACTTGGTTGTACCCAGAGAAACCATCAACCATGGATAACGTATAAGCTCCTTAGCCTGTCTTTTTGTAGAACATAATCCATCTTTCAGCAAAAGGATAAATTATCTTTCTTTCAAGGAGGCTCTCCTTGCTTGCTCTAAATCCACACATAATCTTATCTCACCATTCCTTTTCCATGCGAGAACCTTTGCATTTGACACCCAATTTGAGTATCCGACTCATGATTTTTGCTTTGTAAAATCTTTCTTAACTTCTTTCCTGGATTGCGTGAACGTGATTAATTTGTCCGAGGTTTCTCGCCCGCAGTGGCTTAAATCCATCTTTCAACAGTATCTTTATGCTCGAATAATATCTAAACTCATAACTCTTTCAATCTTTCTATATGACCATGCAAACACATCCATAAATTGCTTGAAAAGATCTACATACCATTATTTATAATCCTTAGCAACTCCTTTTGGAATAACTCGACCATTTTGGGCCTCGTCTCGAGTTCCTAAATTACAATCTTCTCCACTTTCTTCATCTTGAGATACTTTCTTTTTTGGCTCATTGCTACATCATTAACATCAAACAATCTTTCAAGAGGAACTAGACTCCTTCCGGAAAAATATTATCCTTTCAACCGGAATTACTCTTTCTAGTCACCAATCGTCTACTTCAGAGTTTCTAGGGCACATCACTTTCGATCACTTTCGATTAACTTCTATATCAATCCGACTCGTCTTTGCAATTTCCAATCGCAGATACAAAATTGGATTGATCTCGTTTCATCATCCTTCTGAAAACCCACCAATTTGATTTACATTATTAGTGATTGAGTGTCCGTATTTCAACTTCACAATTTCCACATCTCTTAGCCTTTTGGATTAATTGGTGGCTTTAAATGTACTGTCGAAACTCTGCAAATTTGACTCGCTCATTTTTTTCTCTTCTTTCGAATAAACCGAAGTTTAAAGGCTTCAAACTAATTTTCACTAGAATCACCACGCTCATTTCTATGCAAGATCTCGAATCGTACGTTTATTTGTCCAACACCACTTAACTCGTCTTTATTATTAATTCAGTAATCACAAAAATGGAAGAGATTGAATTCTACTTTGTTTAGAGTTTTTCTCGCTTTAAAATCAATGCTTCATGCTCGTACTTCACCACATTATTAGTTGATCTCAAATTTCCGGCTTTAAAATAAAAAGGGTAAGAGGTTACCTTCAGAGATATAACATGAACCCGCATCCCGTGTGCCTTCTCTAGAATATGCACCATGGAAATAACACTTCCAAATTTTATTTGAATGCAACTCCTCATGTACACTTTCACGTCAAGAGGAGCCGCTTTCTGTGAGTCTTTCACAGAATTCCGCATCTTCATGGAGCACAAAACAAGAGAGATCCTCCTTTCTCGACTCATGCAATGGGGAACTTACCCTCGTATCTTTCTCGGTGGTATTTTCTCGTGAATCTAGTTTAGTCAGTACAACCTCCTCTCCTCCCGATTTGAAAATAGGAATGATGGCATGGTGTGAAATCCAACTTTTGAAGGTCACCTCCGAAGCTTTGCCCTCAGGGATCTAGACAACAGCGTATACCAAATATGGCCTGATATCTCGCAATTACTTACATCCATCATGGCATACTCTTGGCTAGAATTTGAGGCCAAGCAACAACCATGTTCTTTGATAAGACCTACGTACCACTTTTGGAATCAAAAGAATATAGGTCTCTATATGGCTTAGTGATTTGCAATTTAGCTCTTTCATCGCAGAATAGTGGCATAAGATTATGTGATGCACTGGAATCTAGCATACAATTATGTAAAATGAAATAGTAGCAGATATCCAACACATAAAAAGGTGGAACATAGGAATACTACCTCTTCAACATGAAGCCCAAAAGTAACCACCGTGTCTCTTCTTGAAAAATTCACACATCACCCAATTCATCACCGTACCGTAGAGAGATTAATAAAATCTTCAATTTATTTCATGTAACTAGGCGTTTTGCTTGTCTCCAAGAAGAGGTACTTGGATTTTAACTTTCTTTTCTAACTTTTTAGACAAAATCGAAAGCTATTTTTGCTCAAATTTCTTAGGTTTCTTCCGGTTTTTGCTTGCCTGTATTTGCATGTTGCCTGGTGTAGCAAAGTAACAATCTTCTCCATAAGCACTAGAGTCATTAGACTTGCTTCTAGTGTGCTTCAACTTGGTCGCTTTCTCTTTTCATCGGATTCATGGCCGCTTCTCATTCCCTCGATTGCTTTTATTGAATTTTTCTCCGTAGTACTAATCGTTTCGATTCTTTCTCTTCGCCATCTTGAGTTCTCAACCTCTTTTTTTGATCTCAAGTCATACTTTTTATGCAATTATACTTGCTGTACAAATTCCAGAAATTGTTTGGCAGAATCATCCATCTCTTCTCACTGTGTCAAAACGTGAAAATATCACTTTTACATTCTTCTCCGCACACTATTTTTCACATTCTTCTTCTACTGCACCATCTCCCATACAGCACGAAAGAAATTTGATCCTCGCTCTCTCTATCACCATAAACAAGACCGTGGAAGGTGCTGCTTCTATATATAAGCGTGAACTTTGAACTGGATCTCGGTCTCTTCTCTCTCTCTCCGCAAAATTTGTGTATTGAAGTCAATCGTATTAAAAACCCCTCTCCGCTTTTATTGTGCAAGTTTATTGTTTTCCAATTCCATATTTACTAATTTGTTTGACAAATTTTTAATGACCTTAGTCATGTCATCAACTCCTTTAATCTTGCGATGACTCCTCCTTCTCTTCACCTTTATCTTGAACCCACTCGTTTTTCTTGTACTTTTCTAGCAAAGAAATACATTTTCCTCAATCTCCAAGGCGTCACACGCTGAATTCATCCAAGAGTGCGAGATCTCTCTTTCTCTCAAAGTAAAACTTAAATCGACGAGGCAAATTTCCTCAAAGAAAACAACTTCCTCGCTCCAAGAGTGATGGAGGTATTTCTATTTCCACAGAAAACTATTGTGTACAATTTATTGAACCTTTTTGATGAAATCACTCATGTTTTCATCCGTATTTTTGATTAATAGCATTAAATTCATCGTCAAAGAATAACCATGGTATCTCTTTTCACCCCATCTTTGGTGAAATGTCTTTCTAATTCTTCCCAATCCAACTGATTGATCCATTTGGTAATCCTTTGATAGAATTTTTCTTGCCTCTCCATTTACAAACCGCACAAAAGTCCCACATACAACATCAAGATGCTCTACAGCATTAAAATTTTCTCGCAAAAGTGCAAAAACAAAGGCAAGTGTCAGTTTCCGTAGTTATTTCGATCTTTCACCAAAAGAACATAGGAAGAAACTCGAGACATTCTTGAGGCATTGCATTCATTGGTTGAGGAAGATTTAATGAGAGCACGTATGTTCATCAAGAGAGCGGGTGAGCCGGCCATGTTTATGCCCCATTTACCGCTCTCCTTGAGTAGGGGGAATATGTGTACCTAGCTTGTAGGTGGGGATGAATGTGGATAAACTGATAAGGGAAGCGGTTGACAACAATAGAAGAAAAACTAGCAATCGTATTAGAGCAACAAAAGCTACAGGCTTTGTTGCGTGTTAAGTTATAAACATGCGCAAGAGGTATTGTAACAATAATATATTAGTATATAAAATGGACAGAGAGATGATGATAACAACGTTACAATGAGGCGCTTATATACCTACGCAGTGGCCTTTGCATGGTATCGTGGGCATGTCTTTTAGACATGCCCTTTTAATTAACTTAATGACTACTTACATAACTCCTTATTTAACTATTAATAACTATATTTATTATATTTGTTGCGAATCATATTCATAACATGTGTTAGGTTGAGTTTCTGCAAATGGGAAATGATTTAGACCTCAAAACATTGTTCTTCTAATCTGGCTCTTGGAAATGAATGGGTGAGGGCGAGTGATTCTTGTTCCGAGAAACGAGTTTTTTGGGACATATCCTTGGGATGAAAGTGGTGTGAGAATTGTCGTCCGGTGCAAAGCGCAGGGCACTCGGTGTAGAAATGTTCTTGATTTCTTTAGATTTTTTAGAAACTAACTTTTTCTGTGATATGATGGAACAAAGAGTTTTCCGCCGAGAGAGGTATTCTTAACCTCCTGTGATGCCTCTTAGCAAGCGCAGATGAAAACGAAGACATAGCTTTAATATTTCTCTCCCTCCGAACAAATCCGCAGGAGAACATGAACAAAAACCTGTAGGGAAAAACTTCACTTCTTCGTCGGCAACAACGGCTAAAAATAGTTGTCTAAGAGACAATCCCTTAGTTAGAGATAAGGAATCGTTGCTTAAGACATTTATACAATTATTTCAAAGTAATTATTCGTCTCCGTTTAATCACCTCTCAAGTATCTATTATTAAACCTCAAAAATAAAACAGTAAATGAATGTCTCACAATGCTACAATTTGCTAATGTTGAATGAAATGACCAGGAGAAAATGAAAGAAATAAACCCAAACTGATATGTTGATACATAGAATATATCACCTCAAACTCCAGAAGAATTATATGAAGGAAATATTTAAAACAAAGGAGCGCCAATTAAGGATTTTAACTCTTGCTTACATAAGTAAAAAGAGACCTGCTGCTCATTACTTTGTCCTATTCCAAGATAGAAAACACAGAATGTAAACTTGAATACATATAAACATAAACAGATGCCAGAAAATTTCTTCTCACTCATTAACCATTTGAAATCTTTGAGTACAAAAATTATAGTTCTAAGGTCCGAAAACTCGAACCTCATTCTTCCTCTTTAAAGAAACACATTAAATACACAAAAAGTAGCTTTGAACTGCGAAGAATCCAATCCTAACAACCACAACTACTTAAGAATTCGTAGGATGTCTATTACATGCCTTGAAAATGTCTTATTACAATTACATTCTCTTTGAAAAATTAAAATAACATGAAAATTAACATCCTAATTTATATGTTGAATGTGAATTGATGACGATGATGCTACATTTCCTAGATCAGCTAATTTGTCTTTCTTCGAAGCCGAAGGATCTTTTGGAAAGTCTATCTTCCAAGCTTTGCACTTCTTCCATATCTCTACCTTTGTCTCTGGTGACGAGTCAAATTGTGAGTACTCCAAACCGAAAGCAAAGATTCTGGCCAGTATGATGTCTTTCCGCAACAGAGTTTTACCATCCACACGCTCAAAATGTCTTCTTTGAAGAACAGTCGATCACCGTTTCTCCTTTAAGCACCCGAGTCTTCTCATGACCGTTATCAACGTTTACTCATAACTAGTAAATCTTCATAAGAGTCCCACGACAAAAGACGTCCTCCAATTCCCCAACACACGAAGCGCACCTATTCTTTGTTATTCGCACAAATAACTTATCAAACTGATCGACCGCTTCTCTTAATTTCTCGTATCAACTTCTTTTCTCGTCATCTTTATGTAGTCATTCTCGACAATCATCTTATTGATTCTCCACCTTCTATATATAAGATTTGTACTTTAATCTCATTTCTCTTCTAACTCTTGATTCATTGCTTTTTGAATTAATAACAATGAATCTTCTTGCCCATAGCATCTATTAATTGTCTTTTGTTTCATCCGCCATTGCTTGCCTTCACATTTCGACGAGACTTTTTCTCTTCCGCGACTATCATAAAAAAGCTCCAAATTGTTTCTATTTCGCAAATAATATCATTCCAAATGATATCTTTAGCTTTGTATTAGTGAAATGTTTCCTTTCGCCTTTCTTCTTTTGAGAATTTTAATCTCAAAGATCAACATTCTAATATCCATTTTGTATTTATTGACTCTCCATTTCTAATGTCGTACCTTTTGAATAAATCCTGCTGTTACAAATTTTTAAACCGCTTTTCGAGCATTTTTCCAATCTCTTTCTCGCCATCTACAACCAAAGCATTCAATTGAGAAATTTGTGATTGTGGATCTTTCACGACTACAAGGAAAAGAAAAACGAAAAGTACAACTATGATTATCAACATGATTTTGCAAGGAAATTGCATGTTTGCTTTTATTTTGGAAATATCTCTCATCCTTTTGCATGTAGTCACCGTAGAAGATTTTATTTTCTCATTTTCTACCTCTACAACCTCCTCTCCAGCATTGAATTCTATCCTATAGGCAATTTTAACTTTTTCTTTCAATGCATATATCTCTACCTTCAAAGCACCTTGCGTAATTTCCTGCTTACCAGCATCATTAGGTCTACTCCAATCTTTACTATGATTTTCGTGGCTCCTCATTCTAGATCACAAGTGCTCCAGAGTTGGCTTTCAACTAACTTTTAATTGCATGACCACCTTTTTCCAAGCATATTCTCTCCTGCTTTCACCGCTACTGCATTAGTCTTTTTTCTCAGGTCGCTTTACAAACAACTCGACCGTGCTCGTATGTAAGTTCATCCGTATCCAATGCAGGATTTTCTTCTACATCTACGTGGTCACATTTATAGTATTGAAATTGCTAGAAGAACCACTGACACATAGTGTAGAGTGACAGGGAAATTTTGAAAATTGATCCTTTCTCAAGATGCATGGTAGCCAAAAGTCTTGTTTCTGATCCAGAGAAATTTTGATTTTTCGCCTTGCCTCCATGTGTTAGCCTTCATCTTCTTGTTCATCTCTTCAATTTGGGCAAACATCCGTATGATTTCGCAGGAACTCGTTCTCATGTGAGATCTCGTGTCTCTCGGTGAAGCAGGAACATTTTCTTCCCTCTCCCAATTGTAAAGAAAAATCGTGTTGATTATAAGCGGTTCTTTCTGCTAAAACTTTGTCCTTTTCTCACTCGTCTCCTCATCCTCTGCATCAACCACCGTCTCTCTCGCTTTTTATTTGACTTTTCCGAGGTATGAGAGAGGTCCGAACATTTAAATTTTAACTCTATTACAACAAACATGAATATTTTTATGCTAAAGCATAAGAACTTTAATACTTTAACATATTTTCAACAATTTTCTAATATATATTTTCAAAATGGAAATAAAATGATATGCAAATGATCTGGCCACAACAACATCAATCAAGTGATTTTTATATTTACATGTCTAACTTCAACATGTTCATTTTCAGCATGTTGGAACTTTGTACTTTCGTTAGGTGAGTTGAGTCACCACCGGCCTTTCGATAAAAAGTCCAGTGTCAGTAAGGAGTGATGGAGCTCATTCATGATTATATACATGATTCTCTAGGCGTGATGGCTACGACCACATCGCGGGTCCTCTCCTCTTTGATCCTCTCTATATGGATAGTTCTGACCACATGCCTGTCGGATCTGTTCTCACATGATCTCTCTCGTCAGGGCATGGCTACGCCCATGCCGATGCATCCATCCACATGATCCCCTTCTCAGATGGATAGCCGCACCCACACCATGGATTCATGTGCTCTCACTCGTATTTTTTCGGTTATGTGTATATGTATCTATGTGCTTGATTCTGTAGTGTCTGTCCGACAGTAAGCGTCCGGTTCCTTCGGTATCGTACTTTTAAAGCATTTCACCTCACCCATGTTCGTACTTCATACCTTTAGGGGGCATCCGTTACACAACAATTTTCTTCACCTGTCCTCAGTACTTTCAAGTACTTTTCGATCTCGAGGACCCACATAGTGGACTCCCGTGTACTTTCCAAGCATGGACAGCATACGAAACCAAATTTCTGTCCGCCAAATCATCTCCCAGGCAAATTTTCTCGGAAGATCCCTACACCTAGTTTTCGAAGGTCAAGGCGTTTTTCTCGTCGACGGTTCAACGCGCCTAACAAAGCGCAAATATTTACACTCGAGACCCACACCGATCGTACGCTTCCGGCTCCATCGTTCGCACCCGCATCGATCGACGCTATGTCTTAATGTCGAACCCACCGATCCTCTTTCTGGAAATAATAGAAAGGAAGCCTCCGTGGACCAGTGGCGCTCGCGACGCGTGAGTTGGAAGTTTGTTTCGAGGATATGGCCGAGGAGTGTCCCCTTTGCGCTTCTTGTTCCCGTTAGATAGAACTCACTCCAAAGGATAAGCTCTTTCCCAACAGCTCAGCGCCCACAACCTCCTCCTCCATCGTTACATAAGGAGACCTCCTTTAGCTCATACAACCTTTGTGGGATGACAGAAAGGAGAAGCAATTATAGCTTTGGGAGAATAGTGGGGGAGTGTGATTATTTTTTGTGTGTTGGGAGTCACAGTGAGATCTCGGACCTTTGTGTGAGGGTGTTGCAAACATGCTTGGATACGTACCTACCAAAGGAGAGCTCCCAACATCAAAGCTTGTTTGTGAACTCTCGTCCTTATCATAATAAAATATATCCGATGTTTATCTTCCACTCTTGTTTGCATCTTATAATGAGATTTCTAGTACTGTGATCATTAGATAGGTTTCAATTGTTTTATGTTTGTCGTGGTTTTACGCTTGTTGTGGTGTTCTTGAATGTCCATACAGACAATTGAACGTTGGTAGCAAAGCGTACTCAAGCTTGAGAAGAGCGACGCACCGAAGAATCTTTCGATGGAAGACAACAACATAGCAAGCAGGAAAGCATAGGCTCGTTGGCCTTCCTTGGCTTCCGGGACTGGACTACAATCTCAGGAAGCCGTAGATGTTAGTATGTTCCCACAGTTGCTAGACCCACCCTAGGGCTAGTAGGGATCGCCTCGGCGTCCGCAGAGCTGGGATTTACCCGGACAACAGTGTGATTTTCGTGCATCACGCACAATTTCGCATTTATCGAACAGACTACATATCCGTAACTACACATGCTGAAATGTAACTCTGAGCATCGGATTACACCTTTGAGCTGATTTCTCATATCCCAAAGCTCACCATGATGTGGATTTTCAATATCTTGGTTCTCTCCTCTAGCTCTCAAGATCTCCTCTACGTTTTGCTAAAATAGTTAATATTAATTGGGAGGTTTTTATGTATCGAGCGTATAATACATGCTACACAGCTTGTGTATTACACATTACTTTCTATGCCTTGTGCATATAGATTTTTGAATTATATGGCATTTGCAGCCAAAGCCAACACCATTCCTTCATTCAACTCGCTTTGAAAATGGCTTGGAATTGGATAATTTATTAGGAGGCGCAAGGACCCCAATATTATCTACCCGGTGGAGACACAATTAAAACGGGGTAGAGGGACACCTCTTTGTCTAATATTAAGGTACTAGCTGCTGAGACTGCACTGGAAAGATTGAATTTCTTTGGTATCTGGAGTCGCAACTTCGATAGAAGAAGAATTACGGTGAGTTAATCACCGTATTCGAACCTCATTTTTGTTCGTAACATTGAAAGAGACTCGCGATGAGGACAAGCCGAACAATGTTGTGGTTATGATTCACATTAAATGCCCAAAGATAAGAAAGAAAATTCTGGCATGTAGAAGCAAACATCTCAGCCCGCACTTCCCAAGCCCATCATTAGACCGTAGCGAACGATTGTCAGTCATACACATGAACCCAGAATTTGATATGAAAAGGAGTTGTCCTTCATCATTTCAAACCACTCCTGGCCCATCTCAATTTTAGAGTGCCGCATTTCTTCATGACAGCTCACCTTTAGTTGTTCAAGACAATGCTCCTCTTCCACAATAGCAAGAACAAATTGAAAAATGCCAACACTCGTGATCGCAGTTGGCTATATGAAAGCATCGCTGCTGTCGACCTTTCACCCATGCAAGCACCGTGGTTCGATACACCCATTCTTCAAGTACAGTATGCCTTTAGAAACAAGCCCTACAAGGGCAAAGGATATTTATATCGATTGATCGCTTCTTGAAATGGGTATCAACAACCAAGAAGATGTTTGTCGCACATCGTAACATGTTCTAAAATATTGAAAGCAACTTGCAGCTGATTTTTTGCACCATCTCACTTTGCACTTGACGTGGAAAATTGTGTCGTCTCCAAGCTTCGAAGCCACATCAAGCGAAACTCCAGCCACAACTCTCTCATTCCAAGTTTAGAGTCAGAAAGCGTACATAGCACAAGCAAGCTCCGAGCTACAACTCGTCATTCCGCATTTAGAGTTGTGGCCGCAGACACAGATTCCTACATGAGCATGTCTTTGGTCAGATGGAAACCTTAAAACCATCTTTGCGTAGGGTCGGTATTATTCTCTCTTCAAATTGTTAATCGAGAACTTCCTCCCTGCAGAGCACTTTTCGCTTTCTTGCCAATTTTGGTAGAGTTCGCGAAATGCATCGTAAGCATCTCCGGAGTTGGTGGGTCATCCTCAACCGCACAGACTTTGTAGACCTCCTTCTCCTAGGTTGAAGGTCTCTCTCTTCAAATATGAGGGACACTTTCCAGTGAAAACGATCTCTCGCTAAATTTGGAAGAGTCTCCATGAACCGCACAGTGTTGGGTTCCAGCAGCAGTGCCAACCTTAAACCACCTCTGTATGCCAACATTTCGTAGAGCCGTCATTCAAACCTAAGTGTCTCCACATACATACTTTGCATATTTGTATTACATGCTCTCTTCTGGACTCGCACACACCCCTTCGCATTAAGGAGAATGTTGGCAACCTGAATCCTCAACGGCAGGTAGGTGGAATTCAAAAATCATGAAGTGATGCCCAAGTGACCTTGGAATGCGTGAATCCAAGGGTCACACCTACGTACTATAAAAGCACATCTATGCTAATAGTGAAATATCACATGCTTATCTTTATGTATAGGTGTGCGTTTATTTTTCTTCTGCGGTGGTGTTCTACTCATGCGTGTGCTTGACAGGTATCCAACCAGGCACTGACAAGAACAAAAATTATACTATAGATAGTGAATGAAATAACAAAATTCAAAACTAGCAAAACAACCAACAAAACCTCCTTTCCATGCAAGGCCCTCGGCGTAATGAGCTCGAAAACATAATGGACTACGTGCACAGTACACCGTGTCTTTCGAATCGATTTCTCTGTCATCAAAACAGAAAGCCTCAAAGGCATACACCGTATGGGACACAAAAATTAGACTCGTCTCTCAGCTTTCAAAAACGACTCCGGTATTTAAACAAGATTTGGATTTAACCATCTCGAGGCATTTTCTAATTACAGTACAATGATTATAATTAGATTTTAGAAGCACAAACAAAAACAAATTCTTAAGTGGTTTCCTACCTATTTCTTTCACATGTTTAGAGGCAATCAAGAGTGTTCTCGCTTGCTAATTCTGCCTCCTCGACCGAACTTTGATGATGGACATAGGCATATTTTTTCTTTTTGAATTTGAGTCAGTGGATGATATGATCCGTTAGTCATCAGCACTTTTACTTATATTTAGATGATCAGTAGGATGGCTCTAGTTTTCATACACATACCCTCTCTTAAATATTGTGAGTTTCATAAATCTCACCGCCTTTCATTATCCCATGTAGAAAATTTTTCACTATTCTATCGTATTGCCATTTCATGTCACCCGTTTACCCTAAAAACTCTTTATGGGTAGATACCTCTCGCCTTTCGCCCTTCGTCGCGAGGCACCTCATTGGTCTATGTTGGGAAACCAACTCCAAAAAATAGAAGAAAAGAGACATCAACGCCTTAGAGATCAAGCCACTTTTCGAGGGGGAAACCTCCAATACATTACATGAATGAACAATTTCTTTGGAGCGATACAAATATACAAACCTACTTTCTTACATATAGGAGTCCATAGTGGCCACAATGTAATCCTAGCGACCTAACAATAATAATTAAGGGTACAACAATAACAACATGTTACAATGGGTACAATAATAACAATAAGGAGGTTACACAACAATAACGGACCATAATAGTAATATAGGGACCTAACATGCCCCTCTCCTTCAAAAAGTGTTTTTCTCAATGCTTCAGTAGCTATGGGTGCTTTCTATATAAAAATTATCATCCTCCCATGTAGAATCTTTCTGCGCTGAGTTGTCTACCAGATGAGATACTTCGAAATCGATTTCGATTCCATTATTGTTGAGTTCGTTTTCGCATGACCGTCTAGGTTCCGAATATGATTTTTTCCTTCCTTACCGTTCGAAAATATCGTTTGAACTAGAATATTTTCACCCATAACCTTGCTTGTGTAGCATGAAACATGCAAAACTAGATGATCTCATGAAGAAGCGAGTGAAGCTCCATTTTGTATGCCATAGTACCAATCTTTTTGCAACATCTTTGTATAAAGGACCATAGCATTTCTGGCGATAGTTCTCATTATCCTTCTCAGCTTGCTTTCGTAGGGATATTTGCTCGCATGCTTTTCGTAGCCGCGAAAATACCGCCTCCTACATCAAAACTCTTCCGTCGTGGTGATGATCTTTCAAGTTGTTTCGTCCGATTTTGTGTCAAAATTCAAAGGTTATCCTTTAAGAGTTGGGAGAGAACTTCTTGTTGAGTGCTTGATGTGATCTTCCATCGTGTTGAACCTTCAAATTTTCTCTCTAAAGATGATGCGATAGTATGGTGGATCACATCCATAAAGCGCCATAATGGGGTCATTTTTGCTACAAAGATGGAAGGAAATGTTATACCACACCATTCAAAGGAGAGGGCCCTCCACTTGACCCATCAGTGTTTGTTTACCGTACATGCAAAACAACGAAGATAGTCCTTCCAAAACATTTATTTAGTCTGTCTCGCCTACGACCACTCTGATCAGAGGATGATAAGATGAGCTGGTGATGCTAATTGGAGTGCACCAAATGCTGAGAAAATAAACTCCGTCCAAAAATTTCAGAAAGAAAATGATCCTCTGTCGCCACAACAACCCTTGGCTCCCATGTGTAGCTTTTGAAATTGTGTCCATAAATGTAGCAGCAACTCGCACTTTGCTTTAAATGGATGACACATGCACAAAGTGGTGCATACCTGGTAAGTCTATCAATTACCGACCATGCATGACACTCTTTACTCGTACCTACCGCAAACCCGTGATAAAATCCATTGAAATCTCCTCCCAATGTTGACTCGAATGGATAGCAAAGGCAGAAGACCCTGCCTCACTTGTATCAACCTTTATTCGTGGCAAACCAAAATCTCGCCGCACAAAATTTTGACATTTATCGTATTGAGGCACATCCCATCTTTTCTTTCACCGTGGTAAGTTTTTTAGAAAATCCCGAGTGTCCTCCCTAAAGCGAGAAGTGAAACTTCCAAAATAATTTTTACTGGGAATTCTTACAAAGAGAGCAAGCGATCTCTCGCACCACAAGGAACTCATTTTTGCCAACTAAATGTGTCGCATTTACTAGGATCTTGCCGCAACTTTGTCAGAATGAGTGTCCACACTTTCCTCGTCCTTCTTCTTCCATTCATCTCTTGCTTCGATTATCCAACTCTAAGCTGGATAACATAAATGCACACAAAGCAATGGCTTCCACCTTTTCATTCTTTCTCTGAGAGTGCATCGCAACGACATTTAGCTTCCCTTTTTTGTATATTATTTCAAAGTCATAACCCAACATACTCTGGTGACTCATTTTTGATGCTCTTCTCGAAGATATTCTTTGTTCCAAAAAGTGTTTAAGACTACTCGTGATCAGCTACCTGATTGCTGTCTTCCCTCTTGGTAAGTCTCACCATTTCTTTGGTGCATGATCGCATGTAACATTTCCTTCTCATAAATAGGTTTTTCGAAATACTTTCCTTTGATTTGCAGCAATGGGTCTTCCTTCTTGCATTAAACAACACCAATTCCATTTTCCCGAGGCATCAGCATTCCACACAAAGGTTTTTGTGAAGTCTCCATATGCTAAGACCTTGGCATGAGGCACATATCAGCCTCTTTAAGATGGCTCAAAAGGCCTTGAAGGTTTGCTCTCCAAGAGTCCATGAAAATGCATCTTTCTGCAATCAACGTTAGAGGTGTTGGCCGTTCTCCCACACTTCGTAACAAACTTGCTATAACACCGTTAACCTCGAGAAAGTCCTTGCAGCACCGCTAATGGTCAGTGGGGACTTTCCATTCCTTAATGGCTGATGTCAGACCATAGGGTCTACCTTAACACGTCGAGACACAATATGACCCGAGACGTATCTGCCTCTCTGTAAAGCTCCAAAGAAACATTTGACGTGTTTTTATTTCACTGTAATTGTCTTTCCCACAACAGTCTGAGCGTTCTCGCCACATGTTGAACACAAGATCCTTCCAAGACCTTACCAGTAGATTAGTATATCACTCAAAAATACTAAGTACAAATTTTTCTAAGGAAGAGGCGTGAAAAATGGAATTCACTCAAATTCCCTTTGAAATGGTATAAAAGGTGCATTGGTAAGGCCAGTAAAGGCATGTCCAAAAATTCATAATTACCCTCATGAGTTCGAAATGCTATGAATGTTCTCTCCATCTTTCATTCTAATTTTGATGATATCCCTCAACGGAAGATCCAACTTGGTAGAAGAAATTGCTCCATGTGATTCAGCAAATAATTCAGGTCAATTACGTGAATGGGAAATGCATCTATAATAAGAGTTTTATTGAGCTCCCTTTATAATCCGTACACATGCACTCATGATCCATCCTTCTGTGCTCAATACCACATGAGCAGAAAGAACTTTCAACTAGAAGTTGAATTATACCCGCTCATACATTTCTACAATCATACATTCAATTTTCGCTCTTTGGACATAAGGATATATATAAGTGCCCGATGTTCGAGGAACGTCTTCCTAGATCGTCACCTGAATATTTCATGATCATGATCACGAATGGGTGGGAGCCCTTTGGGAGTTTCAAAACACCTTTGGAATGATTGTCCAAGACTTTTTGGAGATATGCGTAATAGATGATTTTGATGTTGGAACCTCTAGTGAGCATAATTGTGCAATTACACCTCGTTGTTCTTTATTTAGAAGCTTTTTCCATGATAACATTATGAGCTTATTATCTTTTCAAATTTTCCCCAATACCTCTTAATTCAATCTCCTTTCCTTTCCGATTTCAAGAAATGTTCTTTAAAAATTAAAAAGCTACCAGTCCCCAAATATTGTAGCCATTATACCTCCCACGACACCAAGACTCTCCTATCGAAACGAAAAATTTAATATCTAATACATATTCCCCAATGGTTAGCTTGATATTATGGCATTTTCCAGAGAAATTTATAGTTCCTCCATTTGCAAACCATCACTTGACATTCCGGTGTGTTGGGTATAGAGAAAGCAATTCAATTCCTCGCTATCTTACAATGAATAAAATTATGAAGCTACCCACTCAATCAACACTATTACCTTTTTTCTTCTTGATATTTCCTCTCTATCTTTCGAGAGCTCGAGGAGTGGTAATTCCCCGCCAATGCATTACACGATATGGGCGAACCTCATTTCTTCCTTTCATCTAGGGCTAGTTCCCGTGTATATTCCTTCTTCTTGTTCATTTTCTTCTTCCTCTTCACAATCTATGTAAAATAATTTCTTCTCAAAGACACTTGCGTAGGACCTTAGTGTGTTTAGGTCCCAGATGTCTTCAGCTGACTGCGTTTCAAATGACGTAAAGTAACATCAAACCAAGCTTTGGAGCCCGAGGACCTAGCTCTCCTCGGGACTCAGTAGAGGGCTCTCTTCTATATGTGCATGGACATCCGTGCGTTTGCTTATTGTGTATCGCCAGACTAGGCCTACGAAGTGAAAGTTTTTTTATTTTGTAAGTCATGGAGGAGCTGAAACTGATTCAAAGATATAAAATAGGTAACAAGATGTTAGATTAACTGGGCTATGGGGTCAAAAGGTCAAGAAAGCTATTAGATGACGATACAAGGCTGTTGAAGGGCCGATTTGATTCAAGGTAGAAAGGATCTTTGGGCAAAATGGAGTAAATGGACATCAAGTTTGTGAACAACAAAGAGTTTCAAGCATAACTAGTTTAATAGACAACATAAACATGGTAGGGAAAACCATTAATCATGCATAATGTAACTATAAGCTAATCAATACTTTGAAATAAACATTCAAGCCATGCATAGAGGAGTATAACTCTCTAACTTCGGGAAATGGCTATCAGACTTTGGGGAAAACACATAAGATAGACTAACAACTCAAAATACTATGCCGGAACGCCTAAACACAGTCTTTAAGTTATTGGGCACTTTGACAAACAAGCTTTCATAGTTTTAGACAAAGGGCTAGATCGAAACTAGGCCTCCTTGGTTCAACAAGATGATAATCTAATTAATCAAAGAGAAATTTCATGGATGGAGTTATGGCTGGCCATTGGTAAGCAGGGCGTACCATAAGTCATACTTAGCTAGCATAAAACCATTAATGAAATAAGCAACAATATCCTCAAGTTACTAAAGAGCAGTTAAGAATTCTTTAGTATGACTAAGGAGGAAGAAAACATGAAAGCTATGAAGAAATAGGAAACTTGAGGTACCTCCAAGGGCAGATCTCAAATTTGTTCTCTACTGATCTATAGCAAGCAAGAAACATGTATTCATGAATGAAAACTAGAAGACAACAACATAGAAAGAGACACTATACCATTCTACCAAGTCATGGAATCCATCAACAATCCTTCTTCATTCATCCAAGAACATCCAAGAGTCAATCCAAAGCATAACACAAGTATTTCCTTCAAAGCTCATATGACCAATATATTGCTTATCTTCTCAAGTTCAGCCTTGTTTACAAATGAGAGCTTGTGGAATAAATAGGCTCAAGTGAGGAAAACCTCATGGTTCAACTTGCATCCTCATTGGCCTAATCAAAATATCTAAACTTGTCCTTGAGGCTTTGCAAAGCCCAAGGCACAAAATATCCCATAAAATATCTAAAAAATGCTAAAAAAAGGAATTAAATTGACTTTGCATTATTTTCCAAGTGCAAAAATAGCTAAACACACATTTGGAAAAAGCAGATTTTAGAGGTTTAAAAATTACAAAAAAACTTCAAATTTTCATCAGCAAAAGGTCCCCTAAATTTCCGGAAACATTTGGCAGCCTTCCCGGTGTTGAAACGAGGCTCATGATAGCTCATTGGAAATCTCTGAGTGTCTACTTTCCGGTGCAACTGAAATTTCCCCAATCTGATGCCTGGAAGTCCTCCAAATCTGCACATGTGTGTAAAAAGCCAGAAAATTACAGTCTGCTGATAGACCAGGCAGAGTGTGCAAAATGCAAGCCTTTTTCGCCGTTTTGAGGGGGAAAATGATCTCCAAATGTTCTGAAAATATTTGAGGGCATGCTCATGAAATTATGGCATCCAATGATACCATTCTCCCCCCTTGATGAATCCTCAAAATGAAATGGTGAATTTATGAGTTTTTGATCAAAAACTCAAAAATGCCAAAAAACCAAAAGTTGTCAAAATGGGCCCAAAATTGGTGTGCATGACCCTCAAGGGTCCTCGGCAACATGCTCTGAAACTGAAGCCAAAATTTCGAGTGCTGATGTGCCCTTCTTCTCTTCCCGTGCTGGGCGCTTCCCCTTTGCTTCCTTCAGTTTCTCTTGAGTGGCCTTTAGCTTGCGCCGGGCAAACTGATTTAGCTTTTGATAGTGTTGTGTCATCTTCCTTTGCAGCTCCAAGTCTCTGTTTTCCTTCTCAAGCTTCATCTCCAAATGTTTATTGGCTCTTTCTAGCCATGCCTCCTTATTGCTTTCAATTTCTTGCTCAAGTAGTGCAGTGAGGGGAGTGGATTGAAGATGGGCTTGTTCTTCTTCCTTTTGCTTTTCAAGGGCTCTTCTAAGCCCTATGGTTCTAGGCCTTTTCCGTCTAGGCTGGTCTTCTTCTTCCTCCTTGTCAAAATCACCTATGAGCTCCTCTATTCTTTCTTGTGCTTTGGAAACCTCATTCTTGTATTTAATTTCTCGTGTCTCATAAACAGCCATATGGACACTCATTTTTCTATTTTGGATCTCCAAGAAATGATTGAAGTTCTTTGCCCGATGAAGGTCATTCTCCAATGCTTCAATTTGGCCCTCTCGATGGATTAGAAGGTTTTCCAGAATGCGGGCTTCATTATCACTGTCATCACTTTGGATTGGGATGATATCCAATGCACCTCCATGTTCTTGACTTTCTCCTATCTTGCCTTTCCCTTTGCCCTTGAAGGCTAATCTTGCACTCTTCCTCCTTGGCAAGTTAGTGAGAGGTTTCTTGGGCGACTTTCTTTTGCTCTGGATAGTTCTTGTTACTTTTGGAGTGACCACCTTGAGCATTTGCTTCTTTGCTGTTTTGGGCTTAGTCTTCTTGGGAGAGGAAAGCATGATTGCTTTGCCCTTGTCACTTTGTTTGTCACCTTCTGGAAAAAACCTTTCCTCTTGAAGCTACTGTGCAACTTGAGGAGGTTGTAGTGTATCATGAGAGGACTGTTGTATGTCATATGGAGACTGTTGCTGCCCACCTTCATCATGCTGCTCAAACTGCTACCCCTTTTCACTTTGTGGTTCAACCTGCTGCCCCTGATCATCAAAATCAAGCTGTTGCTGTGTTTCAACTCCATGCTCACTTAGTGGCTCAAGCTGCTGCTCACCTCCATCACTATCAAGCTGTTGTCCTTCATCACTTTCTTCATGCTTGTCCTCCTCTTTTTCTACTTGCTCATGCCCCTCCTCTTCTTGCTGTCCTGATTTTTCTATGGTGATCCTGAGCCTTCTAGGAGTAGGCCTGCTAGAGGAAGGTAAAGGGTGATGAATAGGCGGGGTGGGAGATGTATGGATCAGAGGGACAGTGGAGAAATCCGGGTGACTGATAAAAATATCCGAAGAAACACCCTTCTTCTCCAGCTGATGAAGAATGATGATTTTAATCAGAGAATTATGGAAAAGAGAAGATATTTGCTGAGATGGAGGCTTCTTTTGGACTAAGGATGCCATTTTCTCGATGCTCTTGCACAAAAAGTAAGGGAGATTGAGTTGCCTAGTTCTAGTGAAATGCATCAATAGTCGGACATGGTAGGCATAAACTCGGGTAAATCTCCCTTCACAAGTAAAATACTTCATTATGATCTTCATAAGAGGAGCATAGCTAGCAAGAAGATGAGAGAAAGGAAAAATAGCAGTGCATGTTTCTCTGTGCTCGGGCTTGATGAAAGACGTATAGTCATCCAAGTCTAGATAGGCCTGCTTGAACCATTTCTCACCAAGATATGGGATTTTGGTGGATTTATATACCGACCTCGGGGAAAACTTGAAATCAAGGCCTGCTACTTGGAAATTTTTGCTTTGGAACCTCAAGGCGCATAGGTGTGTTAAGGGCGAGAAACTTTTGACCTCCTGTACTCCCTGGAAGAAATCCAAACAACCTACCTCATGAAAATTGAAGAGGACGGATGGATGTGCATTTACCTCCTCAGTAGAAATTGGCTCATATCTCTTGTGTAAACCACTTCTGCTATCTTGTCTGGGCGGAATTTTGGGCTAAATATGCTCTTGAAGCACCAAACTGCCTCACTGTCTTTAAAACGCCTTCTTTAAGCTAAACTCTGTCAACCCACTGTCTTGATAAGAAAACAATGTCTTTGGATGCTAGTGAAAAAATGTTCTCTCAATACAAAACCTCTGCTCTTTTAAAATGTGGCCTTCCCACCTTTGATATGTATTTCAACCAGCAGAACTTTTAATAAGAAAAAACACAATGAAATGAAGATAGGCTGTCAATTGAATTGGCTGTGTATAGTGACAAAGTCACCCTGCTCTGTGATGTTTGGAGGTAAACAACCTATTTTTGTATCTTTGACCAAGGTAAACTTCCCAAATTCACAAACTTGCCCTTGTCTAGTATGCCAATCAACCAGCAAAGCTCACACCATATATAGTGCAGACACCCAGTCACTTTCACTGTTAATAGAACAAATGTGACAGATCTTTAAAATGCTTCAAAAGTTTCAACAAAAGGCAGTAGGAGTTTTATATTTCGAATAATCAAGGCTCCCTTTTCAATATAGAACCCCTGTATTTCTAGAAAATCACCTTTTCAACCATCTGAAATATCAACTTTGACGAATGAACTTTGAAGAACCAAAAGACAGTCAATCAGTACCCACAGCCAACAATGAACTTTTTCTATGTGTGTGGCGAGAGGTACCTTGCCCTTTGATATTTTGAGGAATAAAACACCCTTGTCTTGAAGAGGAAGGTGAAAACACAGTTTTTAGCTCAAGACCCTTTTCCTTGTAAGCACTTTATCAGCATATCCAACACTTCAGCACAGTTTTGAACAACAGATATTTACACAGCAAAAAACACTGTTTATATAGATGGTGACATAGTTTTTAAAAAATTTTTTGTACTGTGGTATCAAAAATTTGTAGCAGTTCAATGTCGAGAAGCTCCCCTTTGATCATAATACTAACCCCTCATATGCAATCCACCAATATGTAATGATATATAAACTCAGTCAAACAAAGGGGCAAAACACAGTCCAAGTTTTCTTGTGTTTAAAGGATAGAGTTGGCATAGTTTGAAATGCTTCTGTGGTGGTAACAAAGGTCTTCCAGCAGTCAAAAACCCACAAGCCTATTTTGAAATAAAATACCCTATTCTTCTTTAACACAGCCACTTCACATAACTATTTCAAAACTAATTTCTTTGGCCTCCAAAAATTATATAAAAAATGTGAATTCGAAGGGAAGCTGTGCAAAGTACCTCAAAACATGAAGTAAAACCTTTTTCGTGAGTTGAAATCACCTTGGAGGAAGTTTGAAGGCGTTTTGGAGGCCGGAAAAATGCGCGGCACTCTTAGGAGGAAGAACGCCGTGCAAGATTTGTTTGTCGGGTCGGTGTCGGCCGCCCGTGACTAGCGGCTATAGGAGCGCCGCGCGCAGCTACAGGAGTGCCGCGCGCCTTTGTTGCGCAGTGCAAAAACTTCACCCAGGAGCGCCGCGCACTTTGCCAGGAGTGCCGCGCGGTGTAAAAACTGTCAAAACTTTGCGAATTGATTTGAAACTTCGTTTTACTACTTGAAGACTGTAGAGGGATGGCTCGATTCTTGCTTGGGGACTTTGAAAACAAAATTTTCCACTTCTATTTTACTCTGAAAACATGAAAACCCCAACGGTCACTTTGCACAATGAAATCAAACTCCTTGGTTAGTTTTCGTAAGGGTTTTCAAAGTTTTTTTCTTTTTTCAATAATGCCTTTGGTGCACTTTTGAAACCTGAATGATATAGCCTCCATTTGAGAGGGGTCTATCCTTATGAGATGATGTTGGTAGCATGTCTTTCATGCTCTTAAACCATGTTAATATGTACCAATATTTTTATAGCAAGCAAACCTATTTTGAAAAGGTCAAAATTGTTTTCACTCCTGCATATAGATTTGAAAAGGTGATTTCTGCTAATATTGTCCCTTTGGTGATAATTTAGCACAGAAGCTTTGACTTTAGATAATACCTCAATAACCTATAGACCATCCTCTGCCACTTGTTAACACTTTTGGAGATATTTATGTAAAATCCACTTCGAATCTGTTAAAAAGTATTAAAAACTGCTTTGTCATTTTGAAAGGAGAGGGCTTATCTTTTTAACTTAGTTTTGACAATTTCTGCCTCCAAGTGCTTCATCAACTTTTCTCCAACTGTAGGTGTCAAAAAATTTGCTGCATTTATTTAGATTTTTCCATGGTCTTTTGATTAAGGAGGGTGCTGCTTCCAACACACCTTTTTGCTCAAAACATATCACTATGATGTCTTTGTTCCTTGAATAATGAAGACCTGCATTTGTCTTAGGCTTCCTAAAAACTGACAGTATGTGAAAACATCTCTTTTGCCTATTATGAACAATAGTTTCAATTGTAATGCCTCTTGAGGAGATAAGCCAGATTTTCTGTGTCAGCTGTTATAAACATATTTGAAAAGCACCTGTTTATATCTTTGTGTTGAGGAGACAAACATATGAGGTGTGAAAAAGCAGCTAGAATTACTCACAGACACCAAGGCTTTTATTGGTCATTTTCTCTAATGGAGCCTAACTTGACTAGAAAAACAAGCCATCTTGTTTAGAAAACACCAACCCTGCTGCATCTGAAGAATACACTTGTCTTTTTTGTGGAGTGTGGATTGCAACACCTGGACTTGCACTCGCGCTTTGAATGATATCAAGATGGCTTATGTCTGGGGGCTGTGTACTACTTGCCTGCTTTTTCTCTATTTTTATCTAGAAACCATAGACTTTATTTCAAAACCCAACAGAAACATAAGAGTACACAGAGGTCCTTTTTTACTGAAGTGTCTTCTTGCTCAGCACTGATTTGAGCCATTCATACTAGCACCCCTGCAGATATGTTTTGTTACAATAGCTTTGATCAATGGAGTCTCTTTTTTGTTGAGCCATGATGATGATGCTTGAAACTTCAATTTATCTTCTTTCTTAGGGCATAAGACCAAAAACTCTGCTTTCACTTGATTTGAACATTTCAGATCTTAACCCTGTTTTGATCATCATTTTCCCTCAGAAACCTTGAGTCATTGTTTCACTGTCTAGTAAAAAACAAACCTGTGCTTACAATCAGTTTTGCAATTCTTCAAGTCAACATTGGCCATCGCCCTCTGCTTGTAGATGAAGGAGGCACCTTAACCCTCTGCTTATAGATGAAGGAGGTCCTTGGCCATGAAAAATTACAAGTTTGTTTGACAGTGTTGTCTTTCTTCTACTGTGTTTTCATGCTGAATGAAGCTGCAAGGTCTTGATGAGAAACTCTCTGTCCTGCAGATATATCTCAGGCTCATGCTCACATTGAGAAGCAGTTGTTCTTCTAATGTGGAGTCAAGAATTTTCTTCTGAGATGATGACATGTTTCCTGTGCTTGTAAAATTCATAAACAGTGCAAAACACCTAATAATCAGCTTGAGACGGTGGTCCATGCAGTGTTGAGACTTAGGGGTGTGTGTAAGTGTGTGAACTTGACATGGAAGCTAACCCAGTGTGAGTGCAGGAGATTGTCTTATGATTGATGCCTTGAGATGGAGGTTTTTTGGCTATTAGATGTTTGCCAAGGGTGAGATGCCTTAAAGCGCCACTTCCTAACTTAGGGGAGGGCTTTTGAACAGACTTGGATTGTCCTTTTAGAGCTGACAGGCAGACTTAGTATGGCTGAGGTTAGGTAGGATTTGATAATGGGATTTCAACTTGTCATGGGCGAACTGAAAAGGAAGGAGAGCAAAAAAGGTTTTATGGGTGTTTTCCCGGCTGGAAAATTTGACAAATTTTTAAGATCAGCTGCTGGAAAACTAGGTTGTTGAACTAGTCATCACTAACAGGTAAAAAATACTGATGACTAACAGTGGCTCCATTTGGGGAGGGCAGCTCCTTTTCGGGAGGTGTCCAGAATTTTAGATCTGTGGCTTATGAAGACCAGTGCCTTACCCATTGGTGCAATTTTTCACTTTTCTTTGATGCTACTTCTGAAAGAGACAGCATGATTAGCATCGATGATATTTCTACTTACCCCACTATATTTCCTAACATTTTTTCTTCCTTTTTTGGCGCATTTGAACTAGCAGGCTTTTGACAATGCATATTTTTCTTTTTGCAAAATGAACCTATCTAACTCTACACTTATATCTGCCGGGAGTTCAGATTAAACTGATGAACTCCTTCATTACTCTATCTAAACTAGATCAACTACCAAGATTAAACTGTTTGACGGGATTTTGTTCTCTAATCTAAAAAATGAAATTTAAAATGATCAAATCAGGGTTAAACTGTCTGATTTGTCATGTATTTGCGGCATGATAGGACAAACTGCACACAAATATTATTCTGCAACAAAAGGAAAACTAGGAAAGCGGGGCTAAGATGTACAATGTATTTTTCATCCCTTGCTTCTCTCCTTGGTTCTGTTTTAGGCATGTGGAACCAGAATCTCTCCCTAATCTACACTCTGTGATAAGTCAATCTTACACAATGTTGACCATCTTTTTCACTCACTAACTTATCAGCAAATAAATTTAAACATGCTCAGCTATGATTAGGCTAGATAGCTGAACAAGACATTGAAGTACTAGTAGCGGCACTTAGACTTGCACCCTTTCTGAAGGACTATTTTTTGGAACATGGGGCCTTTGTTCTATCTTCACTTGCCCTCTTTTCTATCTTTTACTGTTTTTGACTTTTCTATTTTTCTATGTTTCAAACAGTGGTATATACAATGAGTGAAAGTGTTTCAAACTCAGAACTGGAGTTCTTGACAAAAATAATGCTTTAATGTCCTGCCATTTACAGGACCTCCAAAAGTTTCAGTCCCATTTGGTTCTTGCAAGAAAAAGGCATTGTTTCCGCTAGTTGAGTTGATGATGTAAGGCCCTTTCCATAAATTCTCAAACTTACCATGTTTACCTTTGTCTTCTCTTCTAGAATCCCATTTTAACACCTTGTCTCCAATCTGAAAGTCATTTTCTTTAGTCCTTCTGTCAAAAATCTGTTTTATTTTATCTTGTGCTAACTGAGCCTTTTGGTAAACTTCTTCTCTGGTTTGTTGTAAATGAATAGTCTGATACCCTCCTTTGCGTGTCATTTTCTTCTACTTGGACTTCTTGTAATAGCTTCATTACTGGAACTCCTAAGGATGTTGGGAAAATGGCATCTATGCCATAAACTAGTTGGTAAGGAGACATGCCTATGGATTTTTTGGTAGTTAATCTATCATCCCATAAAGCGTGTACCAGTTTCCCATGCCAAGCTTTTTGATTTTGTTCAAGAAGTTTTTTGATGAGGTTTACTAGGCTTTTGTTAGAGGACTCGGATAAACCATTACCTTGAGGGTAATAAGCTATGGAGTGTCCTAATGAAATATGATATTTGTAACAGAAGTCGACCATTCTTTTGGAGGAGAATACAACAGCGTTATCTGTAATGATTTTTCTAGGACAACCAAATCTAGACAGGATATTGGTTTCCAGGAACCTGATGATGACTGAGTTGGTGGCGTTCTTGGAAGGTATGGCTTCTATCCATTTGGTAAAATAGTCTGTGGCTGTGAGGATCCATTTATGTTGAGCGGATGAGGAAGGGTGAATTTCTCCAATAAAATCTAGACCCCATTGCTGGAAAGGTCCTTCAACTATGATGGGGTGTAAAGGCAAAGGTAAAAGCTTTTTCTTGCCATCAAAAATTTGACACTTATGGCATGTCATGACTAGCTTGTGAGTGTCAGGAAATAAGGTAGGCCAATAATAACCGGCTCTAAGGATTTTTTTTGCTGTGGTTTTCCAGTAAAGATGACCCCCACATTCCCCTTCATGCATTTCGTGCATAATTTTCTTTGCATCAGACTCAAGCAAACATTTAAGTAGCATACCAGTGGGATTTTTCCAATACAGAATATTATCTATAATGCAAAACTTTAAAGACTTTTGTTTAAGAAATATAGCTTTTGTTTTTGACAAAGTTGGAGGAGCATTTAAGTAAAATAAAACATAGAGAATGTCTGCATACCAAGGAGAATCTAGAAACATTTGTTCAATATCAGGGGATGTACATTCTTCCTGTTCTTCTAAGGTATCAACAAAATTTATATCTAAGGCTTGTAGGTTAGTTTCAGCCATTAGTCTTGCAAGTCCTTGCCCTTTACCCAGTTTGGTAGGTCGGATTTCTAAGTCATATTCTAGGATGACAGCGATCCATTTTCCTCTTTTTCCGTCGGGGTCTTGATTTAGTATGTCTTTGACGACGATGTTAGGAACAAAGGCGATGATATGAGAATGCAAGATGTAAGCTGTGTTGATCTTTACCAATGCAGGTACTGTTTTTCCCTATTGCTGAAATTTATATTTCAGGGAGCATGTCTAGAAGAGTTTGCTAAACTGCAATGGGTTGCCCTACCACAGTTTCATTTGCGTTTTACTGTGAATGGTGAGCTTCACATGTGTTAGAAGAACAGGCAGAAAAAATGTAAAAATCTTTGGTGAAATCAGGACTTATCCAACCTTTGGTGTTTTATTTAGAGCCATAGGCTAGCTCAAAGATTTTTTGGCTTCTATAGTCCATTTAACCCCGACCTCCTTTTTTAACATGTTTGTGATATCTTTCAGGAGTTCGGCAAGGTTTGGGATGAATCTTCTTAAGAAATTTATCTTTCCGATAAAGGACTGTAACTCCTTTATGTTTCTGGGGTGACTTATCTGCAATATACCTTCGATTCTCTGGGGGTATATTTTAATTCCTTCTTCCGAAATAATGTGACCTAGGAGTTTTCCTTCCTCTAGACCGAAAAGTGTTTTCTTGAGGTTTAGGGATAAACCATATTTTCTGCATTTGTTGAAAACCTTTCTTAAGTGTGCTAGGTGTTCTTCATCTGATTTGGAATATACCATAATATCATCCAGATATATGACTATGAAAATACCTATATCTTCTGAGAAGGCTATATCCATATCTCTTTGGAATGTGGCACCAGCATTCATCAATAAAAAAGGCATTTTGACGTACATAAAGGTGCCCCAAGGTGTGGTGAAAGTTGTTTTGTGTTGATCAGTGGGATAAACCAACACTTGGTTATAACCAGAAAAACCATCTAGTAATGAGATCCTTTTGGCACCGACTACCTTTTGAAGTATGTGGTCCATTTTGGGCAAAGGATAGTTGTCCTTTAAACAGGCGCTATTTAGGTTTCGGAAATCAATACAGAGTCTGATTTCGCCGGTTTTCTTCCTAACTGATACCAGATTTGAGACCCACTCAGAGTACCTGAGAGACACTATTATTCCAGCATCATACATTTTTTTAATTTATTTTTCAACCAAAGGTAGTAATACTGGGTTTATTCTTCTTAGTTTTTGTTTAAAAGGCTTCTGGTTTTCTTTAAGGGGAATCTTATGCTGAATGATACTCGTATCATATGATTTTAGATCTTGGTATCCCCATGCGAACACATCTTTAAATTCCTTGAATAAATTGATGAACCTTTGTTTTATGTGAGGCGGGAGGGTTTTGGATAGTTTAATGTTTTTGGGCTCTTCTGGACTTCCTATGTTGTATTCCTCTATGTCATCCTCGGTAGATTCCATTTTTGGTTTTTTGGCCACATCGTTAAAGTCAAACAATTCTTCTAAAGGTGTGAGCCCTCTGGGTATGGTGTCATTTTCACAGTGTAAGACTTCGAGTTCCCTTTGGTCAATGTCCTCTCCTATTTCATTTTCATATGGATGGTCTACCAGGTTTAGATTGGTCCACAAAGGTGGATTTAGCTCTTGGTCTTGACTTTGGCTGGGTTTCCTTTCTTTGTCTCCTGAGTCTATTTTGGTTATTTCAAACTCATTCCTAGATTGTAGGAAATCATCAATTTGATCATCGTCTTGGAATATTTGCCAATGGTCAAGATTATCTGGTACTGTAGGGCGATGTTTGACCTGAGTACTATATTGTTCACTTAGGCATGGTATTTGGCCATTACTCGCAGCAAAGGCGAGTTCATTTGCTAGGCTGTTTTGAATCCTAGGGATATAGGTGAGTTCATATTTCTCAAAGGTTTTAAGGATGTCCAAAGATGCATTCCTATATTCTCTTAGTCGTAGATTCTTTGCCGAATATTCCCCTTTGATTTTCCTGATCACAAGCTCGGAATCTCCCTGGGCAGATACTTTCTTGGCACCTAAGTCCTTAAGTATGTGCAGACCAAGGAGAAGGGCTTCATATTCAGCAATGTTGTTAGTACACTGGAATTCTAATCTGAAAGAATAACCTTTACTAGTATTGTGTATCCAGATTCCAGCCCCTGAACCAGTTTTGCCACAAGAACCGTCAAAACTTATACTCCAAAGAGTTTCTTTTTCATATGTGACACTAAGTTGTTTTTCAGGTTTCTTGGGGCTCTGATCATTAATTTCTTCATTTAGTAATGGTTTGGGACCTTCTTCATTTTCTTTTATCTGTTTGTTTATATCGCTTTCATTATATAAGATAAAAGAATCCAGATTAGAATGAATGGAATAAATAGGAGTGTTGTTTGGCTTATCTCGGTTGCTAACCATGTATTTCATGTGAGTTTCTCGGTATAATCTCCTAGTTTGGTTGAAAACTGGGATGGTAGCGAATGACATATCCATTTGGAGACTACCTTGTATTTTGGCAGCCCATGCCCTTGTTAGTAGCATTCCATACTTAGGAGGGATCTCGGCTACTACTACTTCCATGACCAAGTTTTTCGTTGGTAGCTGTGTTAGAGCAAAATCTAGGTTTTTTATTAGACCTAAACATTTCACATATTGCAGGTCAAAGGTAGTTTTGAGGTTGGAGTTACATCTAACCCAGAGTTTCCCATAAACTCCTAAGCATGAGGTTATGGGAGGCACCAGAATCTAACATGGCATTATGTAATATCTTTTCCCGTATATTCAAACTCACATAGAAAGGAGAAACAGTTCCTTCTTGGGATTCACCTTCTATTTTGGAGCCGAATAAGAGCTTGGGTTTGTCATCAGTTAGATTTAGAGTATCTGCCTCGTTTCCTATGTCAAAAACTTTGAAGATTTGAGATCTATACCTATCTACAGTTATTAGCTCAGTAAGGGGTATGGTAACTACATTTTGAAATTTTACATTCATTACCAAAAATTTGTGGTTTAGACAGTTATTTGAGTTTTTCGGGCATGACTTTTTCTGTCCTTGATTTGTTGACTGGTCCAGGACTTTTTGTACAGTTACCTCGGAGGTTTTGTGAAGGCATTTAAGGATATATGAGCCTGAAACTTTTGTTTGAACGCTTCTATGTTTATTTAGTGATTTATTTACTTCTTAATTATATTTGCTATCCACAGCTTTCAAGGATAATAATGGAAATGAACCAATCTGTGAATACCTTTTATGATAGTTTAGTTTGCTATTTAATTTATCATGTGTTTCTAAGATGGGTTCTAGACAACGCGAGGAGTCTATGAAAGGATCTGAATAAATGCTTCATTGGTTTAAGTCACGACCTTGGAGAGCATAACTCTTATTCTTTAACTATGTACACCTCGCTCTCATTATCAGACCCTATGAGGTTCAAATGACTTTCATCAATAGGTTCTGTATCCCTATCTTCTTCTTCCACATAATTTTCATTAAATGGTGGCCTAATTTGTTGGTCGTTTTCCCTTGGTCTGTTTTGAGGCTGCTCCCTCCTAAAATTTTGGTTTCGGTTTCGGTTTGGAGGGTTTGGCTGGTTGTCCCTTACAAGAGCCTTTTCATTTATCCTTTCCCACATTTTGGCCATGGTTTTGAATAAGTCATCTATTCTAGGATGTATGGAAGGAGATGAAGTGGAGACCTCATCTTTATATGTGACCTTTCTTTCTGATCTAGTCCTAGCCCTTTTTTCTGCTAAGTTGGCATATGCTTTTATGGCTATTTGTTGCATTTCTTCTAAGGTAGGGGGATCTTTGTCTCTCAGATGATATGTCATGTCTGGATCAAAACCCTCGGGGAATTTTTCCAAGGCTAAACCAAGTGGGGGTTTGAAATGAGGTGGGAGGGAGTTATACACACTATTGAACCTAGTGCAGTAAGCCTGGACACTTTCCCCATTTTCCCGTTTTAGGTTGTTATATTCTGACAGGATTTGAATAGGGTTCTTTCGGACCTCCCACCTGTTTCTGAAGACTTGATGTAGTTTTGGGATGTTGTGGATACTGTTTGGAGTCAAGATTTTGAACCATGTTTTGGGTTCACCACCAAGACTTTGGGAAAATATTCTCATTCTGACGGTCTCGTCTTGTACCTCCAGGTATTCATAAGCATCACTAATCCTACTTATATGCTGTTGAGGTGTGGTGGTGTCTTCTCCGGTAAAGTGTGGGATTTTGTCTTGATATTTATTTGGGAGAGGAGCCAAAGGCGGTGGCAACACCAAAGGTGCGTACCAGGCTGCCATGACTGGAGCTAATGGATGGTGTACAAGATGAGGACTAGTAGGCTGAGATGAGGTGTTTGGAACAGTGGCGGTTTGACCAGGTGTGGCGGATGAACTTGGACTAGTGATCTAGTTTTGAGCAGATCTGGGATGATAGGAGCCAAACTGATAGAGAAGCTGGGAGTCAGGAGGAGTGGTAGGTGAAGCTTCTCTACTAGGACTCTGTGGTGGGTTTAGGGGTTCAAGATCGTCAAAGTTTATCTTACTATATGATTTGATTCTGGGAAGAGTTTTTGATGACTCTAATTCAAAAGGTGAATCTAGTAGGATGGTGAGATGTTTAGGTACTGATCTTGTTTTACGGATGGATCTACTAGTAGCTAGATGGTCAGTTTCAGAAACTTGCCACAGAATCTTCTCTGGGTCATCTACTATGATAGGAGGGTTTGGATCTGGATGGGATCTGGTGTTAATTCTTCGTGAAGCCAGATTTTGGATCTAGAGTTTAGAGAGAATGATATTAGTGAATGATCTGGATGAGTGGTCTCTCTAAAGTTCTACTAAGGTGAAGGATGGTCAAAATAAAAGGGATGGATTAGTGGAGTCGCCAGGTGGAACTGGGTTGTTTTTATGAAGATAGCTATGGTCCACCACTAGTAACTAATCTGGGAATGTTTTGGATTTTTTGAGTTTTATGTGCAGCCTATGGTTTGTTAAAGTATCCTAGACTTGTTTCAACACTTTGCTAGGGTGATGAGAACAAAAAGAGTTTACTCTAAATGGGTCTATGGACTTCTTGCTTGACATTATCTAAAGGACTAAAGTCTTCAAGAGTTTGCTAGACTGTTGTGTGCTAGTGTCTACCATCTCACAGCTATGTTAGTGACGATGGGATTCCACAGACAGATGGTAATATAGAGTTCGATAAATAGTAAAGACTCTTTGAAGCTAGTGGAGTACTGAGTGGAACTTGAGTTGTTTGAGATATGTGTGCTGTGATCCACCATGATAATGACAAAAACCAATCTGAGAGGTGTTTTGGGGTTTCTTGAGTTTCTATATGCCTAAGGTTTGGAAGGGTGTCCTGGGGTGTCAGGATAGTGAAAGGAGCTGTTCTCTTCAAACAACTCTTAAGTTTTCTAAGCTTGATCGAGACTTCAGGAGTTACTAAGGTGTACTTAGATTGTCACTAACTCGGAAGGTCCTACTGTGAGTGCCACTATGTTAGTGAGCAGAGGGATAAGTCAATCAGATAGAATTCTCAAAGGTCTCTAAATGGATAGGGAATCTAAGTTTTTTTGTTACTCAGGGTCCCACCATGATCGCCATTATATTAGGGTGGCGATGAGGTGGCTCAATGGTAGGTATGCTTAGTTCAAAAAGGGGCTTTCCGTGAGTCTTGCAAGATATTCAGATTAAAATAAACTCAGAAAAGTCCCACCGTGATCGCCATTATGCTAGGGTCCCGTGATTTGGCTGATTGGCAAGCCAAATGACAGTGTAACATCAAACCAAGCTTTGGAGCCCAAGGATCTAGCCTTCCTGGACTCAGAGAGGGCTCTCTCTATATGTGTAAGGGATATCCGTGTGTTTGTTTATTGTGTTTTGATTTTAGGCTAGTCATGAAGTAAGTTTTTTATTTTTGTTTTTTAAGTTGTGAGGGATGAAACT
Organism: Pinus albicaulis; assembly: GCA_034641835.2. Classification (NCBI taxonomy): domain Eukaryota; kingdom Viridiplantae; phylum Streptophyta; class Pinopsida; order Pinales; family Pinaceae; genus Pinus; species Pinus albicaulis. Next base: position 151,695 of record JAXQQM020059414.1, read on the forward strand.
GATCAAAGATATAAAATAGATAACAAGATGTTAGATTAACTGGGCTATGGGGTCAAAAGGTCAAGAAAGCTATTAGATGACGATACAAGGCTGTTGAAGGGCCGATTTGATTCAAGGTAGAAAGGATCTTTGGGAAAAATGGAGTAAATGGACATCAAGTTTGTGAACAACAAAGAGTTTCAAGCATCACCGGTTCAATAGATAACATAAACATGGTAGGGAAAACCATTAATCATGCAAAATGTAACTATAAACTAATCAATACATAGAAACAAACATTCAAGCCATGCATAGAAGTATAAGACCCTCTAACTTTGGGAAATGGCTATCAGACTTTGGGGAAAACACATAAGACGGACTAACAACTCAAAACACTATGCCGGAATGCCTAAACACAGTACTTCAAGTTATTGGGCACTTTGAATAACAAGATTCGCATAGTTTTAGGCAAAGGGCTAGATCGGAACTAGGCTTCCTTGGTTCAACAAGATGATAATCTAATTAGTCAAAGAGATAGTTTCATGGATGGGACTATGGACAATCATAGGTAAGCAGGGCACACCATACATCCTACTTAACATGCATAGAACTATGAATGAAACTAGCAACAATATCCTCAAGTTGTTAAAGAGCAGTTAAGAATTCTTTAATGCAACTAAGGAAGAAGAAAACATGAAAGCTATGAAGATTCAGGAAATTTGAGGTGCCTCCATGGGCATATCTCAAATTTGTTCTCTACTAATCTATAGCAAGCAAGAAGAATGTATTCATGAATGGAAACTAGAAGACAACAACAAAGCAAGAGACACTATACCATTCTACCAAGTCATGGAATCCATCAACAATCCTTCATCATTCATCCAAGAACATCCAAGAGGCAATCCAAAAGCATAACACAAGTATTTTCTTCCAAAGCTCATATGACCATATATTACTTGTCTTCTCAAGTTCAGCCTTGTTTACAATGAAAGCCTTTGGAATATATAGGCTCAAGTGAGGAAAACATCATGGTTCAACTTGCATCCTCATTGGCCTAATCAAAATATCTAAACTTGTCCTTGAGGCTTTGCAACGCCCAAGGCACAAAAATATCTCATAAAATATCTAAAAAATGCTAAAAAAGGGAATGTAATTGACTTTGCATAATTTTTCATGTGCAAAAATAGCTAAACGCACATTTGGAAAAAGCAGATTTTAGAGGTTCAAAAATTACAAAAATATTTCAAATTTACATCAGAAAAAGGTCCCCTGACTTGCCAGAAACATTTGGCAGCCTTCCTGATATCGAAATGAGGCTCATGGTAGCTCGTTGGAAATCTCAGAGTGTCTAATTTCTGGCGCAACTGAAATTTCCCCAATCTGATGCCTAGAAGTCCTCCAAATCTGCACCTGTGTGTAAAAAGCCAGAAAATTACAGTCTGCTAATAGACCGGGCAAAGTGTGCAAAAAGAGAGCCTTTTTCACCGTTTTGAGGGGGCAAATGATCTCCAAATGTTCTGAAAATCGCCAAGGGCATGCTCATGAAATTATGGCATTCAATGATACCATTCTCCTCCCTTGACGAATCCTCAAAATGAAATGGCAAATTTATGAGTTTTTGACCAAAAACCCAAAAATGCCAAAAAACCAAAAATTGTCAAAATGGGCCCAAAATTGGGGTGCATGACCCTCAAGGGTCCTTAGCAACATGTTCCGAAGCTGAAGCCAAAATGTCAAGTTCTGATGTACCTTTCTTCTCTTTCCGTGCTAGGCGCTTCCCCTTTGCTTCCTTTAGTTTCTCTTGGGTGGCTTTTAGCTTGCGCCGGGCAAATTGATTTAGCTTTTGATAGTGTTGTGTCATCTTCCTTTGCAGCTCCAGGTCTCTGTTTGCCTTCTCAAGCTTCATCTCCAAATGTTTATTGGCTCTTTCTAGCCATGCCTCCTTATTGCTTTCAATTTCTTGCTCAAGTAGTGCAATGAGGGGAAAAGATTTAAGATGGGCTTGTTCTTCTTCCTTTTGCTTTTCCAGGGCTCTTTTAAGCCCTATGGTTCTAGGCCTCTTCTACCTAGGCTGGCCTTCTTCTTCATCTTCATCAAACTCACCAATGAGCTCCTCTATCCTTACTTGTGCTTTAGTAGCCTCATTCTTGTATTTGATTGCCCGTGTTTCATAAACTGCCATGTGAACACTCATTGATATATTTTGGATCTCCAAGAAATGATTGAAGCTCTTTGCCCGATGAAGGTCATTCTCCAATGCTTCAATTTGACCCTCTCGATGGATTAGAAGGTTTTCAAGAATGTGGGCTTCATTATCACTGTCATCACTTTGGATTGGGATGACAGCCAATGCACCTCCATGTTCTTGACTTTCTCCAATCTTGCCCTTCCCTTTGAAGGCCAATCTTGCACTCTTCCTTCTTGGCATGTTAGTGAGAGGTCTCTTGGGCGATTTTCTTTTGCTCTGGATAGCTCTTGTTACTTTTGGAGAAACCACCTTGAGCTTTTGTTTCTTTGCTGTCCTGGGCTTAATATTCTTGGGATAGGAAAGCATGATGGCCTTGCCCTTATCACTTTGTTTGTTACCTTCCGGAAAAAGCCCTTCTTCTTGAAACTGCTGTGCAACTTGAGGAGGCTGTACTGTGTTATGAGAGAACTGCTGCTGCTCATCTTCTTCATGCCGTTCAAACTGCTATTTTTTTTCACCAATATCAAGCTGCTGTCCTATCTTAACCCCTGTTTCAGTTTGTGGTTCAAGCTGCTGCCCCTGTTCATCAAAATCAAGCTGTTGTCCTTGTTCATCAAAATCAAACTGCTGTCCTTCACCATTTCCTTCATGTTTGTCCTCTTCTTTTTCCACATGTTCATGTCCCTCTTCTTCATGCTGTCCTGACTGTTCTATGGTAATCTCGAGCCTTCTAGGAGTAGGCCTGCTGGACAAAGGTACAAGGCGATGAATAGGCTAGGTGGGAGATATATGGACAGGAGGAACAGTGGAGAAATCCGGGTGACTGATGAAAACATCCCAAGAAACCCCTTTCTTCTCCAACCGATGTAGAATGATAATTTTGATCAGAGAATGATGGAAAAGGGAAGATATTTGCAGAGATGGAGTCTTCTTTTGGACTAAGGATGCCATCTTCTCGATGCTTTTGCATAAAAAGTAAGGGAGATTGAGCTGCCTAGTTCTAGTGAAATGCATCAATAGTCAGACATGATAGGCATAAACTTGAGTAAATCTCCCTTCACAAGTAAAATACTTCATTATGACCTTCATTAGGGGAGCGTAGCTGGCAAGAAGATAAGAGAAAGGAAAAATAGCAGTGCAAGTATCTCTGTGCTCGGGCTTGATGAAAGGCTTGTAGTCATCCAAGTCTAGATGGGTTTGTTTGAACCATTTCTCGCCATGATATGGAATTTTGGTGGCTTTAGACACTGACCTGGGGGAAAACTTGAAATCAAGGTCTACTACCTGGAAATGTTTGCTTTGGAACCTCAGGGCGCATAGGTGTGTCAAGGGCGAGAAACTTTTGACCTCCTGTACCTTCCGGCAGAAATCTAAACAACCTACCTCATGAAAATTGAAGAGGATGGATGGATGTGCATTGACCTCCTCTGTAGAGATTGGCTCATATATTTTATGTAAACCACTTCTGCAGTCTTTCTTGGGCGGCATTTTGGGCTAAATATGCTATTGAAGAACCAAACAGCCTCACTGCCTTTAAACTGCCTTCTTTAAGCTAAACTCTGTCAATTCATTGTTTTGATAGTAAACAATGTCTTTGGATGACTGCACAATGTTCCCTCACAATACAAAACCCTTTCTCCTTTAAAAAGTGGCCTTCCCACCTTTAATGTATCTCAGCCAACAGACTTTTTAATAATAAACAATACAGTTAAATGAAGACAGGCTGTTAAGTGAAATTGCTGGGTATAATGTAAAAATCACCTTGCTCTGTGAAGTTTGGAGGTCAACAACCTATTTTTTATCTTTGACCAAAGTAAACTTCCTAACTCCACAATCCTCCCCTTGTCTAGTGTGTCAATCAATCAACAAAGCTCACACCATATACAGTCAACCCTTAGTGCAGACATCTAATCAATTTCACTGTTTATAGAAGCAATGTGACAGGTCTTCAAAAATGCTTCAAAAAGTTCAACAAAGCCTGTAAGAGTTTTATCTTTTCAAATAATCAAGGCACCTTATCAATGTAAAACCCCTGTCTTTGTAGTAAAATTCCTTTGCTCCATCTGAATATCAACTTATCAAATAAGCTCGAAGAACAAAAGACAGTCAAGTAGAATACACAGTGAACAACTGTCTTTTTCTGTGGTTTGTAGGGGTAACCTGCCCTTTGATGCCTTGAAGATATAAGATATCTTGTTCTTTGATTAGGAAAGGTGAAAACACACAGCTCTTAGTTCAACACATTCTCTTTTCCCTGTAGGCACTTTTATTAGTATACCCACCACTCCAGCACAGGTTTGAACAATGGATATCTTCACAACAAAAACACAGTTTACAAATATGGTGACAAAGTTTCAATATGTTTTTGAACTGTGGTATCAAAAACTATAGCAAGTCACAAGTCAAGCCGCTCCTCTTGATCGAAACCTTAACCCTCATATGCATATCATCAACATTCTTAACAACTATTTCAAAACTGATCTCTTTGGCCTCGAAGCATTATCCAACAAATGTGAAATCGAGGGTAAGTTGTGTAAAATACCTCAAAATGCGATGCAAAACCCTTTTCGTGAGTTGAAAATGCCTTGGAGGAAGTTTGAAAAGCGTTTGGGAGGTTGGAGGCATGCGCGGCACCTTTATGGAGAAGAATGCCGTGCAAGGTTTGGCTGTTGGGTCGGTGTTGGGCGCCCGTGACCCGCCGCTACAGGGGCGCCGCGCGCGGCTACAGAAGTGCCGCGCGCCTTTGTGGCGTAGTTCAAAAAACCTGCCCAGGAGCGCCGCGCACTTTGCCAGGAGTGCCGCGCAGTGTTAAAAGACTTCAAAACCCTGCAAAGCTTCTGCAAACCGATTTGGAACTGGTCTTTCAGCCTTGTGAACTTCGAAGGAGCGTTTTGTTTGTTATTTTGGAGTTTTTCAAAATGAAATTGCAACGGTATTCAACCTCCTTGCTTTTGAAAAAGTGGAACCTTTGGTGTGATAAACGATGGTGTCGGAACACTTTCAAAAGCCTTTGCCCCTTTTTTTTAGAAATCAAAGCACGGAACTCCTGCCTTTATAAGATCACAGCTAATAATTTTTCCTCTTCGCAATCAAAGTATAGTGACAATGTTCGTTTTTATAAGCCAAATCCGCCATTTTGAAAAGACAAAATAGTTTTTAAGAAATTTGCCTTTAAAAACTTCGACTGTCTCTCACTTAGAGGGAAAAACATTTCCTTTTGTAGCAGTGGCATACTCATAATGCCTTTACCGAGTTCCTGGTTTTGAAACACATGTCATGATCCATTCTGCCCCTTTATGACCTGTATGCTTATTGAAAAGTCCTTTGCTGAGGAAGAAGGTCAACTGTTGTTTTGAAAACCCTTTAATATTTCTGGTGCTTTGCTATGAAAGAGGACATTTGTAGGGGATTTCTTAAGCTGCAGGGAGTATTCCTTGACATTTTGACAGAACCTCTTTTTTACTTTTTACATAAACTGATACTTTGCTCTTAATGAGTTCTAGGACCTGAGAAAAGTGCCAAGGTTTTTCTTGCATCTTATGAACTTGTATATTCATTTTCAGTGCCCTTTGTTGAAAAAGAAACTGAAATGTCACCCCAATATCTTTTACATTCTCGATTCTTGAATGGCATACCTGTCTTCGTCATTTTGAAAGGAGAGGGCTTATCTTTTTAACATAGTTTTGACAATTTCTGCCTCCAAGTGCTTCATCAACTTTTCTCCAACTGTAGGTGTCAAAAAAAAATTTGCTGCATTTATTCAGACTTTGTCATGGTCTATTGATCAAGAAGGGCGTTGCTTTCCAATACACTTTCTCTTCTCAAAAAATATTACTATGATGTCTCTGTCCATTTGAATAATGAAAACCTATGTTTGTTTCAAGCTTTTCAAAAAAATAACAGTATGTCACAACATCTCTTTTTCCTGTTATGAACAATCATTTCAGGGGTGATGTATCTTGATGACCTAAACCCAGATTGTCTGTGTCAGTGGTTATAACACATTCAAAAGACAACTATCTATAAATAGAATTGCTTTCAATAATGACATGTCTCCCCAAGGGTTTAAAACTCAGATCATAACCTTTTTATACCTTTGTGTTGAGGAGACAAACATATGAGGTGTAGAATGACTGCTGGAATAATTCATAGGTACTGTTAGCGCTCAAATCTACCTCAGGCTGAAATGAAGTAAACTCAAGGCTACATCAAACCACGCTCAGCCTCGTAGCTAGCCCTACGAGGACAGGAGAGGGCTCTCTCCGTCAATCTCGAGAAAATGAGCAATAGGATGCGAGATAACTTACAATAAGAACCGATTTTAGGCTAGTAAAGAGATAGGTATGTTTGTTTAATGTTTTTTGCTTACTGAGAAATGGGAAAACAGATTTTGGGTCCGGGGATAAGGTCAGACCTTTGCAGATTTCGAGTTGGGGCGAGGTAGGTGATTGTCTTGATGCTTTTGATTGGATATATGGACAGATTAGACCGACGAGGAGCCGAAGAGGGCAAAGAAGAACTTGAATCCTCTTCAAACAGTCGAAAACATGTAGAACTAACTGAATTCAAAGGCAGAGCACTGTAAACAATGGATTCAACCTCATCTACTCATTCAATTTAGTTCAGAAGCATATGAAAGGATGGCATACATTTAAACATGAAGAAACTTACAGTAAACAAAGAGGAAACACCATCAAGAATATAACACCACAAGGATCCCAACAAGTGCCGCAAAAACCTCCGATCCTTCCTTAGCCAAAATATGAAAAAGTATGTACAATGATATCAAAACCTCCCCTAAGAGTCCAACCTCTCCAACCCCCGAAAAATGATTAGAATTACATCATATAGACCATCCTAACCTCTTCCCACACCTCTAGGGGTCGAATTCCTCCTTCAGGGGTCAGTTTCAACCACCCTATTCATGGAACTACAACTAGGCAAACCTAACAACTTGCCTCTAAAAGAGTCGAAACCGATCCATTACATGATTTTTACCCTTTTGAGAGTGAATCTTCTAGAATAGATAAAAATGAGCCAAAGTTACATGCCAAACATGAATTTACATCATAAAAACCCAAAAATTCCATCCATAAGCAAAACTGGTCCATACTAGGCGAAAATCTGAGCTGGCAGCTGAAAATTCAGGAAAAATTTAAGTGGGTCGCTCCTGAGCCGAGTGGGTTGCGCTTTTTCCAGCCTGAATTTGAGGTACTTCTCGGCATCCAAATTGAGCTCATGATAGCTCGTTGGAAAGCCCTAGATGTTGACTATCCAACCCAAGTGGAATTTCTGAATTTGGAGCTCATTTGACCCTCAAAAACCTCATTCTCCCAGAGGTACTTCCCGCTGGTGCAAAAGGTGGCAGCAAGGTGGTTTTCATGGTGTTTTTGAGCTCTTTGACCATCCAGATTTTGATGAAATGCTTAGTTGACTTCTGAGGATGCATAACTAACCATGAAAAATCCAAAAATGCAAAAATTTCCTCCAGCAAGTGTCCCAAAAAAAAGTGAGCGCATGAGGGTGAGACCCACTTAACTGAAAAACCTGTTTTTAGACCAAAAATTTCAAAATGACAAAAAGTTCTGTCCGATCATCCACCCGTCAAGGAAAACTTTGACAAACTGCTGGAAATCTGTGATGCTCGCATCAGGCAGGGCTTTGAACCAACTCTTCACTTGGCCTTGCAAAGAAAGAGCAAAAAGCCTAATACTAACATCTTCATCATCAATTTCAAAAAGATCTAGAAAAGTCTCAACATTCTGCACATGTTGCTCAGCATTGACATTGTTACATTCACCGTCAAATCTTGGTAGATATAGGTCATAATTTGCAGGAAAAGCATGAAGAACAGAAGGCAAAACAAGAGGTTTATACCGATCTGGAATTTTACAAGGTGTAGGAGCATGTACAAGAGCTGCGAAATCAGTTTTCTTTTCTTTAGGCTCATCACTCTGTAGAGAGTCAACATAAGATGTGGGAAAAGTGAGGAGGCCAGGATCAAAGGGAAACTCAACATTTACACTCTTTGAATAGGTCGAGTGAAGATTTTGATGACCTTTCTCATACAACAAACTTTGAAAAACTTTCAAGACAGCTTCAAGACCAGCAAAGAAGTAATTTACAAGAAAGCAGATTAGATCCCGAATACCATTCCACTTTAGATACCTGAACTTTGTGTAAGATCCTTCCATTTTCTCAGAGAAAGAGTCAGTCCTCCAGACTTTGAATTGGAGTCACCAGGTGAATGATTTCAGCCTTCTTATGTCTGATCGTTGTCCACCATCAACCATCAGATCTGAACTTGATACACGTACCGGGGGAATTCGCAAATCAAGGGACACATTCACAAGCTAAACCGGAGATCGACTGAAGCAGCTTTTATCTACTATGCACTCGCAAAGCAATGTGCAGTTCGAAGGCTACCTGGCGTGACTTCAGACTCCGTCTATAGCAAGCAAACGTTTTGAGTTTTTCCCCAGTGGAGTTGCCACTATGTTAGCGCTCAAATCTACCTCAGGCTGAAATGAAGTAAACTCAAGGCTACGTCAAACCACGCTCAGCCTCGTAGCTAGCCCTACGAGGACAGGAGAGGGCTCTCTCCGTCAATCTAGAGAAAATGAGCAATAGGATGCGAGATGACTTACAATAAGAACTGATTTTAGGCTAGTAAAGAGATAGGTATGTTTGTTTTTTGGTTTTTGGGTTTTCGCTGGAGAAATGGGAAAACAAATTTTTGGGTCCGGGGATAAGGTCAGACCTTTGCAGAGTTCAAGCTGGGGCGAGGTAGGTGATGATCTTGATGCTTTAAATTGGATATATGGATAGATTAGACCGACGAGGAGCTGAAGAGGGCAAAGAAGAACTTGGATCCTCTCCAAACAACTGAAAACATATAGAACTAACTGAATTCAAAGGCCAAGCACTATAAACAATGGATTCAACCTTATTCACTCATTCAATTTGTTCAGAAGCATAATGAAAGGATGGCATACATTAAACATGAAGAAACTTACAGTAAACAAAGAAGAAACACCATCAAGAACTGAACACCACAAGGATCCCAACAAGTGCCGCAAAACCCCTGATCTTTCCTTAGCCAAAATATGAAAAATATGTACAATGATATCAAAAGTATCCCAAGAGTCCAACCTCTCCAACCTCCGAAAATGATTGAGAAATTACAATATATAGATCACTCTAACACCTTTCCCCACCTCTAGGGGTCGAATTCCCTCTTCAGGGATCAGTTTCAACCAATTCTAATCATGGAACTACAATCTAGGCAACTAACAACTTGCCTCTAAAAGAGTGGAAACTGATCCATTACATGATTTTTTACCCTTTTGAGAGTGAATCTTCTAGAATAGATAAAAATAAGCCAAAGTTACATGTCAAATATGAATTTACATCATAAAAACCCAAAAATTTCATCCACAAGCAAAACTGGTCCATACTAGGCGAAAATCTGAGCTGGCAGCTGAAAATTCAGGAAAAATTTAAGTGGGTCGCTTTTGAGCCGAGTGGGTCGCACTTTTTCCAGCCTGAATTTGAGGTACTTCCTGGCATCCAAATTGAGCTCATGATAGCTCGTTGGAAAGCCCTGGATGTTGACTATCCAACCCAAGTGGAATTTCTGAATTTGGAGCTCATTTGACCCTCCAAAACTTCTTTCTCCCAGAAGTACTTCCTGCTGGTGCAAAAGGTGGCAGCAAGGTGGTTTTCATGGTGTTTTTGAGCTCTTTGACCATCCAGATTTTGATGAAATGCTTAGTTGATTTCTGAGGATGCATAACTAACCATGAAAAATCCAAAAATGCAAAAATTTCCTCCAGCAAGTGTCCCAAAAAAAAGTGAGCGTATGAGGGTGAGACCCACTTAACTGAAAAACCTGTTTTTAGACCAAAAAATTTCAAAATGACAAAATTTTCTCTGAATTTGCTCAAATTCAGAGTGAAGACCCCCCATCATGTATCTTTCTCAGCCAACGAAGCCTCGGCCAAAATCCAAAGTGGATTAGGCCTTTTCCGCCGTCTTAGTGCTCTCCTGGTGCATGCAGCTCCTGTGGTGAAAACACTGTCTCGGTTGTATGTGTTGGTCTCTATCATGGTGTCACAATGTGTATGAAAGTATACTGATATGGTTATGATGAAAACAAGTGTTTGGTGTACGCTCCAATGTCAGATGTGTCACATATATGTCAAAGTGCTATAGGAAATACCACAATGGGAAAAAGACTATCACAAGGAACTCGAATGGAAAATAGCCACTCTTTGACTACATGGGGATTTGACACATGAATAGGAATGAGTATAGTGTAGGTCAATAGAAATAGCCCTTGCAACGTTTGAAAATGTCAATGGAGGATGTGGATAAGTGAAAATGGGACTATTTCATAACATGAATGATGAATAGTGTGAAAATGACAATGGCAATAACAATGAGAGCAACGATGTAATGGCAATGAGAGAGCGTGAGGCTGAGGTAAATAATGAGTAGGGACACCACAGACAGTAGAAGCATGAGCATATATATCAACAACACAACCTTGGAAATCCTTCACAAGACTATCAACATGTCTCTCAAAACCCTAAGAAATGAATTTGCAATGAACATAGGTTTTACGTTTCTCCACATCAAACATTTGTTTCTCCACTTTCAAAACACCATAATCATGTCCAAAAATCACTGAGCAAATGTTTAAAAACCTACTTGCAAGTTGTTGGAGTCAACTTGAATCAAAACTGGGCACAAAACACAAATTTCTGGGCTTTTTTGTTTAAGTGGGTCGCACCCCTCAAGTGGGTCGCACCCGTTCACTTTTACACTGGCTGAAATGCTCAAGTGGGTCGCACCCCTCAAGTGGGTCGCATTTCCCTCTTGCCACATAGTGCATTTTTCAGGAAGCTTTTGGAGGCCTTCCCGGTGTCCACATTGAGCATGTGATAGCTCGTTGGAAAGCTCCTGGAGTCTACTTTTCAACAAAAGTGGAATTATGCAATTTGGATTTGATTTACCCTGTCAAAAATCAAATCTCCCAACACTAGTCAAAATGAGCAGAATGAGGCTGCCTCAAGGCAGAGCGCTGTTGCAGTCAACTTTTGAAGGTCTTCCTCAACTCCAAATTGAGCTCATGATAGCTCATTGGAAAGATATTTCTGTCTAGTTAGCCTTTGAATCATCAATTAAGTCATTTAGCCAAACATGCTAGGAGAAAACTTCATTTTCCCAAGGTCACTTCAGAGGTGCATTCAATTCTTCTGAGGCAACGGTATTTTTGATATTTCTCTAAAACCATGATACCTGTGTAAAAAGTGAAGGAGGTTTTTCTTCCTTGGAATGTGTTGGACAAAAACCTCTCTTAGTTTTCAAAATTTCATCTTTTATTGCTCTGAAACATCTTTTGAGTGAAACCGATCCCGATGTGTGGAACAAGGGATTTTGTCGAAATGAAGCGAAATGAAGGGGATAGGGGGCTTCTAAATTCTTGGGGAAATTTTGGGAATTAGGGAGGGATGTTAGGAAGTAGGGGAAAGTGGCATCACAGATATTGAGTGAGGGGAAGGGGTCCAAAAGGGCAAAACACAGGCCTAGCCTAGAAAATTGCCAAGTTGTGGCAAGAAACTAGGGTTTGTGCAAAAATGAGGAATTTGGGGGATCTCAGTGATGGGAAGTGTTTAATGAGGTATATTAAGGATAGGGGAAGGTGTATGAACATTAGGATACAATTTTTTCGATGATTTGACCATCCAAGAGAAATTACCTCCAAAACCCTAGGAGAGGGAAATGGACCTTACCAAGGCACAACTGAAGCATGAACGAGGTGTAAAATGACCCAACGGAACTTGACATGATGATGAAACCCTCTGAATGATGGTACACTCAGCTGAATGGTGACATGGATTGACATTTGGACAAATTTGAAAAGAGTGAAAACCAACCCTAGACCTAATGCCTAGTGATCAAATTTTGCTTGAAGACTCTTTGAAATGACAAAATTTGACCTTGACACTTTAAAATCACTTTGAAAGAGCATGTTTGATCACTGGAGGAAAGCTGCAAAAGCTGACTCTAACAGGTACCAAGGCTTTTATTAGTCATTTTATTTCCAATGGAGCTCTGAAATCACCAACCCTACTGCATCTGAAGGATACATTTGTCTTTGTGGTGGAGTGTAGATCACAACACCTGAACTTGCACTGGCGCTTTGAATGATATCAAGATGTCTCATGTCTGGGACTGTGTACTACTTGCCTGCCTTTTCTCTATGTTTATCTGGAAACCATAGAATTTATCCCACAGCCCAACAGAAACATAAGAGCACATAGAGGTCCTTTTTACTAAAGTGTCTTCTTGCTCAACACTGATTTGAGCCATTCATATTAACACCCCTGTAGAGATATTTTGTTATGATAGCTTTGATCAATGGAGTCTCTTTTTGTTGCGCCATGTTGATGATGCTGGCAATTTCAATTTATCTTCTTTCTTAGGGCACAAGACCAAAAAATCTGCTTTCTCTGGATTTGAACATTTCTGATCTTAGCCCTGTTTTTTATCATCACTTTCCCTCAGAAACCTTGAGTCACTGTTTCACTGTTTAGTAAAAAACAAACCTGTGTTTACAGTTAGTTTTGAAATTTCTTCAAGTCAACATTGGCCATCGCCCTCTGCTTGTAGATGAAGGAGGTGCCTTAACCCTCTGCTTATAGATGAAGGAGGTTCTTGGCCATGACAAATTACAAGTTTGTTTGACAGTGTTGTCTTTCTTCTACTGTGTTTTCATGCTGAATGAAGCTGCAAGGTTTTGATGTGAAACTCTTTGTCCTACAGATGTATCTCAGGCTCATGCCCACACTGAGAAGTAGATGCTCTTCTAATGTGGAGTCAAGGAATTTCTTTTGAGATGATGACATGTTTCCCGTGCTTGTCAAATCCATAAACAGTGTAAAACACCTAATAATCAGCTTGAGACTGTGGTCCATGCAGTGCTGAGACTTAGGGGTGTGTAAGTGGCGCGACTTAGAGGTGCGACAACTTCATTAGCAGAGTGGGAGGTCTGTCATGATTGGTCTGTAGCAGATGGAGGTTTTTGGCCTTTTGATGGTTGCCAAGGGTAAAATGCCTTAAAGCACCACTTCCTAAGTTATGGGAGGTTTTTGAAACAGACTTGGATTGTCCTTTTAGAGCTGACAGGCAGACTTTGTATGGTTGGGGGTTAGGTAGGATTGGAAAATGGGGTTTCAACTTGTCATAGACGAACTGAAAAGTAAGGAGAGAAAAATGTTTTATGGGTGTTTTTCCAGCTGGAAAATTTGACAAATTTTAAGATCAGCTGTTGGAAAACTAGGCTATTGAACTAGTCATCGCTAACAGGTAAAAAATACTGATGACTAACAGTGGCTCCATTTGGGGAGGGCAGCTCCTTTTCAGGAGGTGTCCAGAATTTCAGATCTGTGGCTTATGAAGACCAATGCCTTACCCATTGGTGCAAATTTTTACTTTTCTTTGATGCTACTTCTGAAAAAGACAGCATGATTAGCATCGATGATATTTCTACTTACCCCACTATCTTTCCTAACATTTTTTCTTCCTTTTTTGGCGCATTTGAACTAGCAGCATTTTGACAATGCATATTTTCTTTTTGCAAAATGAGCCTATCTAACTCTACACTTATATCTGCCGAGAGTTCAGATTAAACTGATGAACTCCTTCATTACTCTATTTAAACTAGATCAACTGTCAAGATTAAACTGTTTGACAGGATTTTGTTCTCTAATCTAAAACATGAAATTTAAAATGATCAAATCAGGATTAGACAGTTTGATTTGTCATGCATTTGCGGCATAAAAGACAAGCTGCACACAAATATTATTTTGCAACAAAAGGAAAATTCCGAAAATCTTTTGATGAGGTCTTCTCGCTCAAAGGAGCCTTCTGTTACGTCAGCAAGCAGGATTAATGCCAACCAAGTCTCAGTGCTCCGATCATGGATTGTGGATTTATATTCTCCTTCGAATTCTAAAATAAGTGTTCCTTTGTATCCTTCCCAGTCCAAGCCTTTTGTTTCTAATGTGCTCACTGTTGATCTGTCATCTTCAACCAGAAGGATTGACCGGGATCCTCGAAGCTCATCTAGCTCTGTGCATCATTTCGCAACAGCCTTCGATGTTGATGTCTCCAGAGATAAAGCATGGGAGGGGCAGCTGACATCTCTGTCATATGAATCCTTAAATGGTTGCAATGACATAGATGAGCTGGTTGATAGGTTTGGATTTCCCCATTCAGGACGACAGCAATCTTCTGTTGCTGTCAGATTAGAAGAGATCCAAGTTATCAACGATGATTCAGTGCTTGTTGTCGTTGGGTCTTCTTCTCCGCAAGAAATTCGGTTGAGTTCCGGTGACTGGGGTGGACAAATGATTTCTGGTGTGTCCGTTGAATCCGATGCCCTCCAACCCAAGCTTCTTACTGCAGGTACCTTTCTTCCTATGGAGTTCGATTCGCCTTCTGATTGGATCTTTTATTCTTCTAGGAATCTTCGCAGCCCTAACATATTTTTTGGTAATAAAACTAATTGTAATTTGAATAGTAATAGCTTAGGTAGTGGGATTTTAGTTAATAAAACTAATAGTAATAACTGTAACCTTAGTGATATTAATAAAAAATGTTGAATTAATGAAAAAGATTATGACAAGATAAGAGATAAAGATCTTAATAAGAAGATAGATAGAAATAATTGAAATAACATTATTAGGAATGATAATATTGAGAATAATAAAAATAGTAATTTTAACGAACATAATTATAACAACAAAAATAACTATCCTATTTCTATTAAGAACAATGTTAGTAATAATTTTGAATATAAAAATAAACTTAATGATAAAAATAGTAATACCATTAATAAAATTATGAATATTAATAGTAGCTCTAGTAATAAAGTTGTTAATCTCTCCAGCTTCTCTTTTGACCCCTATGTTTATAACCTTTTAGAGAAAGGCTTCAAATTTTCCTTAGCCCCTAGGAAAATCCCTGTCCATGATATTATTTGTGACATAGAATTTGGCATTAGAGATTTGCCAGATTCCTCCAAGGACATCATTAGGCAAGATTGTACGGTCATCTTGAGGAAAGCCAAACCCCCCAAGAGCAACCTAAGTAAGCCCAAATTTGAGGCTTTAAAATCCTTAAATAATAATAAGGATATTGTTGTTCTTAAGGCTAACAAAGGTGGAGCAGCTGTCATCCTTAATAAGGAGGATTACAGGAAGAAAATGTTAGATTATTTAGAGAATAGTGGGAGCTACAAGAAACTTGCTAAAAATCCCTTAAAAAAGGTCTCAAGAGTGGTTGCTGATGCTATTAAATCTAGTAGCATGGTGAGCTCCCTAAGTAAGAAGTTGATTGAAAGCAACCCCCTCACTCCAAGAATCTATGGTCTTCCAAAAATCCATAAGGATGGTGCTCCCCTCCAACCCATTGTTAATACCATTGGCAATCCGACTTATCTTCTCGCCAAGTATTTAGCCCTTAAACTTAAGCCCCTCGTAGGTCGTACAGAATCCTTTGTTAAGGATTCCTCCTCTTTCATTAAGGATTTGAAGGACATTAAATTGGATCTTGATGATATACTTATCAGTTTTGATGTTGTTTCGCTTTACACCAATATCCCCATCAATGAGGCTATTGATGTCATTAATCGCATCATTAATCCAGATACAACCCATTTAATATGACTTTTCTTAACCTCCACTTTCTTCAGTTTTGAAGGCGAATTCTATGAGAAAACATGTGGTGTTGCCATGTGTTCACCCCTTTCCCCGATAGTTGCGAATCTGTTTATGGAGGACTTTGAATCTAGGGCTTTTCCTCGGCTCTTTTCCAGCCAAAGTTGTGCAAAAGGTTTGTAGATGATACATGTGTTATCTGGCCTCATGGCAAAGAAAATTTAGATCTATTTTTCCTTCATATTAATAGTCAATCTCGCTCCATAAAATTCACCATGGAACATGAGGTGGAGGATAACATTCATTTCCTCGATGTTCTTATCTCTAGAATGGATGATGGTTCTTTCTCCCATCAAGTTTTTCGAAAGAAAACTCATACTGAACAATATCTTCATGCTAGCTCCCACCATTTCCTTGTTCAAAAATTAGGCGTCTTAAGCACCTTAGCCACTAGGGCGTTGAGAATCTCTGATGAGTCTCACCTTGAGGAGGAAAAGACTCATCTGTTGAATGTATTTTGTAAAAATGGTTACAGTATGTCACAAGGCCTTAAAGCTTTCATTAAAGAGGAAAAGGGTCCTTAGTTAAAAATAAAAAAGAGCCTAGTGAATGGTCTGGCAGTGTCAACCTTCCATTCATTCAGGGTACCACTGATAAGATTGCTAGGATCCTTAAAAAGCATAAGGTGTCTTCTTATTTCAAGCCCCTTAATACGATTCACAGTTCTCTAAAATAGGTTAAAGATCTGATTGACCCCAGAGATGGGAAAGGTGTCTACATCATTCCTTGTTCCTGTGGGACTCCTTACATTGGTGAGACTGGTCAGTCTATTAATCAAAGGATCTGTGAGCATGCTGCCAATATCAAACATAGAAGATCTCGCTCATCCGCCTTAGTTGAGCATGCAGAAAAGAATAACCATCATGTTTGCATAGAAGATGCTAAGGTCATTGCCAGGATCGACCATTTCCATCATCGTAAGTTGAGAGAGGCCATTGAAATTGAAAAAAGACCCGTTAATCTCAATAGAGATGATGGTTGGAATATCAGCAGGTGTTGGATTCCTGCCTTATATTCTTGATTTTATTTATTTATTTAGTTATTTTTATTTATTGATTATTTATTTATTTTCATTTCGTGATATTTTTATTTTTATTTTATTTTATTTTTTACTTTTTATTATTATTAATATTAATATTATTATTATTATTATTATTTTTGACTCAGTGCATGATTCTTTGATAGTTTGTTGGTTATAATTTCCTTTTTCCGTGAACCTTGACTCTTATAAATAGTTAAATATACAAATAAAAATTATTTATAATTATTAATTAATAATAATAATTGATTATTAAATAATTAAATCAATTAAATTAATAAGAAAGATATACATATATACATATTATCACCACTATTGATTAACTTACCATTAAATTAATTAATTGATTAATTAGTTGAATAAATATATTAAACATTTTATAAATAAATAATAATAATAATAATAAATAAATAGATAAAAATTAGCTAAATAAATAAATAATGGAATAATTACTTATTCAAAGTCAAACTAGCCGTTATCCTAACACCTAGTTGAGCCTTTTCTACATCTATTTATACTTAATGTCTGGATCTGATCTCTCACATAGTCCTGATGATGAACCACACTGGTTGGTTCGAAACGTGTCGACCATGTTCCATTGCATGTGATTATTACCAAAAGAATTTTACTAATTTATATGATGGATCACAAAACCTTAGATTCCAAAAATATGAAATAAGATATTTTAATGATAATTTTCATGGAATATGTACACATGGGTCAAATACTACATTAATGCTACCTGTGAAAAATTTATATATGAAACATATATCTAAGACTTTTATGACTCAATGAATAAATAGGCATTGGACATCGGTGTTGGGTTATACTTCATTCTTCCACTTATTAGCAAAGGGATAGACATTGTTTACTTTCATGTCTGGTAAGGATGTGGAAGTCATCCAAAAATAGAATTGGTTCTCGAGCAATACTTACATGTCATTAAAAGAATGGTGACCCTATTATGACCCTCTCAAGGAAAAAGAGATTGTATAAGCTATTCGAGTAAAGCTCCTTTCACTTCTTGTTGAATTTTTAAGGGGAGAACTGTCATACTTATTGGGGACAGTCTAAAGAAGTTCAATAAAATGAATGAAAGAACAAAATCTTAGACCACTAAAATTGTAGCTAAGTTGTGTAGAGATGGAATTAACCAAGTTTTAGATTATTATGATATTCCCTTTAGGTGAATAAATTGATGTATTCATGGCCATGTTAAAATTGTTGGCCCATTGGGACACCCACGAATATTTTTGGGTGAAAAGGAAGGGAGACATAATGAATGATCCTCTAGAGATATGGGAATGCTAGATAAAAATATTTTTTGAGCCTATGCTAGGAGTTGAGAAGAAAATATACCCTACCATTACCATAAATTCATTGCAAGGAAAGAGAGCCATTGGGCATGTCAAAATTATAGAGTAGAAAAGGGGAGTCCTTGAAAATGATGTTTGGGCATAAATATTTTATGTGGAAAGATGATCAACTTGTATAGGAGATTGCTAGGTGATTAATATTCAAGCAATGGAAAAATGTAAGTCGTCATAGATCTCTTCCAATTGCATTTTGTTCTCATGGGTTGGTAGTGGATAACCCACCCAATTGTCTACCCCTTGACAAACAGACCTTCATGGAAAAAATTGAGAAACCCATAGTAGCAAGGGCTTTAATTTTGAAACTTTTCCACCGAAGGAATGCTTTAAATGTATATATATATATATATATATATATATATATATATATATATATATATATATATATATATATATATATATATATATATATATATAGATATATATATAAGGGATAGGGAGGGTGGTCTTCCTATGGATATGGGGGATATGAGGGTATCTTTTTTTGAATATTAAGGTTGATGGAATTTCTTGGTTGAAGGTGGCAATGAGTAGGATCACAATTCATATATCCTTTAATATATTAAAAAAAATCTCTTTTTAGTGAGGAGTAATGTTGATATAAAAGGTGGCCTAAAAGTAAACGCCTCATCTATTATATTAAAATCCACCATGGGAATAAGGTCATACATCCTTTTGGCTAAACAAAAATCAAAGAGAAAGGTTAAATCAAGGAAGATGAAAAACATTAAGAGGCACTCAGAGTTGGGACTACCTATGGGGATTTTTAAAAATTATTATTAAGCCATTGAATGTAAACCTGACCTGCTTGAATGCATTTCCTTAAGCGCCATCGCATGACTCAATCGACCCGACCCATACGAACATGTTTCCTTGGGTGGCCTCACATGACAAGACCCGACCAGACCCAACCCGACCCGCCTGAACGCGTTTCCTTGAGCTCCATCCGTACACGACTCGACCCGACCCGTACGAATGTGTTTCCTTGGGCGGTCTCACACGTTGACAAGACCTGACCAGACCCAACCCGACCCACCTGAATGCGTTTCCTTGAGCGCCATCACACGACTCGACCTGAACCGTACGAATGTGTTTCCTTGGGTGTGGTTAGGGGTTTACTAGGGGTTTAGGGGGTTAAATGGGTTAGGGGTTAAGGGTTTAGAGGTTTATGGTTTAGGGGTTAAATGGGTTAGGGGTTTAGAGGTTTAGGGGGTTAAATGGGTTAGGGTTTGGGAATTAGTGTTTAAGGGGTTAGGGGTTAAGATGATAGTTTCATTGGTCTCTATTTGTGCACATTAGTTGCTTATTCATTGCGTCTCAATGTAACAATTTTTTAAGTATTGTTGCTTGTTGCCATGTCTTCTTTATTTATTAATTTATAGTACTTGTTAGCCATTGCTTTACATTTATTGATGAAATTGTCTATTGTAATCAAACCAAATGTATGTTCAATCTCCAGTTTCAAACTCAACCACAGTGTTGTCACACAATTTGAGTCTAGAGAATGGCCATCTGATGAAGTCTTAATAACCAGAATGCACCTCATGACTACCCCAGAAAATATTAAGTTTGAGTGTCCCACATTCATGAGAAATTTGGCTCCTATACTCTTGCTCCACCTGACAATGTCCTGGAAAAACCCTTGTTTATTACAAAAACATCCTAATGTTGTCAACCTTGTCCCTTATGAGGAGGCACTGGATTTTAAGGTGGTCACAATTTAGCATTTTTTATATGATCACCCTCACATGACCCAACCCAACCTGACCAGACCTAACCCGACCTGCCCGAACACGTTTCCTAGAGTGCCATCAGTACATGACTTGACCCGACCCATACAAATGTGTTTCCTTGGGCGGCCTCACACGACACGACTCGACCAGACCCAACTTGACCTGACCCGTACGAACATGTTTCCTTGGGCGGCCTCACACGACATGACCCGACCAGACCCAACTCGACACGCCCGAACGCGTTTCCTTGGGCAGCCTCACACGGCACGACTTGACCCGACCTGAAAGGGATAGCTGAATGACCGAACGATGCCACAAGGGAGCAAACGATGAAAGAGCTGCCAGAATGTGCACAAGGCACCAGGGCGGTCACAACTTAGCAAAACTGATACGGGTGCCCTCAAACAGAACAACGTGACTCGAACATGCTTGGTTGGGTGCCCTCACATAGCACAACATGACGTGCCTGACTGAATGATGCCACAAGGGAGAAAACGACAAACAGGCTGCCCGAACGTGCACAAGGCACCCGAGTGGTCACAACTTAGAAAAAATGATACGGGCACCCTCGAACGAAACGACCCAACCTAAATGCGCTTGGTTGGGTGCCCTCACACGACATGACATGGTGCGCCCGACCGAACGATGCCACAATGGAAAAAATAGCAAATGGGCCGCCCGAACGTGCACAAGGCACTCAGGTGGTCACAACTTAACAAAAATGATACGGGCACCCTCGAACGAAACGACCCGGCCTGAACGCTCCTGGTTGGGCGACCTCACACGGCGCGACACGACGAATGATACCACAGGGGAGAAAACGGAAAACTGGCCACCCAAATGTGCACAAGGCACCCGGGTTGTCACAACTTAGAAAAACTGATACGGGTGCCCTCGAACAAAATGGCCCGACCCGAACGCGCCCGATCAGGCGACCTCACACGGTGCGACATAGCGCGCTCGACCGAACGATGCCACAAGGGAGAAAATGGCAAATGGGCCACCCGAATGTGCACAAGGCACCCAAGTGGTCACAACTTAGCAAAACTGATATGGGTGCCCTCTAACAAAACGACCTGAATTGAACGCGCCCGGTCGGGCGACCTCACATGGCGCAACACGGCGTGCCCGAACGAATGATGCCATAAGGGAGAAAATGGAAAATAGGCTGGCCGAATGTGCACAAGGCACCCAGGCAGTCACAACTTAGCAAAATTGATACGGGCGCCCTCTAATGAAACGACCCGACCCGAACACGCCCGATCGAGTAACCTCACACGGTGCGCCCGGCCAAACAATGCCACAAGGGAGAAAACGGAAAACAGGCCACTCGAACATGCACAAGGCACTTGGGTGGTCACAACTTGGCAAAACTAATACGGGCGCCCTCGAATTTAATGAAATATTTGAACGAAACATCGAAGGATTTATCTTGCGGTGACACGCGCCCAACCAACGAGATGCTACAAGGAGAAATGGTAAATCATTACCGTTAACATGTAGAAGGCACCTATGTCACAATGAGAAAATGACATATCACTTTCTACTAAAATGGTTCGACGCTACTCGGAACGCTACTTTGGTTGGGCAACCTCACACGCCACGACACGGTGCGCCTGACTGAACGATGCCACAAGGGAGAAAATGGCAAACGGGCCACTCGAACATGCATAAGGCACCCGAGCAGTCACAACTTAGCAAAACTGATACGGGCGCCCTCGAACGAAACAACCCTCTTGGAAATACTAAGAGTGGGGGGGGGGTGAATCAATATTCCTTTCAATTAGAGCATTAGTTAATCTTCAATTATTATCAGTGTTTGTACAATGATAGCAGCAAACAAGAGGAACACAAATGCACACAATTTTTAAGGTGGAAACCCACTCTGGGACAAAAACCACCTAATGCTTTTCTAATAATTCTTTAATATTCAACTCCAATTGAAAATAAAGCTCCAACTTCATAGAATCTAGAAAAGCATTATTCTCCAGCTCCCACTAGATGGACGCTCCAACGCCCAAGATTCTTCAGTAGTCAATTGAATGGATGCCCCAACACCCCATGAGCTACAACTCACCCTAGCACCACCCTACCACCCTATAGAAGAATAAAAGAAGAATGGACTCTCGTACCAGGGAAAATGGTCCACTTTACAATGATATATAATGATGTAGAAGAAGAAGATATACTAGACCATAACCCCAACTTTGACACAACCACCTAATGATGATCCTAGACCTCCCAACACTGCCTCTTCAACCCTTGGCAAATAGACACTAGTACAATTTTTACAATAATGTATTTACAATGACTTAGTACAATGATACCTTTACAATGATTGTATGCAGTGCTGCCCACTTGAAGACTTCATAGGATGAAATTCTTGCTGCTGTTATGCACCTTGGTTGATTCTCTTTTCATGCTACCCTCTGCTGCACCTTGCTTTTCCTTGCCGCCCTAGAAAGTTTGGTCCTTTGCAACCCTTGACAACACATGATCTAGATTTTTATTTGCCTTCTAGGAGCTCGATATTGAATCTAGTGTATCTCTATTATTTCGTATCCTCAATATATAATTTTTAGTCCTTCAGTAGTCCTTTGAGTCATCTTTCCAATGCCACAGGTCTAACCCAATTTGGATTCTTCAAGAGAGAGTTATACCCAATCTCTCACAATGCCCTAATTATGGATTGTTTCAGCAAAGCGCAATTGTACAACGTCCCACGTGTAATTTTTCTTCATTTGGCTCTAAAATTGATAGAGTGAAAACCAAAAACTATGCACTATCTATCAATTTTTACAGAATTCCAATCCGATACTCAGAGAGAGAGTTATGACGAATTTACCAAGGTCACTTCTTTGAGATGAATTTCAGGAGCCTGCAAAAACCCTGAATTCCACAGATCATATCTCCAAAAATATTGCTCACCTTGATCTGAAATTTTTACAGCAACTTCCTCAGGATTTTGGCTTCACCTCATAAAAATTTCAGCATTTAAAACTTCATATAAAAAAATTTAGAGGAAAAATTCCACGATGACCTATTTCAGATGGCGAAATCCCTTGCATAAGGAGGAAATGAGGATCACAATTTATATAAATGCTTAGGTTGAGAGGGGTTTCAACAAGTGAACGTGGGAGGGACTTTAGGAGCTTAAAAGATATTAATTATGAATTTTTAATGACCCATTCCCAAACCCCATGGGGTTTTATCCCACTAACTGGGGTTACAAACTTCAAACATGAATATCTCTCAAACCGTGAAGAATTACATGGCATGCCATATATCAACAAAAACATCTCGCCAAGTAGAAACCATAAAAAGCATTATTGACCCAGAATATATTAATTTGGTAGGTCAAAATTCCCATGCAATATTGGGTTAGCCCCTGGTGCTGCTTGGGTTGACATCAATGACAACCACTAATCAACAATCTCCCCCTTTGGCATTGATGGCAACATAAGTACTCCCCTTGCGATCATGACACCTCTTCCTACAACATTCTCTCCCCCTTTGACATCAATGGAAAAGGGTAAATCCCCCTGAAACACAACCATCATGCGGACCTATACACACTTCCACTCCCCCTGACACACAACTATCCTACAGACCTGTAATCTACTTCCACTCCCCCTTTATATTCTAAAAAAGGGAAATCTAATGAGAACTTGGGAGAATCCCAAGCTTTTGACGAAGATATTCCAATGCTGGTGAATATTTAATATGTGATTCTTTTGGTGCTGCTTGGAATCTTGCTACTTTTCCAACTGCTTGCATAACATCTGGTCGGGAGGCTGTTACATATAGAAGACTACTACTCATAGATCTGTACAACCTTTTATCCACATCCTTAGATGAGTTGTCTATGCTCAATTTGCAACCTTTTACCATTAGAGTAAGGATGGGTTTGCAATCTTCCATTTTAAATTTCTTGAGAATTTCCTTGATGTACTTGGCTTGACATATAAATATTCCTTTCTCTTGCTGAGATATTTGAAGCCCTAAGAAGTATGTCAGCTCACCAGGTAAAGACATCTCGAAATCACTTTTCACCTTTGTACCAAACTTCTTACTTATTAGATCATCATTGCTACCAATTATTGTATCATCCTCTTTAGCTATTAGACATGATTTAGTTGCTTCATCCAGAACATATATGTCATTTGGAGCTCGACTTGCTGTAGCCACAATTTCACCATACACGCCTTTCCTGATTTCACATTTTGTGGAGTTGAATAGTATTGTGTCCTTGATCACACATTTGTCCAACACTGAGCAGATTGTGATTCATGTTTTCAACCAATAGAACATTCTTGGCTAGAGCATCTTTGCTTCCGAGAGTGACAATACCTGATCCTATAACATTTGAAGATCCATCATTTCCAAAGGACACGGTTCCATCCTTCTTCTCTTTCAGAGATACAAATTTATTTCTATCTCCAGTCATATGCATTGAGAAACCGCTATCAACATACCACACATCTTTGTTCTTTTGAGCCTTGAGAGTGAGAGCACAATTATCATTCTTCTTCTTCTTCCATGTTCGTTCATTCTGTGGCTTCAAAGATTCTTCTGGAGGATTTTCAAGTCTGTAGTCTTTGGCTATGTGTCCAAAGTTTCGACATTTGTAACATTAAATATTATTTCTTAAATGTTCAAATCTATTGATGTTTTGCTGAGCCCTGGGAGGTTCATATTTGACAGATCTCCTGGAATTGTATTCGTTCCTAGGGTATGTGCGACATTCTACAGCTTTATGACCAAATTTTCCACATGAATAATAGTAGCCATAAAAAATATGTTGGTACCTGGATGGAAATTTTCGTCGAGGAATTGTCTTCCAAGGTTGTTCTTGTGAATCTTGTCCAATGAAGTCTACATGCATGTCAGATCTCACAGGTTCATTGTATTTTGTTGTAGAAGGTCCTGCTTCTTCTTCTTTGTAACCGATGCCAGTTCTATCATTGTAAGATCGTTGATTGTTAATGAGTTCTTGCAATGTCCTTGAGTTGTTGGCATAGTTTTGGATAGTTTTTCCTTTCTTCACTTCCTCACGCAACGAGACTACTTTGGTTTCTAATTCTTCCCTTTCTTGGTTGCTTTCTTCCAACTTCTTTTGAAGTGACTCTTCAATGCATTTGTGTTCTTCAACTTCAATTTTGAGACCTTGAACTT
Organism: Pinus albicaulis; assembly: GCA_034641835.2. Taxonomy (NCBI): domain Eukaryota; kingdom Viridiplantae; phylum Streptophyta; class Pinopsida; order Pinales; family Pinaceae; genus Pinus; species Pinus albicaulis. Next base: position 176,969 of record JAXQQM020059414.1, read on the forward strand.
GTTCTTCAAGAGTATTGGAACGGATCTTCTCCACCTTGAGATCTTTTATAAGCTTGATATCTTCCTCATAAAATTCTTCTATGGTCCATCCTTCTTATTCGTTGTTTGATACCTCTTGTTTATTGTGCTTGGGTTTATTGTGCTTGGCCATAAAAAATACTCTCTCATTGGCTTCTTCTTTGTTGTCACTTTCTTCATCGGATGATGAGCTATCTTCTTTAGAGAGAAAGTTCCTTTTGGATCCTTGCTTGTTGAATTTCTTAAAGCCTTTCTTTCCTTTTGAGTTTCCATTACTTATGTTTGGACATTTTGCTGCAAAATGCCCAACCTCATTACAGCTGAAACATATCAATGGAAGTTTACCTTTGAATTGTCCCTTACCAATTTTTAGTTTTCTCATGAAGTAAGCATATTCTTCATCTGAAAGACCTTCTTCATCATCTCCATTTTCTTCACACTTGCAGGTGCATGTCTTTTCAATTGAAGGTTGTTTATCCTTATTGGTTTTCTTAGATGCAACGAACGCATTTTCTAGATGTGAAGTACCCTCTTCTTCATCAAGTGTCATTTCATATGCTATGAGAACTCCATGTAATTCCTCTTTGCTGAGTTTGTCCAGATTTGCACTGTATTCTAAAATCGATACCTTTGGGTTGAATCTCCCTGGTAACGTTCTAAGAATCATCCGTATAATAGTCTTCTCGTCAACTGGCTCTCCCAATCCTTCTAGATTATTGGTTATTTCATCAACGTATTGGAAGTATGCAGCAATGTTGCAATCTTCTTTCATTCTGAGTTGCTCAAATTTTGCTCTATAGATTTGAAGATTTGCTTCTTTGACATTTGAGTCACCTGCATATATATTCTCAAGCTTGTCCCATACATTTTTGGTAGTTTTACAACCCAACACCTTATGATAAGCAGATTCAATAAGTCCACTGATAATAATATTCTTTGCTTTTGCATCATTTACCAAATTTTTCTTACCTTGTTCATCCGTGGTTGATGTAAATCCATTTTGAACAGTGTCCCATACTTCGTAACCTTGCGCCAAGAGATAGACCTCCATTCTTCCTTTCCAAAGTGCATAATTATATTCATTGAATAGAGGTACACCATTCTTGGTATGCTCCATGACCTCCTTCCAGCTGTTAAACTGCTATTGAAGGAACCAAGCTCTGATACCAATTGTTGGAAATACTAAGAGGGGGGGTGAATCAGTATTTCTTTCAATTAGATCATTAGTTAATCTTCAATTATTATCAGTGTTTGTACAATGATAGCAGCAAACAAGAGGAACACAAATGCACACAGTTTTTAAGGTGGAAACCCACTCCGGGACAAAAACCACCTAATGCTTTTCTAATAATTCTTTAATATTCAACTCTAATTGAAAATAAAGCTCCAACTTCCTAGAATCTAGAAAAGCATTCTTCTCCAGCTCCCACTGGATGGACGCTCCAACGCCCGAGATTCTTCAGTAGTCAACTGAATGGATGCCCCAACACCCAATGAGCTACAACTCACCCTAACACCACCCTACCACCCTATAGAAGAATAAAAGAAGAATGGACTCCCGTACCAGGGAAAATGGTCCACTTTACAATGATATAGAATGATGTAGAAGAAGAAGATATAATAGACCATAACCCAAAATTTGACACAACCACCTAATGATGATCCTAGACCTCCCAACACTGCCTCTTCAACCCTTGGCAGATAGACACTAGTACAATTTTTACAATAATGTATTTACAATGACTTAGTACAATGATACCTTTACAATGATTGTATGCAGTGCTGCCCACTTGAAGACTTCATAGGATGAACTTCTTGCTGCTATTATGTGTTAGGGTCCCATGATTTGGCTGATTGGCAAGCCAAATGACAGTGTAACATCAAACCAATCTTTGGGGCCCAAGGACCTAGCCTTCCTGGACTCAGAGAGGGCTCTCTCTATTTGTGTAAGGGATATCTGTGTTTGCTTATTGTGTTATGATTTTAGGCTAGTTATGAAGTAGATTTTTGGTTTTGGATTTTAGGTTGTGAGGGATGAAATGATCAAAGACATAATATAGGTGAAAAGATGTCAGATCAACTGGGCTATGGGGTCGAAAAGGTCAAGAAAGATTTTAGATGGTGATATAAGGTTGTTGAAGGGCCAATTTGACTCGAGGTAAAATGGATCTTTAAGAAAAATGGAGTAAGATGGACATCAAGTTTGTGAATAACAAAGGATTTCAAGCACAAATAGTTTAATAGCTAACATAAACATGGTAGGGAAAACCCTTAATCTGAGAAATGTAACTTTAAGCTAATCAATGCATAGAAATAAACATTCAAGCCATGCATAGAGATATATAACTCTCCAACTTTAGGAAATGGCTATCAGACTTTGGGGAAATACATTTAAGATAGAAAAACAACTCAAATCACTATGTCGGAACGCCTAAACACAGTACTTCAAGCTATTGGGCACTTTGAAAACAAGATTGCATAGTCTTAGGCAAAGGGCAAGATCAGAACAAGACCTCCTTGGTTCAACAAATGACAATCTAATCAGTCAAAGAGAAGTTTCATAGATGGAGCTATCGCTAGCTATGAGTAAGCAGGGCATACCGTAAATCATACTTAGCATGCATAAAACCATGAATGAAACAATCAAACATATTCTTAAGTTATTAAAGAGCAATCAAGAATTCTTTAATGTGATTAAGAATGAAGAAAAAATGGAAGCTATGAAGGAACAGGAAATTTGAGGTGCCTCCAAGGGCATGTCTCAAATTTGTTCTCTATTGTCCTATAGCAAGCAAAAACATGGATTCATGAATGAAAACTAAGAAAAAAAACAGAGATATAGACACTATACCATTCTACCAAGTCATGGAATCCAACAACAATCCTCTTTCATCATCCAAGAACATCCAAGAAACTATCCAAAAGCATGAGACAAATATTTCTAACAAAGCTTATATGACCATATATTGCTTCTATTCATCAATTTCAGCCTCTTTTACAATGAAAGCTTTCAGAATATATATAGGCCAAAGTGAGGAAAACATCTTAGTTCAACTTGCAATCTCAATGGCCTATCCAAAATATCTGATTTTGTCCTTGAGGCTTTGCAAAGCCCAAGGCACAAAATATCTAATAAAATATCTCAAAAATGCTAAAAAAGGGAAATATATTGAATTTTCATAACTTATCATGTACAAAAATAGCTAAACGCACATGAAGAAAAGTCACTTTTGAAAGGTTCAATTTTTACAGAAATACTCAAGAAATACATCAGCAGAAAGTCCCTCGACTTTCCGACAACATTTGGAGGCCTTCCGGATGTCAAAACGAGGCCCGTGATGGCTCGTTGGAAATCTCTAGATTTCTAGTTTATGGAACAACTTTAATTTTCCAAAACTGATGCTTGAAAGTCTTTCAAATGCTAAACTTAGTGAAAAAACCCAAAAAATAGGCTTTGCTGATATGTGGGCAGAATGTCGAAAAAGTGAGTGTTTTTTGTATCTTTGGGGGACCAAAACAACTTCAAATGCTCTGAAAATTTTTGAGTAGATGCCCCTAAATTTAATTCATCCAATGGTATCACTCTCAAGAGTTGAGGATGCTCCAAACCAAAATGGCGGCGCCCATGATTTTATGCAATTAGGCCCAAAAATGTCAAAAAACAAGATCGTGTCAAAATTCGCTCAATCTTGGTGAGCAAGTCCCTCAAGGCTTTTTAGAAACATGTTTAGAAGATTGGGCCAAAATTCCAAGCCTAGAGGTGTATTTCTCCTTTTTTCTCACTGGGCACCCTCTTTGCGTAGTTTTGAGCTTTTCTTGGTTTTCTTCTTTGTTGTTTGGCATTCTAGCTTTGGTGAAGAAGTCATGGCCCCTTGCCTAGGAGAGGCAGCTAGCACATGCTTTGGAGAGTGTCCTTCATGCTATATGTTTTGTGTTTGCTTGAACTCATCATTTCTTGCTTGAGGGCTGTCATGATTCCCATCATTAGTGTCTCCTTGAAGAATGTTATGTTCCTCATGAATATCATCACTTTTCTTCTTCCTTAGTTGATAAACAAGTTTCCTGTTTAAATAAAAACAAGATCACTTCTTTGAGCACTATGTTTGAGCAAAGAAGCCTTTGACAAGATCTATTTGTGGTTTTTAAGAAAATAAAGTTTCCTTTTGTTTTTCGCACAAAGACTCTTCCCCCTCAAACATTTTCCCTTTTGAAATCACTGTTCTTAAAAGGTGAACAAACACCTTACAAACTGATAAGAACCTTTTCCCCAAACAAAGGTATTTTATTTATTCACTACTCTTCACAAAGGTATGCAAAACACCCTCAGCTGATTTTGCAAAATATCTCACCACACTCTGTTTTATGGGACAATGGAGGCAACACTCATTTGCTATTTCATAACACAGAGAAAACAATTCATAATGATCAAACTTCCACCTTGTAAACAGTGTTTCTTTCTCCCCTTTGAGTTTCAGGCAAAGTCTACTTTTGTTTCACTATGGGTTATCACCGTGTTTGAAGGCAGCTAGGGTTCTTCAGAACTGACTAAAAAAACCTTAGCCTATTACAGTGTGGATATTTGACACTCACAGTCCACCATAACCTTTGATTTTCGACCAAAACATCCCACTTTATAACATCATTTGTCTCTTGGAAACATAGCAAAATAATATCACCTATTAAACTCAAAATTTGTATTAGAGTAAGGAAAATACCTAAAAAATGTTTAAGGGCCCTCGTTTGAAGAGTTGAGCAGGTTTAGAGCTTGTTGGAAAGCACAAGGAGTGAGCGGCACGTTTGTTAGAAAGAACGCTGCGTAGTGGAGAAAGTTTCGGGTCAGCCTTCAGGCAGTGGTGACTGCGCGCACAGGCGCGCCGCACATCACTACAGGCGTGCCGTGCCAATGTTATAGCCCTTTGTATTTTTTCTTCTGAACGCGCCGCGCAGGCTTTAAGACTCAAAAAACTCTGGAATTTTTCTTGAAATTTCCTGCTTGGTCCGGTGAACAGCTAGGGGAGATGTCACTTGCATTTTGAAATGTGTATGGAAGCTTTGCCAACGGTCAATAACTCCTTACCCCTTATATGAAAGAAAAATCAAACGTTTCATATAATAGTTTAGAGGGTTTGTGTGTTTGAAAAGACTTTTTGTTTTGTCAAAACATGAGCCATTGCCTTTGCAATTTTATCATTTTAAAATACTGTAAAGACTTCTCTTCAAACAATTCCTTTGACAAGATGTTGTGGTCGAATTTTGAAAGGCAACATACTGATGGTTCTCGTTGAAGTAAAAAGGCCTTTTTAAGAAACTGCAAACCCCTTCTATTTCCTTTTCACTGTTCCTTATTAAAGAAGAATCTCTGCCACTTCTGCCTATTGCTGACCTTTTTTAAAAGAAAAAACCTTGCTCAAAGATAAATAAATGATGTAGATGCATCTTTTGCATGATATTTCTATTTGATTGTGGGTGAAACTTAGTTTCATTTACCTGGGTTTTACCATCATCTGTTTATTAAAAGGAACTCCTTTAAAAACCCTTCCTACAATCAAATTCAACAGCAAGATTTTTTACATGTTTTCATGAAGAAAAAAGGCCTTTGTTTGTGACAGTGGCATTGTTAATTTTCTTTGAGTGTTGTTCCCGAATTCAAAACACTTGCCATATCCTTCTTCACACCTGGTGTCTTTGTGTTGTTTATTTGCAAAGTCCCTTTGAGAAAACAAGGCTTAGGTGACCTTCTTGTCTATTTTGATGAGTTTTTGAAAAAGATCTTCATGAACAGGAAGAAAAAACCTTCTTTGAGTATCAATATCACTCTTGGGCTTATGTTTGACCTAGCCCCCCCCTCATAAACGTTGAATGGATTTCCACTAATTTCAACTTTGTTTAAAGGAAAACAATGGCTAGATTTCATGCCTGTTGATCAAGGAGAGGGATCTTTGGAAACTCTTAATGAAATTACATACCTCAGCAAGGTTTGTTCATTTTGGCTCCAGACTACATTTGAAGGAGATCTCTGATAGGAGACAAGTCAGCTTCTTTGATTATTACAGTACCACTACTTTCCCTCTTTTCTTAACTCCATTCTTCTTTCCATAAGCCTTCAGTTGCTTTCCCACTGCACTTCAAACCGTGCTTCTATTTCCTGGCCCTCTGCTTATTAGGAGAAGGAGGCCTTTATCACATTGCCAAACATTCTTCTTGTAAAATGAAGGAGGTTTTCAACCAATGATCTGACCATCTGCTCATGTATCGAGGAGGTTTTCTCAGTCTTTCAACCTCTGCTCATGTATGGAGGAGGTTTTCTCATTCTATTCCATTTCATCAGCTTTCAAACAATGTTATCTTTCCTTTCAATGCCTATTCATACTTAAGCAAATGAAAATGACAAAATGACAATATGTCATGAAGGGCATCTCTCTAAGACATGTAATTCTGCTTTTCAAATATCTTTGTGCATCTTTAGACAATCAGAGGCACCTTGGCCAGTATCTGTTATTCATAAATCACTAACCTTAGGACTGTGTTTGCAGGAGCTTATTGAGAAAACTCTATGTTCAGTACTTGCATCCCATGCTCAAAACAACATGAGGAGTAGTTGTCTTCTCGTGTTGAGTTAAATAATGTCTTCTGGAACACTAGTATACCTCTGCTCTTTGATAAAGACGTTGAAACACTTGTACATCTATCTAATATCAGCTTGACCCATGACATATGTATTGCTGAGACTTCAAGGCTTGTTAGTGGCGTGACTTAAGGGTGTAACCAAACTTTATTTGCAGAATAGGAAGGTCTTCTAGGACTGGTTGATAATAGATAGAGGTTATTTTGGCTTTAGGATAGTTTTCCACGGGAAAATCGCCTAAAGTGCCACTACCTAACTTAGGGGAGAATTATTGGACAGATTTGGATTATTCTCTTTGGAGCTGATGGACAAGTTAGTATGGCTAAGGCTAGATAGGGCTTGACAATGAGGTTTTATCTCGTCATGGGCTGATTGAAAAGGTTAGGAGGGCAAAAATGTTTATGGGTGTTTTCCAGCTGGCAAATTTGACAAATTTTGAGATCAGTTGCTAGAAAACTTAGCTTTAACAAATAGTCATCATCAACAGGTGAAAAATACTAATGACTAACAGTGGCTTCATTTGGGGAGGGCAGCTCCTTTTCAGGAGGTGTTCAGAATTTTAGATCTCGATTCTTTGAAAACCAGTGCCTTTATCCATTGGCACAAATTTCTTTCTTCCTTGATGCTATTTCTGAAAATTGACAGCATGTTTAGCATCAATGATATTTCTACCTACCCCACTATATTTCCTAACCTTTTTTCTTCTTTTGGGTGCATTTGGACTAGCAACCCTTCGACATAGTATTTTTTAAAAATGACACTATCTAGTTCTACACTTATATCCGTCGGGAGTTCAGATTAAGCTGATGAACTCCTTTGTTTCTCTACCTATGCTAGATCGGCTGTCAAGGTTAAGCTGTTTGACAGGATTTTATTCTCTAATCTAAAACATGAAATTAAAAAATGACCAAATCAGGATTAGACAGTTTGATTTGTTATGTACTTGTGGCATGAAAGACAAGCTGTACACAAATATTATTTTGCATAAAATGAAATCTAGAAAAATAAGGCTAGGATACATAATTTTTTTTTCATCCTTGCTTTCCTCTTTGGTTCTGTTTTGAGCATGTGGAACCAGTATCTTTTCCTAATCTACTCTCTTTGATAAGTCAAGCTTACACAATGTTGACCATCTTTTCCATTCAATAACTTATCAGCAAATAAATTTAAAACATGTTCAGTTATGATTAGGCTAGATCACTAAACAAGACTTTTGAGTGCTACTAGCGGCATTTAGACTTGCTCGCTTTCAGCCTGAATTTTTTGGGTATGGGGTTGTACCATTGCTCTTAGAACCTGCCCTCTTTTTCTACTTTTTACTGTTTTTGTATTTTCTGCTTTTTCACTTTTTCTTCAAACAATATAGAACTGAAAAGATGCTCACAAGGCTGAGCTTATTTTCCACTGCTATCTATCTATCCTAATCTAAACTATACACAACATACATTCATTTGGTGAACTCTTCTTTCCAATATAGCCAGTCAAGTAGATGATTGCAAGGTTGATCTTGGTTCAGTTCTTTGATGACGTTGAAGAAATGAAAAGGCCACTTCCACCTCACTTGTTTTCGGATAGTAGTGCTCCAAATTTTCTTTAAGCTCTACCACAAACTGTTCTTGGCATGTTTTACTCCCTCTTTAAAGGCTTGTAAGGAAACATCAAAGGGATCTTCAAATAATAACTGGCCTAGAGGATTTGATAAATAGACCTCATTTAGGATTACTACCTCCTTTACTTGACTAACCTTGGGATTTTTTTGAAAAATAATTCTTTCTCCCTCTTTATGATTATCTGATTTGGCAATTTCAGACAGTAATGTTATGCCACCTTCAAGCAATCTTGGTATACCCTGATTTAGTGAGATGATTCTTGTTTGTGAGCCATTATCCTAATGAGTAGGACTATTCTTTGGCACCAGGTCTTCTTGAGAAGAAATTTTAGTATCAGCATCAATCTGTTCTGTACTTTTAGTATGAGAAAAAGCATCAATAGCTAAATCAGCAGTAGAACACATATACAAATCTTCTTTACAAAAAGGTTTGGATGCTGGCTGTATGCTTAGGATTTCATTGGTTTTTTCTTTTGTTGAAAGGAGTGGTGTCTTTCTCTTTTTCTGGGTGGAACTATGATGTCTCTCTTCCTTTTGTGAATGCTCACAAGGATGAATGTATTTTTGAGGAAGTATTTCAACCTCAACAACAATTTGTTCTATTGTTTCTTTATGAGAAATTTCTTTAGTAGGTAAGGCAGTAGTGGATAACATTTGATCTATTTCCTCTTCAGTTAAAGGAGGAGGTATTTTCTGTTTTCTTTGGATTGGGCAACAATTTCTTTCCATTTTTTGTGGAAGTTGATCTTGTGGCTGAATGTCCTCTTGTATTTTACAAGGAAAAGCAGATGGATTGTTATTTGTTTCAACCTTTTCAAAGACCTCTTGTGGATCCTCTCTTATCTTTTTATAGATTTCATCTGGGATCAACTCTTCTTGGTCATCTTGATGGTTAGTTTGGGTAAGAAAATTATGGATCTCCTCTAAATAATCCTCAAGATGCCAATCTCCTAAGTTTTCATCAATGCTTACAAGGTGTTGTATGAGGTCTTCAGATTGATCACAACAATTTTCAGCCAATGATAGAGATGGAAAATGCCCTATATAGTGTTTACAAAATACTTTTTGGAAATCCTTCAAAGAAAACAAGATGCCAGGTTCTAGGCCTTCATACCATTCTCTTGCCTTTCCTTCTAATGTACCCATGAACATTTTCATGAGGCAGTCCTCATGCCATTCAACCTTTAACCTCCATACATGTATATGAAAATTAATGCGATGTAACAATGGGTCATCAAAATTTTCATCTCGAAAGATAGGTAGGTTTTTTATCCAATTTACGTCTTTAGGCATTTTGTGTGGGAATCCAGGGATATGTTCTCTGCTCATTGGAGCATATCTCCTTTGTGTCCTTGTATCCATCTTTGTCAATCAGATAGGGTCACTGTGTCTTTTCAATCAGTCTAAATTTCTCTACCAGTGGAGTCTTTTGGTCTAATGAAGGTTGTGGAGTCGCCAGGTGGAGGATTTGAACTGTGCTGTCCACCATCAACATGATTGGGATTGCTTAATGCATTCCCAGGAGATTTTATAAGGACTAGTGGAGTAATAGGCCTACTGGAGGCTAGTGGAGTCACCAGGTGGATGTTTTTAGTTTTTTTTAGAGATATGTGTATGGTCCACCACCAATACTAATAAAAAGCCAATCTAGGGATTTTTTTTGGGTTTTCTGAGTTTTCTATGTGTAGCCTTGAGGTTTTTAAGAGTTTTCTATAACTGAGACATCATTTTGCTAAGATGGTGAAGGAGCTAGTTTCTACTCTTCAGACAATACCTAAGCTTTCTAATTTTGACTGATATTTTGAGAGATCCTAAGGGATACCGAGGATGTTTTGACTCAAAGTCCCACCTTGATCACCATTATGTTAGTGAGAGGTGGGATAGGTCGATCGGATAGTATTCTAAATTTTAGAAAATTAGTAAGGCCTACTGGAGGCTAGTGGAGTCGCCAGGTGGATTTTTAGTTGTTTTGAGGGGATATTGGTATGGTCCACCACCAGTACTAACAAAAACCGATCTAAGGGAGTTTTTGGGGTTTTTCTGAGTTCTTTATGTAGTCCTAAGATTTGTAAGAGTGTCCTACAGCTGAGTCATCATTTTGGTAGGATGACGAGACAACCAGATTCTACTCTTCTAAGTTTGACTGAGATTTTGAGAGTTCCTAAGGGATACCTAGTGTGTTTTGACTCAAGGTCCCACTGTGATTGCCATTATGTTAGTGTGGCGATGAGGTGGCTCAATCGGATAGTAGCCTAGAGTTTAGTAAAGTAGTAAGGGCTATTGGAGGCTAGTGGAGTTGCCAGGTGGATTTTTAGTTGTTTTGAGGTATATGTGTATGGTCTACCACCAGTACTGACAAAAACCAATCTAAGGGGGTTTTTGGGGTTTTTACAAGTTTTTTATGTAGTCCTAAGGTTTGTAAGAGTGTCCTACAGTTGAGTCATCATTTTTCTAGGATGATGAGACAACTAGATTCTACTCTTCTAAGTTTGACTGAGATTTTGAGAGTTCCTAAGGGATACCTAGGATTTTTTGACTCAAGGTCCCACCGTGATCGCCATTATGTTAGGGTCCTGTGATCCGGCTGATTGGAAAGCCAAATGACAATGTAACATCAAACCAGTCTTTGGAGCCTAAGGACCTAGCCTTCCTGGACTCAGAGAGGGCTCTCTCTATTTGTGTAAGGGATATCTATCTGTTTGCTTATTGTGTTCTGATTTTAGGCTAGTTATGAAGTAGGTTTTTGGTTTTGGTTTTTAGGTTGTGAGGGATGAACTGATCAAAGGCATAATATAGGTGAAAATATGTCAGATAAACTGGGCTATGGGGTTGAAAAGGTCAAGAAAGCTTTCAGATGGTGATACAAGGTTGTTGAAGGGCTGATTTGATTCGAGAAAAAATGGATCTTTGGGCAAACTGGAGTAAGATGGACATCAAGTTTGTGAATAACAAAGGATTTCAAGCACAAATAGTTTAATAGCTAACATAAACATGGTAGGGAAAACCATTAATCATGAGAAATGTAACTTTAAGCTAATCAATGCATAGAAATAAACATTCAAACCATGCATAGAGATATATAACTCTCTAACTTTAGGAAATGGCTATCAGACTGTTAGCCATCAGTATTTTTTACATGTTAGTGATGACTATATCTATAGCTGAGTTTTCTAGAAACTTTTTTCCTTATGTCAATATGTCATCTAGAAAACCCTCCTAAGACTTTTTTTGCCTTTCTACTTTTCAGTCCACCCCTGTCGAAATCAAAACCTCATTATCACTATCCTATCTAGCTTCAGCCTTATTGGTCTGCCCACCAGCTTTAAAAGGCAAATCCACATCTGTTTCAAAAGTCTCCCCTATGTTAGGAAGTGGCGCTTTAAGACATTTTACCCTTGGAAATCATCAAAAAGCCAAAAAGCCTCCATCTGCTACAGACCAACCATGAATGACCTCCCACTTTGCAAATGAGATTGACAAACAACTCTAAGTCGCGCCACTCACATCCCCTAGATCTCAGCACTGCATAAACCCTAATCTCAAGCTGACTATTAGGTGTTTCACAGTGTTTTATGGTTTCTAAAAAGGCAGGAAATATAACTTCATCTCAGGAGGAAATGCTTGAATCTACAGTTAGAGGAACAGCTGCTTATAAATGTAGCATGAACCTGAGATGAAGCTACAAAACAAAGAGTTACTCATCAGGACCTTACAGTTCTTTCCAGCATGAAAATCACAGAAAGACACCACTGTCACAGCAAACTGGCAAAATGTCATGGCCCAGAACCTCCTTCATTTACAAGCAGAGGGTTAGGGCGCCTCCTTCATCCACAAGCAGAGGGCGCTGGCCAGTATTGACTTTGAAGATTGCAAAAGTCCGGGTTTTCCTTTTACTGAACAGTGAAACAATATCTCCAGGTTTTATGAATGTGAGTGATGATCATAATAGGAATAGAGTTTGAAATATGCTAGCTCAAAGGAAAAAGAGTCTTGTCTGATAAAGGAGGTCATCTGAAGCTTTCAAATCATGCGAATTGTTGAACTTTAGAAAGGCATGTCACTGGTAAAAATTCCAATCATAAGTAGCCTGCTTTTCCACAAGATCAAATGGAATAGATGCTGACAAAAAATGCCATTACACAGGCAGAAAGAAAGTTCTTGGTTTTTAAAAAAGCACTGACCTCCATAGTCACAGAGACTACCCTTCAAATAATTTGTCATGAGATGACCAAAAAAAAGGATGACATTTTAGTCACCCTCAGAGCAGTACAGGAAGACAGTGACACTTTGGCTAGGGTTTTTCTGAAGCATAGTGATGATTGCAAGCAGAGTTGTCAGTCTTGATGTTTTTTAAGTTGATTTCTTACCATCATAATCAAACAAACCCTTGTCATGCAGCCTTATCACATAATCCTCATATACTTTGCCAAGTGAAGGGCCTCCTCCTTTTATGAGCAGATGGCCAAAGCCTTGAATGTTGTTAAAGACTGATTGATCTAAGAGACAGTGGAAAGAGACAAAGGAAGAAAGCTAAAAGGTCTTTACACCAGGTAAATGATAGTGTTTATGATACAAAAGTATTGGTTTTCCTATTCAAATGAAAATGTCTGTCAAACTGTACCTATAGTGGAAAGGAGACAATATTGAATATATGCATGCATTGATACCAAAAAGGAGCAGTTTCTTTAAAGGAAATGGTTAAACAGTACTCCACTATCACCTGCCCAGAAGTCTAAAGGAGCTCTTTTTGAGTAAAACAGAAAAAATATGGTATGAAGGGATGCAAGCTAGAATATAGCACTTACAATCCAAAAAGGAACTTGTTTATCACCTGGAAGCAGGAACTGACACCATGTACAAAAAGAGCTTTTGCCAAAGCCTGCACATCATATAGCCATCAGCAGATTAAGACAGAGTTTTTGGAAATGAGTTTTATTAGCTCTGGGCAGCACTCAAAACCCATGAAGCACTTCACTATTACAAATCCAATCAAAGGAAATCCACAAGATTCTGTCAAAACCGAGCTTAAAAAGAGGAGGCATCTCTGCAAATCAGGGAACAGTCAGGACATTTTATCACAAGTCATTATCCAGTTTTGAAAAATTTGGCAAGCATGAAAAGGAATCAGCTACAATGTGTCACCTGCAAAGAAGAAAAGGTAAAACAGTGGACAAAGTTGACCTTTGCAAATGGTTCCATTACAAAAGGTCAAATACCCTGGTCAAAGTCAAATAATAACTATGTTTCAAAGAACCCTGCTGTTCCTGCTTCACCAATTTATCCTTTCAGACATACATCACAAACAGTGGGAGGGTATTCAAGATTAGCTCCCAGGATGGACATGGTGAATAGGTATACAATGCTATAAATGGACAAAGAAGTGGTTTAATAGATTATCAGTGTTTTGGGAGTCTGAAACAAATGCATCTTTCTCATCATTCAAAAAGAGACAGCTATATCATAGGTAATGTACCTACAGGCAGGAAATTATTTTGGAAGAGAAGGGGCGCCTTCCTGAAAAAAAAAAAAACCATTACCAAATCCTAATTAGGTCAACAAGTTTGGCACCTACTGTAGATGAAGGTTGAAGAAACTATCAAAGAACAAGAGCTGTTAAAACAAGTTGACAAAACTAGCCCTGTCCTTCAAATAACAAAGCAGTTTGCAGGTATTCTCTTGACTGTTTTAAAGGAAGGGTTAGTCTATCTCATGTATATGACCAGTATTGTTAAAAAACAGTGGCAGAAATGATATGAAGGTTGTGGAGCTATTTTTCAAAATTTGAAAGTTCGGTGTTTATCACCCAAAGAACAAAACAGAAAATCACTGTTCAAACACCGGTGCATGAGGAAGACGAGGTTCTGGTTTTAAAGCCATTTTTGTTTTTATAAAGAGGTTCAAGTATGAGCTGCACCGAGGATATTCAAAAGTGTCAAAAAGACTGTGAAAATTCGCAAAGAAGCCAAACCAAAAGTCCACTTTGCTTTAAAAAAAGGAAGTGACCGTTGAAGATTAGATTTGAAATGACTTAAGGTTGAAGTATGAGAGTGAGATTTTCATTTTCAAAATTGAAAAAAGAGCTCCGTGCCTCCCTAGCACCAAAGCAACAGATTTCTGGTCGGTTTGCAGAGTGTGGCACTGTGAAAAGCCGAGCAACGCGCCTGCCATTCCGCGCGACGCGCCTGGGGGCGAATTTACAAAGGCACCCCGTGTACGCGCGACGCGCCTGTACAGTGACACGACGCACCTGTACACGCCCGACAGCCCGACCCGACAGGCCACCTGGGCGGTTTCTCTTGCGCGACGTTCTATCTTTAAAGGGTGCCGCGCAGTTTTGAAGATCTCCGGAGCTGCTCCAAGCTTTCCTCCAAGGTTTCTTCAGCATTTTCAAGAGGTATTTCGAAATTTTATCCACATTTCCGAAATTTCCAAATGATAAAACTCAGTTTTTTGCATGGGCCTATCTGTTGAAACAGCATGTATGGTTGAAGGTTTTCTCCCCAAAGATGGATATTCCGCATTAAAAGGGTCTTGATTATTGTAAAAAGGGAATCTTTACAGCTCTTTGCTCAAAGTTTTTGGAGCTTTTAAAAGAAAACCCTGTTACCTCTGTTTTAAATATAAATTTGACTGTATACTTACACCAAGGTTAATGAGCATGTTTTTGTTTAAAAAGTGACATGCATAGAGAACAGTAAAGTTACAGTAGGAGAAGGGGTTATTGGTCAAGCAGAAACTTATAGGTTAAAGCTGCAGAGGAGGATTTTGTCATAGAAACAGGGCTTAGGTCTGTCAGGTGGAACAAAGGTTTTCTCCTCCAAAAGCTAGGGTTACATGTATAAGGGGCCCTTGACTGTTTTGAAAAAGAAAAGTCACATAAGCTTCTGCCCAAAAGCTCTGTGGTCTTTAAAAAGATCTGTCATCTTGGCTCAGGATTAGGCCAAGTGACTTTTTAATTGCATAAGGGTTGATTTCACATATGCAAGATCAGTGGAAAGTTGGCACACTTATACAGGGCAGAGTTGTTAATGACTGAAAGTCTCCTTGAGCAAGGAGTAAGGTGTATTGGTTGACATCTAAGGCTTCAAGAACAGGGTGATTTTAGCACTTTCTCACAGCAAACTCTTTCTAGCAGACTGCCCCTCCTGTTCACTGTATTATTTCCTACTGTGAATTTGTTGACAGAGATTTTCCAAAGATGAACAGGACACTTTCTGAAGGGCGGGTTTTTGATGGGAATTTAATATTGGAGACAGAGATATAAATGTGGTGGTTGATCTCTTAAATTCACAAGTAAAGGGTGTTTTTCCTAAAACACTGTGCACTGATATTTCACCTAACCTAAGTCTCCTTTTTCTTTCACTGTATGGTCTCTTCTATAGAAATCATTTGACAGAGATATTCTAAGGGTGAGTAGGGCCACTTTTTGAAGAGCAGGGTTTTAATATTTGAGTTTTGTCTTGGAGACACAAATACAAGTGTTGATTGGCCTCTAACAAACTCACAAGAAGAATGATTTCTTAAACAATGTATACAGGAAATCTACACAGCAGTTTGTCTCATCTTTACATATGGTACCCTATTGAGAATTTTACCTGGATGAGGTACATCCAAAGGTGAAGGGCTGGTTTTAAGGAGAGCAGAGGTTGTTTATTCAAAGAAACATTGTTGCAATCTATCCTAACCACATTGTTTATCTGTCCAAACATCATATTGCCACAGTTTCAATCCAGAAGGGCATTTTACATACAGTGAAGGCAGTTTGCCTCTTCCAAAGCTTGTTCAGGTCAGAATGCCTCCAAGGCAAGACCACAGGAGCGGTCCACATAAGAGATATGAGCCTATCTCCACAGAAGAAATCAATGCTCACCCATCTGTGCTTTTCAATTTCCATGAAGTAGGCTGCCTTGATTTTTTCCAGAAGATAGAAGAAGTCAAGAGTTTTTCGCCATTAACACACTTGTGCGCCCTGAGATTCAAACAAAAACACTTCCAAGTGGCAGGTCTTGATTTCAAAATTTCTCCAAGGTATGTGTCCAAGGCCACCAAGATCCCGTATCATGGCGAAAAGTGGTTTAAACAAGCTCATCTTGACTTAGAGGATTACAAACCTTTCATCAAGCCTGAACATAGAGGGGATGTCACTGCTATCTTCCCTTTTTCATATCTCCTTGACAGCTATGCTCCACCGATGAAAGCCATAATGAAATATTTCACTTGTGAAGGGCGGTTTAATCGAATTTATGCCTACCATGTCCGCTTATTGATGCATTTTACCAGAAGCAGGAAACTAAACCTTCCTTACTTTTTGTCCAAGAGCATAGAGAAAATGGCATCTACTGTCCAAAAGAAAGCTCCACCTCAGCAAATCCCTTCTCTCTTTCATCATTCCTTGATCAAGATTATCTTCTTACACCAGCTAGAGAAGAAAGGGGTTTCATGGGATTTATTCATCAACCATTCAGATTTTGCCACTGTCCCTCCTGTTCATGTGTCTCCTACTCAGCCTGTCCATCGCCCAGTGCCTTTGTCTAGTAGGCCTACACCTAGAAGACTCAGAATGACTACTGGGCAGCCAAGTCAACAGCAGCAAGAAGGAGAAGGCAGTGAACAACAGCAGTTAGATATTGAGGGACATCAGCAGATACAGGATGAGGGACAGCAGCAGTTGGATGTTGAGAGACAGCAGCCGATACAGGATGAGGGACAGCAGCAGACAGCAGTTGAGGAACAGCATGTTAGGCAGGAAATTGAAACACCTCTTGAGCCACAAATTGGACAAGACATTGATGAAGAACAACAAGCCAAGGCTGCCACCTCAACAGTGACAAAGATTGTTCCTAGCAAGAGGAAATTGCCCAAAAAGACACCTTCTAGCATGCTAAGGAGGAAAAGCGCCAGATTGGCTTTCAAAGGCAAAAGCATAGTTGGAGAAAGTGCCAAGCATGGAGGTGAATTAGCTGTCATCCCTATCCCAAGCGATGACAGTGATAATGAGGCCCGCATCCTTGAAAACCTCCTCATTCACCAAGAGGGGAAAATTGAGGTATTACAGGAAGATCTTCAAAGGGCGAGGAATTTCAACCACTTCTTGGAGGTTGAAAACAAACAGATGAAGTTTCATGCAGCTATTCATGAGGCAAGGGCGATTAAGTATAAGAAAGAGGTAGAAAGGGCGCAAGCGAGAATTGAAGAGCTCATTGGTGAGTTTGATGATGAAGAGGAGGAAGACCAGCCTAGGCGGAAGAGGCCTAGGACCATTGGGCTTAAAAGAGCCTTGGAAAAGCAGAGAGCAGAAGAACAAGCCCATTTCCAAGCCTTTCCTCTCACTGCACTCCTTGAGCAGGAAATTGAGGAAAACAAAGAAGCATGGCTTGAGAGAGCTAACAAGCATTTGGAAATGAATCTTGAGAGGGCGAACAGGGATCTTGAGCTGCAGAGGAAGAGGACACACCACTTCCAAAAGCTGAATCAGTTTGCCCGGCGCAAACTAAAGGCAGCACAAGAAAAATTGAAGAAGGTAAAGGGGAAGCGCCTGGCACGGAAGGAAGGGAACAGCATATCAGCCCTTGATATTTTGGCCTCAACTTCGGAGCATGTTGCTATGGACCCTTGAGGGTCATGCATGCCAATTTTGGGCCTATTTCGGCAACTTTTTGTTTTTTGGCATTTTTTGGGTTTTTGGCCGAAAACTCATAATTTCGCCATTTCAGTTTGATGAGTTGTCAAGGGAGGAGGATGATACCAATGGATGCCATAATTCCATGAGCAGGTCTCCAGCGATTTTCAGGACATTTGAAGATCATTCGCCCTCTCAAATTGGCGAAAAACGCCCTCTTTTTGCACATTCTGCCCGCCATATCAGCAGTCTGCTATTTTCTGGGTTTTTGCACACATGTACAGTTTTGAGGGACTTCCAGAGATCAGATTGAGGTGATTTCAGTTACGCTGGAAAGAAGACACAGAGAGATTTCCAACGGGCCATCATGAGCCTCATTTCGACACCGGGAAGGCTGCCATTTGCCTTCAGTAAGTCAGGGGACCTTTTTCAGGCATAAATATGAAGTATTTTTGTAATTTTTGAACCTCAAAAATCTGCTTTTCCCAAATGTGCGTTTAGCTATTTTTACACTTGGGAAATGATGTAAAGTCAATATAATTTCCATTTTTAGCAGTTTTTTAGATATTTTATGGATATTTTGTGCCTTGGGCTTTGCAAAGCCTCAAGGACAAGTTTAGATATTTTGACTTGGCCAATGGGATAGCTAGTTGCTCCATGAGGTTTTCCTTCCTCAAGCCTATTTATTCCATGGGTTTCATTGTAAATCGGAGGGCTGAAATTGAGAGAAGAATTAATACATTGGTCATATGAGCTTTGAAGAATACACTTGTGTTATGATTTTTGGACTGCCTCTTGGATGCTTTTGAGGAATGATGAAGGATTGTTGATGGATTCCATGACATGGTAGAATGGTATAGTGTTTCTTGATATGTTTTTGTCTTTCTAGTTTTCATTCATAATAAATATTTCTTGCTGCTATAGATAAGTAGAGATTGATTTTGAGATATGCCCATGGAGGCACCTCAAAATTCCTGAATCTTCATAGCTTGATGTTTTCTTCTTCCTTAGTTATGCTAAAGAATTCTTAACTGCTCTTTAGTAACTTAAGGATAATGTTTGCTAGTTTTATTTACCAGTTCTATGCATGTTGAGTAGGATGTATGGTGTGCCCTGCCTACCTATAAGCTGTCCATGGTTCTGTCCATAAAACTTTCTCTTTGACTGATTAGTTGATCATCTTGTTGAACCAAGGAGGCCTAGTCCCGATCTAGCCCTTTGCCTAAAACTATGAAAGCTTGTTTTTCAAAGTGCCCAATGACTTAGAGACTATGTTTAGGCGTTCCGGCGTAGTTTATTAGTTGTTAGTTTGTCTTATATGTTTTCCCCAAAGTCTGATAGCCATTTCCCGAAGTTAGAGGGTCTTATACCTCTATGTATGGCTGGAATGTTTGATTTCTATGTATTAATTAGCTCATAGTTGCATTTAGCATGATTAATGGCTTGCTATAACATATTTATGTCTGCTATAAACTAGTTACACTCGAAATCCCTTGTCTTTCACCAACTTGTTGTCCATTTAATCCATTTTGCCCAAATATCCCTTCTACCGTGAATCAAATCGGCCCTACAGCAGCTTTACATCATCACCTCATAGCTTCCTTGACCTGTTTGACCCCATAGCCCAATTTATCTACATCTTGTTATCCAGTTTATGTATTTGATCAGTTTCATCCCTCACAAACTTAAAAACTAAAAAAAACAAAAACACACTTCATAACTAGCCTAATATCAGAACACCGCAAGTAAACACACCGACATCTTTGACACATTTAGAGAGAGCCCTCTCTGAGTCCAGGAAGGCTAGGTCCTTGGGCTCCAAAGCTTGGTTTGATGTTACATCATCATTTGGCTAGCCAATCGGCCAAATCACGGGACCCTAACATAATGGCGATCACGGTGGTACCTTGAGTCAAAACATCCTAGGTATCCCTTAGGAACTCTCAAAATCTCAGTCAAACTTAGAAGAGTAGAATCTAGTTGTCTCGCCATCCTAGCAAAATGATGAGTCAGTTATAGGAAATTCTTCCAAACCTCAGGACTACATAAAACTCAGAAAAACCCCAAAAAACTCCCTTAGATTGGCTTTTGACAGTATTGGTGGTGGACCATATACATATACCTCAAAACAATAGACATTCCACCTGGCGACTCCACTAACTTCTAGTGAGCCTTACTATTTTGCCAAATTCTAGGCTACTATCCGATAGACCTATCCCATCACTCACTAACATAGCAGGAGATGGTAAGACACTGAGTACATGACAGTTTAGCAAACTCTTATAAACAAACAAGCAGTCCATAGACCCATTTAGAGTAAACTCTTTTTGTTCTCATCACACTAGCAAAGTGTTGAAACAAGTCTAGGATACTTTAACAAACCATAGGCTGCACATAAAACTCAGAAAATCCAAAAATATTCTCAGATTAGTTATTGGTGGTGAACCATAGCTATCCTCACAGAAACAACCCATTTTCACCTGGCGACTCCACTAATCCATCCCTTTATTTTTGACCATCCTTCGCTTTAGTAAAGCCTTAGAAAAATAACTCATCCAGAATATTCACCAATACCATTCTCTCTAAACTCTGGATCTAAAAACTGGCTTCACGAAGAATTAATACCAGAGCTCATCCAGACCCAAATCCCCCTATCATAGTAGATGACCCAGAGAAGATTCTGTGGCAAGCTTCCGAAACTGACCATCTAGCTGCTGGTAGATCCATCCGTAGAACAAGATCTGTGCCTAGACATCGCACTATCCTACTAGATTCACCTTTGGAACTTGAGTCATCACAAACTCTTCCCAGAAGCAAATCATATAGTAAGATAAACTTTGACGATCTTGAACCCCTAAACCCACCACAGAGTCCTAGTAGAGAAGCTTCACCTACCACTCCTCCTGATTTCTAGCTTCTTTATCAGTTTGGCTCCTATCATCCCAGATCTGCTCAAAATCAGATCACTAGTCCAAGTTCATCCTCCACACCTGGTCAAACCACCACAGTTCAAACCACTTCATTTCAGCCTACTAGTCCTCATCTTGTACATCATCCATTAGCTCCAGTCATGGCAGCCTGGTACGCACCTTTGGTGTTGCCACCACCCTTGGCTCCTCTCCCAAACAAATATCAAGACAAAATCCCACACTTTACTAGAGAAGACATCACTACACCTCAACAACATATAAGTAGAATGACTGATGCTTATGAATACCTAGAAGTGCAAGACGAGACTGTCAGAATGAGAATATTTGCTCAAAGTCTTGGTGGTGAACCTAAAGCATGGTTCAAAAGCTTGGCTCCAAACAGCATCCATGATATCCCCGAACTACATCAAGTCTTCAGAAATAGGTGGGAAATCCGAAGAAACCCCATTCAAATCCTGTCAGAATATAACAATCTAAAACGGGAAAATGGGGAAAGTGTCCAAGCTTACTGTACTAGGTTCAACAGTGTGTATAACTCCCTCACACCTCACTTCAAACCCCCACTTGGTCTAGCCTTGGCAAAATTCCCTGAGGGTTTCGATCCGGACATGACATATCATCTGAGAGATAAGGATCCCCCTACCTTAGAAGAAATGCAACAAATAGCCATAAAAGCAGATGCTAACTTAGCAGAAAAGAGGGCTAGGACTAGATCAGAAAGGAAGGTCACATATAGAGACGAGGTCTCCACCTCATCACGTTCCCTAGATCCTAGAATAGATGACTTAGTCAAATCCATGGCCAAAATGTGGGAAAAGATAAATGAAAAGGCTCCTGTTAGGGACAACTAGCTAAACCCTCCAATCAGAAACCGAAACCAAAACTTTAGGAGGGAACAGCCCCAAAACAGACCAAGGGAAAATGACCAACAGATTAGGCCACCATTCAATGAAAACTATGTGGAAGAGGATGATAGGAATACAGAACCTCTTGATGAAAGTCATCTAAATCTCGTAGGGTCTGATAATGAAAGCGAGGTATACCTCACTGCAGAAGAACAAGAGCTATGTTCTCCTAATCAGGATGAGACCAACTATGAAGATCTTGACGACCCTGCCATAGATTTTCAGAATGCCATTATAGAAGCTCACAGGCAATAAGACCTTAGAAGTAAAAGAAACCAAGATAATGTCAAGAAAGGTAACTCAGATACTGCTAAAGTCCCTAATACCATCCTCAAGAAAGCAGTAGGCAATGACAAAATCAAGGTTGAGAAGATTGACCAAAGCCAAGCTAAAGTTACCCAAACTAGTCCTCTCTCAGATACTCCTGATACTTCTACAAAGGTCACCAAAACAACTATGGCAAACAAAATCCCTAAACAAGGTCAACAAACTCAAAACATAGACAAGGTCTTAGCTGAAAAAGCTGAAACAAACATATCTAAACTTCAAGTGCCTTTTAGCTTTGAAGGCGAAATCGCTAAGATCAAAATCACCATGCCTCTTACTGAACTCATTTCCCAAAACTCTTATAAATCCCAAGTACTAAAAGTCTTAAATCTAGGGAATGATGCAAACACTGTTAATCTCACTGATGACATTCCTGAAGTATTGTTTGGTCCAAAGGTAGAGGGAAAATTCCAAGAGGGAGCTACTCTTCCATTTTACATTAGCCTAAACATCCACGACCAAATCCTCCACAATGCCATGCTAGACTCCGGCGCCTCGCATAATCTTATGCCTAAGGTAGTAATGGAAAGATTAGGCTTGGAAATCACAAGACCATACAAGGACTTGTATTCATTTGATTCAAGTAGAGTCCAATGCCTGGGTTTGATCAAAGACCTGTGTTTCAGTCTGGCCCAAATACCTGCGAAACATCTGATCATGGATATAGTAGTGGCAGACATTCCTCCCAAGTACGGGATGCTTCTATCCAGATCTTGGGGAGCCAAACTCCAAGGGAATATCCAACTGGACATGTCATATGCCACCATTCCTGTGTTTGGTCAGACCAGGATACTCTACCACGAATCACACATGAAATACATGATTAGTAGTCAAGATAGGCCAGATAACATTCCAATGTGTTCTTTGCATCCCGACCTAAACTCTTTCATTATGCATACTGATGTAAACATGGAGGAAGAGTTAGAAGAAACTAATGTAGACTTAGATCCACCACATCAGTTGTCCCTGGTGCCTTATGATGAAATAGACACTCAAAACTACCATGATCATGAACAGTTGTGTCTTGAGGAAATTAAGTTTCCCCTTTCCAAAGTAAGATTAGAGCAAGAAGCGCAAACCCTTATGTACTATCAAACAAATTGCTCTAGCTTTAGTCAAACACCAGCAGTAACTTATGGAAATTTCTTCTGGGTAAAAGCTTTAGAAAACCTACACATCATAAACCTGTTTGGAACCCGGGAACAAGGGAGTTTAATGTTTCTACCATATCTCAAAGATTTACCATCTTGCGATCCTCCTACTGTAAATGAAACCTTGATTATAGCCCCAACAAATCAAAATCTAGAAAGAACGCCTGATAAACTTCTTATGAGTAAGAATGATGGTCGCGGTCCCACCATACCTGAGCTACTGAAATTGGCTCATATTCTGTCTTTTCATGAAGAACTTAGAAAGGCTAAAATCAGAAACCTCATGCAGAACACCAATTTCTACAGGAAAAACAAGGGAACATACTGTGTCACTACCTTTCCCTCAAAGAATAATTTTGACAAGAGAAAACACAACAACCTGAAACAAACTAAAATAATCAGGGATAAAACTGGTGGCCATAGAATCTGCTTTGATTTTAGAAATAATACTGCATCTCCATATAACAAAAATCATGTTTTTTCTACCCAAGACCATGATTCACCAATTAAAAGTGCTTTTAATCATGTATTCTTGCAAGATGATGTTTCAGGTCATGATCATAAGATTCCTTTGCAAAGTAGACAGCTTAAAGATTTTTTCCAGTTTGCAGGAGGTAGATCTGATTTCAAGTTCAAAATTGCAAAACCACCCAATATCAGAAATCTGTTCATGAAGGCCATGTTCCCAGTTTTAAATTTCTGTATTTTTGCATACCTTGATGATGTCATTATCTATTTCAAGAATGACCAAGAGTACATACATTACCTGAAGAAAGCATACAGTAGGGAAAGGAGTGGAAATCAGATATTCAGAGAGGTACAAAGGGAGGATACTGGGCTGTTTAGAGATTCTTGCATGAATCCCTATGTCATGTTAGAGAGAGAGAATTTCCCAAATTTTTCTTTTCAAGAGTTAAGTGGGCCAAGGATGAGAGGAGATCCTTACGAGGATAAGATGCTTAAATTCCGTCATTTCCAAGATTTTTGAATTTGAAACACTTTCAGTCATTGTACATACCATTGTTTGAAATGTTGAAAAAATAGAAAAGTCAAAAACAGTAAAAAGCAGAAAAGAGGGCAAGTGAAGATAGAACCAAGGCCCCATGTTCCAAAAAATAGTCTTTCAGAAAGCGAGCAAGTCTAAATGCCGCTACTAGTGCTTCAATGTCTTGTTCAGCTATCTAGCCTAATCATAGCTGAGCATGTTTAAATTTATTTGCTGATAAGTTAGTGAGTGCCAAGATAGTCAACATTGTGTAAGATTGACTTATCACATAGCTTAGATTAGGGAGAGATTCTGGTTCCACATGCCTAAAACAGAACCAAAGAGAGAAGCGAGGGATGAAAAACACATTGTACATCTTAGCCCGCTTGTCTAGTTTCCTTTTATTGCAGAATAACATTTGTGTGCAGCTTGTCTTTTATGCCGCAAATGCATGACAAATTAGACTGCTTAATCCTGATTTGATCATTTTTGAATTTCATGTTGTAGATTAGAGAATGAAATCCTGTCAAACTGCTTAATCTTGACAGTCGATCTAGTTTTAGGTAGAGAAATGAAGGAGTTCATCAGCTTAATCTGAACTCCCGGCATATATAAGAGTAGAAATAGATAGGTTCATTTTGCAAAAAGAAAAATATGCATTGTCAAAAGGCTGCTAGTTCAAATGCGCCAAAGAGAAGAAAAAATGTTAGGAAAGATAGTGGGGTAGGTAGAAGTATCATTGATGTTAACCATGTTGTCACTTTTCAGAAATAACATCAAAAGAAGGGTAAATTTTGCGCCAATGGATAAGGCACTGGTCTTCATAAGCCAAAGATCTGAATTCTAGACACCTCCTGACGAGGAGCTGCCCTCCCCAAATGGAGCCACTGTTAGCCATCAGTATTTTTTACATGTTAGTGATGACTATATCTTAGCTGAGTTTTCTAGAAACTGTTTTCCTTATGTCAATATGTCATCTAGAAAACCCTCCTAAAACTTTTTTTGCCTTTCTACTTTTCAGTCCACCCCTGTCGAAATCAAAACCTCATTATCACTATCCTATCTAGCTTCAGCCTTATTGGTCTGCCCACCAGCTTTAAAAGGCAAATCCACATCTGTTTCAAAAGTCTCCCCTATGTTAGGAAGTGGCGCTTTAAGACATTTTACCCTTGGAAATCATCAAAAAGCCAAAAAGCCTCCATCTGCTACAGACCAACCATGAATGACCTCCCACTTTGCAAATGAGATTGATAAACAGCTCTAAGTCGCGCCACTCACATCCCCTAGATCTCAACACTGCATAAACCCTAATCTCAAGCTGACTATTAGGTGTTTCATAGTGTTTTATGGTTTCTACAAAGGCAGGAAATATAACTTAATCTCAGGAGGAAATGCTTGAATCTACAGTTAGAGGAACAGCTGCTTCTAAATGTAGCATGAACCTGAGATGAAGCTGCAAAACAAAGAGTTACTCATCAGGACCTTACAGTTCTTTCCAGCATGAAAATCACAGAAAGACACCACTGTCACAGCAAACTGGCAAAATGTCATGGCCCAGAACCTCCTTCATTTACAAGAAGAGGGTTAGGGCGCCTCCTTCATCCACAAGCAGAGGGCGCTGGCCAGTATTCACTTTGAAGATTGCAAAAGTCCAGGTTTGCCTTTTACTGAACATTGAAACAATATCTCCAGGTTTTATGAATGTGAGTGATGATCATAACAGGAATAGAGTTTGAAATATGCTAGCTCAAAGGAAAAAGAGTCTTGTCTGATAAAGGAGGTCATCTGAAGCTTTCAAATCATGTGAATTGTTGAACTTTAGAAAGGCATGTCACTGGTAAAAATTCCAATCATAAGTAGCCTGCTTGTCCACAAGATCAAATGGAATAGATGCTGACAAAAAATGCCATTACACAGGCAGAAAGAAAGTTCTTGGTTTTTCAAAAAGCACTGACCTCCATAGTCACAGAGACTATCCTTCAAATAATTTGTCATGAGATGACCAAAACAAAGGATGACATTTCAGTCACCCTCAGAGTAGTACAGGAAGACAATGACACTTTGGCTAGGGTTTTTCTGAAGCATAGTGATGATTGCAAGCAAAGTTGCCAGTCTTGATGTTTTTTAAGTTGATTTCTTACCATCATAATCAAACAAACCCTTGTCATGCAGCCTTATCACATAATCCTCATATACTTTTCCAAGTGAAGGGCCTCCTCCTTTTATGAGCAGATGGCCAAAGCCTTGGATGTTGTTAAAGACTGATTGATCTAAGAGACAGTGGAAAGAGACAAAGGAAGAAAGCTAAAAGGTCTTTACACCAGGTAAATGATAGTGTTTATGATACAAAAGTATTGGTTTTCCTATTCAAATGAAAATGTCTGTCAAACTGTACCTATATTGGAAAGGAGACAATATTGAATATATGCATGCATTGATACCAAAAAGGAGCAGTTTCTTTAAAGGAAATGGTTAAACAGTACTCCACTATCACCTGCCCAGAAGTCTAAAGGAGCTCTTTTTGAGTAAAACAGAAAAAATATGGTATGAAGGGATGCAAGCTAGAATATAGCACTTACAATCCAAAAAGGAACTTGTTTATCACCTGGAAGCAGGAACTGACACCATGTACAAAAAGAGCTTTTGCCAAAGCCTGCACATCATATAGCCATCAGCAGATTAAGACAGAGTTTTTGGAAATGAGTTTTATTAGCTCTGGGCAGCACTCAAAACCCATGAAGCACTTCACTATTACAAATCCAATCAAAGGAAATCCACAAGATTCTGTCAAAACCGAGCTTAAAAAGAGGAGGCATCTCTGCAAATCAGGGAACAGTCAGGACATTTTATCACAAGTCATTATCCAGTTTTGAAAAATTTGGCAAGCATGAAAAGGAATCAGCTACAATGTGTCACCTGCAAAGAAGAAAAGGTAAAACAGTGGACAAAGTTGACCTTTGCAAATGGTTCCATTACAAAAGGTCAAATACCCTGGTCAAAGTCAAATAATAACTATGTTTCAAAGAACCCTGCTGTTCCTGCTTCACCAATTTATCCTTTCAGACATACATCACAAACAGTGGGAGGGTATTCAAGATTAGCTCCCAGGATGGACATGGTGAATAGGTATACAATGCTATAAATGGACAAAGAAGTGGTTTAATAGATTATCAGTGTTTTGGGAGTCTGAAACAAATGCATCTTTCTCATCATTCAAAAAGAGACAGCTATATCATAGGTAATGTACCTACAGGCAGGAAATTATTTTGGAAGAGAAGGGGCGCCTTCCTGAAAAAAAAAAAAACCATTACCAAATCCTAATTAGGTCAACAAGTTTGGCACCTACTGTAGATGAAGGTTGAAGAAACTATCAAAGAACAAGAGCTGTTAAAACAAGTTGACAAAACTAGCCCTGTCCTTCAAATAACAAAGCAGTTTGCAGGTATTCTCTTGACTGTTTTAAAGGAAGGGTTAGTCTATCTCATGTATATGACCAGTATTGTTAAAAAACAGTGGCAGAAATGATATGAAGGTTGTGGAGCTATTTTTCAAAATTTGAAAGTTCGGTGTTTATCACCCAAAGAACAAAACAGAAAATCACTGTTCAAACACCGGTGCATGAGGAAGACGAGGTTCTGGTTTTAAAGCCATTTTTGTTTTTATAAAGAGGTTCAAGTATGAGCTGCACCGAGGATATTCAAAAGTGTCAAAAAGACTGTGAAAATTCGCAAAGAAGCCAAACCAAAAGTCCACTTTGCTTTAAAAAAAGGAAGTGACCGTTGAAGATTAGATTTGAAATGACTTAAGGTTGAAGTATGAGAGTGAGATTTTCATTTTCAAAATTGAAAAAAGAGCTCCGTGCCTCCCTAGCACCAAAGCAACAGATTTCTGGTCAGTTTGCAGAGTGTGGCACTGTGAAAAGCCGAGCGACGCGCCTGCCATTCCGTGCGACGCGCCTGGGGGCGAATTTACAAAGGCACCCAGTGTACGCGCGACGTGCCTATACAGTGGCGCGACGCGCCTGTACACGCCCGACAGCCCGACCCGACAGGCCACCTGGGCGGTTTCTCTTGCGCGACGTTCTATCTTTAAAGGGTGCCGCGCAGTTTTGAAGATCTCCGGAGCTGCTCCAAGCTTTCCTCCAAGGTTTCTTCAGCATTTTCAAGAGGTATTTCGAAATTTTATCCACATTTCCGAAATTGCCAAATGATAAAACTCAGTTTTTTGCATGGGCCTATCTGTTGAAACAGCATGTATGGTTGAAGGTTTTCTCCCCAGAGATGGATATTCCGCATTAAAAGGGTCTTGATTATTGTAAAAAGGGAATCTTTACAGCTCTTTGCTCAAATTTTTTGGAGCTTTTAAAAGAAAACCCTGTTACCTCTGTTTTAAATATAAATCTGACTGTATACTTACACCAAGGTTAATGAGCATGTTTTTGTTTAAAAAGTGACATGCATAGAGAACAGTAAAGTTACAGTAGGAGAAGGGGTTATTGGTCAAGCAGAAACTTATAGGTTAAAGCTGCAGAGGAGGATTTTGTCATAGAAACAGGGCTTAGGTCTGTCAGGTGGAACAAAGGTTTTCTCCTCCAAAAGCTAGGGTTACATGTATAAGGGGCCCTTGATTGTTTTGAAAAAGAAAAGTCACATAAGCTTTTGCCCAAAAGCTCTGTGGTCTTTAAAAAGATCTGTCATCTTGGCTCAGGATTAGGCCAAGTGACTTTTTAATTTCATAAGGGTTGATTTCACATATGCAAGATCAGTGGAAAGTTGGCACACTTATACAGGGCAGAGTTGTTAATGACTGAAAGTCTCCTTGAGCAAGGAGTAAGGTGTATTGGTTGACATCTAAGGCTTCAATAACAGGGTGATTTTAGCACTTTCTCACAGCAAACTCTTTCTAGCAGACTGCCCCTCTTGTTCACTGTATTATTTCCTACTGTGAATTTGTTGACAGAGATTCTCCAAATATGAACAGGACACTTTCTGAAGGGCAGGTTTTTTGATGGGAATTTAATATTGGAGACAGAGATATAAATGTGGTGGTTTATCTCTTAAATTCACAAGTAAAGGGTGTTTTTCCTAAAACACTGTGCACTGATATTTCACCTAACCTAAGTCTCCTTTTTCTTTCACTGTATGGTCTCTTCTATAGAAATCTTTTGACAGAGATATTCTAAGGGTGAGTAGGGCCACTTTCTGAAGAGCAGGGTTTTAATATTTGAGTTTTGTCTTGGAGACACAAATACAAGTGTTGATTGGCCTCTAACAAACTCACAAGAAGAATGATTTCTTAAACACTGTATACAGGAAATCTACATAGCAGTTTGTCTCATCTTTACATATGGTACCCTATTGAGAATTTTGCCTGGCTGAGGTACATCCAAAGGTGAAGGGCTGGTTTTAAGGAGAGAAGAGGTTGTTTATTCAAAGAAACATTGTTGCAATCTATCCTAACCACATTGTTTATCTGTCCAAACAGCATATTGCCATAGTTTCAATCCAGAAGGGCATTTTACATACAGTGAAGGCAGTTTGCCTCTTCCAAAGCTTGTTCAGGTCAGAATGCCTCCAAGGCAAGACCACAGGAGCGGTCCACATAAGAGATATGAGCCTATCTCCACAGAAGAAATCAATGCTCACCCATCTGTGCTTTTCAATTTCCACGAAGTAGGCTGTCTTGATTTCTGCCAGAAGATAGAATAAGTCAAGAGTTTTTCGCCATTAACACACTTGTGCGCTCTGCGATTCAAAGAAAAACACTTCCAAGTGGCGGGTCTTGATTTCAAAATTTCTCCAAGGTATGTGTCCAAGGCTACCAAGATCCCGTATCATGGCGAAAAGTGGTTTAAACAAGCTCATCTTGACTTAGAGGATTACAAACCTTTCATCAAGCCTGAACATAGGGAAACTATCACTGCTATTTCCCCTTTTTCCTATCTTCTTGACAGCTATGCTCCACTGATGAAAGCCATAATGAGATATTTCACTTGTGAAGGGAGGTTTAATCGAATTTATGCCTACCATGTCCGCTTATTGATGCATTTTACCAGAAGCAGGAAACTAAACCTTCCTTACTTTTTGTCCAAGAGCATAGAGAAAATGGCATCTACTGTCCAAAAGAAGGCTCCACCTCAGCAAATCCCTTCTCTCTTTCATCATTCCTTGATCAAGATTATCTTCTTACACCAGCTAGAGAAGAAAGGAGTTTCATGGGATTTATTCATCAGCCATTCAGATTTTGCCACTGTCCCTCCTGTTCATGTGTCTCCTACTCAGCCTGTCCATCGCCCAGTGCCTTTGTCTAGTAGGCCTACACCTAGAAGACTCAGAATGACTACTGGGAAGCTAAGTCAACAGCAGCAAGAAGGAGAAGGCAGTGAACATCAGCAAGAAGGAGAAGGCAGTGAACAGCAGTAGTTAGATATTGAGGGACAGCAGCAGATACAGGATGAGGGACAGCAGCAGTTGGATGTTGAGGGACAGCAGCCGATACAGGATGAGGGACAGCAGCAGACAGCAGTTGAGGAACAGCATGTTAGGCAGGAAATTGAAACACCTCTTGAGCCACAAATTGGACAAGACATTGATGAAGAACAGCAAGCCAAGGCTGCCACCTCAACAGTAACAAAGATTGTTCCTAGCAAGAGGAAATTTCCCAAAAAGACGCCTTCTAGCATGCCAAGGAGGAAAAGCGCCAGATTGGCTTTCAAAGGCAAAAGCATAGTTGGAGAAAGTGCCAAGCATGGAGGTGAATTAGCTGTCATCCCTATCCCAAGCAATGATAGTGATAATGAGGCCCGCATCCTTGAAAACCTCCTCATTCACAAAGAGGGGCAAATTGAGGTATTACAGGAAGATCTTCAAAGGGCGAGGAATTTCAACCACTTCTTGGAGGTTGAAAACAAACAGATGAAGTTTCATGCAGCTATTCATGAGGCAAGGGCGATTAAGTATAAGAAAGAGGCAGAAAGGGCGCAAGAGAGAATTGAAGAGCTCATTGGTGAGTTTGATGATGAAGAGGAGGAATACCAGCCTAGGCGGAAGAGGCCTAGGACCATTGGGCTTAAAAGAGCCTTGGAAAAGCAGAGAGGAGAAGAACAAGCCCATTTCCAAGCCTTTCCTCTCACTGCACTCCTTGAGCAGGAAATTGAGGAAAACAAAGAAGCATGGCTTGAGAGAGCTAACAAGCATTTGGAAATGAAGCTTGAGAGGGTGAACAGGGATCTTGAGCTGCAGAGGAAGAGGACACACCACTTCCAAAAGCTGAATCAGTTTGCCCGGCGCAAACTAAAGGCAGCACAAGAAAAATTGAAGAAGGTAAAGGGGAAGCGCCTGGCACGGAAGGAAGGGAAAAGCATATCAGCCCTTGATATTTTGGCCTCAGCTTTGGATCATGTTGCCATGGACCCTTGAGGGTCATGCATGCCAATTGTGGGCCTATTTTGGCAACTTTTTGTTTTTTGGCATTTTTTGGGTTTTTGGCCAAAAACTCATAATTTCGCCATTTTAGTTTGATGAGTTTTCAAGGGAGGAGGATGATACCGATGGATGCCATAATTCCATGAGCAGGTCTCCAGCGATTTTCAGGGCATTTGAAGATCATTCGCCCCCTCAAATTGGCGAAAAACGCCCTCTTTTTGAACATTCTGCCCGCCATATCAGCAGTCTGCTATTTTCTGGGTTTTTACACACATGTATAGTTTTGAGGGACTTCCAGAGATCAGATTGAGGTGATTTCAGTTACGATGGAAAGAAGACACAGAGAGATTTCCAACGGGCCATCATGAGCCTCATTTCGACACCGGGAAGGCTGCCATTTTCCTTCAGTAAGTCAGGGGACCTTTTTCAGGCATAAATATGAAGTATTTTTGTAATTTTTGAACCTCAAAAATCTGCTTTTCCCAAATGTGCGTTTAGCTATTTTTACACTTGGGAAATGATGTAAAGTCAATATAATTTCCATTTTTAGCAGTTTTTTAGATATTTTATGGGATATTTTGTGCCTTGGGCTTTGCAAAGCCTCGAGGACAAGTTTAGATATTTTGACTTGGCCAATGGGATAGCTAGTTGCTCCATGAGGTTTTCCTCCCTCAAGCCTATTTATTCCATGGTTCTCATTGTAAATCAGAGGCTGAACTTGAGAGAAGAATTAATGCATTGGTCATATGAGCTTTGAAGAATACACTTGTGTTATGATTTTTGGACTGCCTCTTGGATGCTTTTGAGGAATGATGAAGGATTGTTGATGGATTCCTTGACATGGTAGAATGGTATAGTGTTTCTTGATATATTTTTGTCTTCTCTAGTTTTCATTCATAATACATATTTCTTGCTGCTATAGATCAGTAGAGATTGATTCTGAGATATGCCCATGGAGGCACCTCAAAATCCCTGAATCTTCATAGCTTGATGTTTTCTTCTTCCTTAGTTATGCCAAAGAATTCTTAGCTGCTCTTTAGTAACTTAAGGTATTGTTGCTAAGTTTTATTCATAAGTTCTATGTATGTTGAGTAGGATGTATGGTTTTCCCTACCTACCTATCAGCTGCCCATAGTTCTGTCCATAAAACTTCCTCTTTGACTGATTTGTTGATCATCTTGTTGAACCAAGGAGGCCTAGTCCCGATCTAGCCCTTTGCCTAAAACTATGAAAGCTTGTTTGTCAAAGTGCCCAATGACTTAGAGACTATGTTTAGGCATTCCGGCGTAGTTTATGAGTTGTTAGTTTGTCTTATGTGTTTTCCCCAAAGTCTGATAGCCATTTCCCGAAGTTAGAGGGTCTTATACCTTTATGTATGGCTGGAATGTTTGATTTCTATGTATTGATTAGCTCATAGTTGCATTTAGCATGATTAATGGCCTGCTATAACATGTTTATGTCTGCTATGAACTAGTTACACTTGAAATCCCTTGTCTTTCACCAACTTGTTGTCCATTTACTCCATTTTGCCCAAAGATCCCTTCTACCGTGAATCAAATCGGCCCTACAGCAGCTTTACATCATCACCTCATAGCTTCCTTGACCTGTTTGACCCCATAGCCCAATTTATCTACATCTTGTTATCTAGTTTATGTATTTGATCAGTTTCATCCCTCACAAACTTAAAAACTAAAAAAACCAAAAACACACTTCATAACTAGCCTAATATCAGAACACCGCAAGTAAACACACCAACATCTTTGACAAATTTAGAGAGAGCCCTCTCTGAGTCCAGGAAGGCTAGGTCCTTGGGCTCCAAAGCTTGGTTTGATGTTACATCGTCATTTGGCTAGCCAATCGGCCAAATCACGGGACCCTAACACATACTTTGGGGAAATACATTTAAGACAGACAAACAACTCAAATCACTATGTCAGAATGCCTAAACATAGTACTTCAAGCTATTGGGCGCTTTGAAAACAAGATTGGATAGTCTTAGGCAAAGGGAAAGATCAGAACAAGACCTCCTTGGTTCAACAAATGACAATCTAATCAGTCAAAGAGAAGTTTCATAGATGGAGCTATGGCTAGCCATGAGTAAGTAGGGCATACCGTAAATCATACTTAGCATGCATAAAACCATGAATGAAACAATCAAACAATATTCTTAAGTTATTAAAGAGAAATCAAGAATTCTTTAATGTGACTAAGAATGAAGAAAACATGGAAGCTATGAAGGAATAGGAAAT
This sequence comes from Pinus albicaulis, assembly GCA_034641835.2. Classification (NCBI taxonomy): domain Eukaryota; kingdom Viridiplantae; phylum Streptophyta; class Pinopsida; order Pinales; family Pinaceae; genus Pinus; species Pinus albicaulis. The sequence goes on from JAXQQM020059414.1 coordinate 210,811, forward strand.
TTGAGGTGCCTCCAAGGGCATGTCTCAAATGTTTTCTCTACTGTCCTATAGCAAGCAAGAACATGGATTCATGAATGAAAACTAAGAAACAAAACAAATATAGAGACACTATACCATTCTACCAAGTCATGGAATCCAACAACAATCCTCTTTCATCATCCAAGAACATCCAAGAAACTATCCAAAAGCATGAGACAAGTATTTCTTCCAAAGCTTATATGACCATATATTGCTTCTATTCATCAAGTTTAGCCTCTTTTACAATGAAATCCTTTGGAATATATATAGGCCAAAGTGAGGAAAACATCTTAGTTCAACTTGCAATCTCATTGGCCTATCCAAAATATCTGATTTTGTCCTTAAGGCTTTGCAAAGCCCAAGGCACAAAATATCTAATAAAATATCTCAAAAATGCTAAAAAAGGGAAATATATTGACTTTTCATAACTTATCATGTACAAAAATAGCTAAACGCACATGAAGAAAAGTCACTTTTGAAAGGTTCAATTTTTACAAAAATTCTCAAGAAATTCATCAGCAGAAAGGCCCCCGACTTGCCGGCAACATTTGGAGGCCTTCCCGATGTCGAAACGAGGCCTGTGATGGCTTTTTGGAAAGATATAGATGTATAATTTTGGAAAGAACTTGAATTTTCCAAAAGTTATTCTTGGAAGTTTTTCAAATACTAAACTTAGTAAAAAAACCCAAAAAATAGGCCTTGCTGATATGTGGGCAGAATGTCGAAAAAGTGAGTGTTTTTTGTATCTTTGGGGTACCAAAACAACTTCAAATGCTTTGAAAATTTCTGAATAGATGCCCCTAAATTTAATGCATCCAATGGTACCACTCTCAAGAGTTGAGGATGCTCCAAACCAAAATGGCGGCGCCCATGATTTTATGCAATTAGGCCCAAAAATGTCAAAAAAAAAGATCGTGTTAAAATTCGCTCAATTTTGGTGAGCAAGTCCCTCAAGGATTTTTAGAAACATGTCTAGAAGCTTGGGCCAAAATTCCAAACCTAGAGGTGTATTTCTCCTTTTTTCTCACCGGGCGCCCTCTTTGGTCAGTTTTGAGCTTTTCTTGGTTTTTTTTTTTTTTTTTTGGCATTACAGCTTTGGTGAAGAAGTCATGGCCTCTTCCCTAGGAGAGGCAGCTAGCACATGTTTTGGAGAGTGTCCTTCATGCTCTATGTTTTGTGTTTGCTTGCCCTCATCATTTCTTGCTTGAGGGCTGTCATGATTCCTATCATTAGTGTCTCTTTGAAGAATGTTATGTTCCTCATGAATATCATCAGTTTTCTTCTTCCTTAGTTGATAAACAAGTTTCTTGTTTAAATAAAAACAAGATCACTTCTTTGAGCACTATGTTTGAGCAAAGAAGCCTTTGACAAGATCTATTTGTGGTTTTTAAGAAAAGAAAGTTTCCTTTTGTTTTTGGCACAAAGACTCTTCCCCCTCAAACATTTTCCCTTTTGAAATCACTGTTCTTAAAAGGTGGACAAACACCTTACAAACTGATAAAAACCTTTTCCTGAAACAAAGTTATTTTTTTTATTCACTGCTCTTCACAAAGGTATATAAAACACCCTTAGCTGATTTTGCAAAATATCTCACCACACTCTGTTTTATGGGACAATGGAGGCAGCACTCGTTTGCTATTTCATAACACAGAGAAAACAATTCATAATGATCAAACCTCCACCTTATAAACAATGTTTCTTTCTCCCCTTTGAGTTTCACTGTGGGTTATCACTGTGTTTGAAGGCAGCTAGGGTTCTTCAGAACTGACTAAACAAACCTTAGCCTATTACAGTGTGGATATTTGACACTTACAGTCCACCATAACCTTTGATTTTCGACCAAAACATCCCACTTTATAACATCATTTGTCTCTTGGAAACATATCAAAATCATATCACCTCTTAAACTCAAAATTTGTATTAGAGTAAGGAAAATACCTAAAAAATGTTTAAGGGCCCTTGTTTGAAGAGTTGAGCAGGTTTAGAGCTTGTTGGAAAGCACAAGGAGTGAGCGGCACGTTTGTTAGAAAGAACGTCGCGCAGTGGAGAAAGTGTCAGGTTGGCCTTCGGGCAGTGGTGACTGTGCGCACAGGCGTGCTGCGCGCCACTACAGGCGCGCCACGCCAACGTTATAGCCCTTTGTATTTTTGCTTTTGAATGCACCACGCACTTTTCCAGGCGCGCCGTGCAGGCTTTAACCCTAAAGAAACTCTGGAATTTTGCTTGAAATTTCCTGCTTGGTCCAGTGAACAGCCAGGGGAGATGTCACTTGCATTTTGAAATGCGTATGGAAGCTTTCCCAACGGTCAATAACTCCTTACCCCTTATATGAAAGATAAATCAAACGTTTCATATAATGCTTTAGAGGGTTTGTGTGTTTGAAAAGAATTTTTGTTTTGTCAAAACATGAGTCATTGCCTTTGCAATTTTATCATTTTAAAACACTGTAAAGACTTCTCTTCGAACAATTCCTTTGACAAGATGCTGCGGTGGACTTTTGAAAGGCAACATAGTGATGGTTCTCGTTGAAGTAAAAAGGCATTTTTAATCAACTGCAAACCCCTTCTACTGCCTTTTCACTGTTCCTTATTAAAGAAGAATCTTTGCCACTTCTGCCTATTGCTGACCTTTTTTAAAAGAAAAAACCTTGCTCAAAGATAAATAAATGATGTAGATGCATATTTTGCATGATATTTCTCTTTGACTGTGGGTGAAACTTAGTTGCATTTGTTAGTATGATTCTTTCATCGTAAAATATCACTTTAGCTATGCATATCAAGTAGCCCTAACATCAAGTATGGCTACAAAATATCTTTAAGTTTGCTGCAAAAAATTAGATCTAAGCATAAAAGACATTAAGCAGATAAAATGTAAAATGGTTGCATGCATCCAATGAACAAGACAAGAACAATGTATAAAAATAATCTTATATTATATTAAAGAATGGGGGACCTGAGCGGAAAACAAGAAAGGTGTTTTCTAGTTCTCCTCAGTGGGATGGGTTCTTAGAAGTCCTCAGTGTTTCAGATCTAAAATTCCTCTCTTTGGTTAATGTGGAAAACCCTAACAAACATGGAACTCAATGGGAGTTCAAAATTCAAACAAATAAAATTGGTGACCAAGAGTAGATATGGTGTGATCTAATGCAATGGAGGTGACTAATGAATGGGGAAAACCCTTCTATTTATAACAAAATATTGGGGTGTTCTAGAACTTGGTGCATGAATAAAATATTATTAATCACATTCTAGAATCACCCTTTATGAATATTTTATTATATTTGTTGGAGGGAAAAGGGTTTTTGACTTGGGTCAATTCCTTTATTTATAAATAACAAATAAATAGATGATTTATTTATTATTTAAGGGAGATGAGGGGAATATAATTAAATAAATAATGGTTTATTTAATTATAAAAAATGATTTAGTCAAATTTAACTAGGAATAGTATTTAAATAGTGATTTAAATAACTTATTCTTAGGAAATAATTAAATAAATAATGATTTATTTAATTGATTACCTTGTTTTGGGTTAAATATGACCAAGAAATGCAAACAAATGTGGTGAAAGCAATTTTACTTGGGGTAAAATTGGTCTTACATGGTGTACTTGGGTTCATCTAACAATAATGGGTTAGATGACCAAAAAATGGTGTAATAGATTGCCCCCCAATGTACGAGTGTTAGGAGCAAATCATATGACCGAAGTACGTTGTAAGAACTGAATCACAAAATAGTAAGATAGAAATGAAAGAGAGGAAGGTAAGGTAATCTAAAGTGGTGGAGGACTAGACCCTGAGGAGACGAGACTTACAGGTGCAACAAGTCTCAAGTGTATGATGTGGTACCAATGTGAAAGGCGGCGGGGGAGGCATACCTATGCCCGCCGAGACAATAGTACAAAGAATAAGGCGCCCGAAAAACCACAGAACACAATAGTAAAACCAGTGTTGTCCTAAACATGAGCCAGAAAAAAAGAATGATGAATCCCACATACATGTGATGCCTGGAATAAGTGTCAGGACTTATACAATAATATGGTAGTACATGAGATACTAATACACCCAAATGCCCCCTACACACGGGGAAGGGCTCGCGAAAACGGACCGACACGTGCAAATCGAAGAAGTGCTGCAAGTGACTGAGGCCGATATCATCAAATGAGAGGAGCTGCATCAAGGGCTGGAATGAAGAAGTCATTCGGGTATTTGGGGGGCTACCTGCAGGGCCACCCCCTCATGAAGGTTGAAACATCTCACACACACCAAGGCATCACCAATCGTTGTTGCTGCATCACTGAACCATCCAGTGTATAGATCACGATCAGGCTGAAAAGAGCTCGAACAAAGGTATAGTGCCCCCCAGACCTGACTTTTGGATTAAATGAGCTATTGTCGATAGAAGTAGATCTACCATAAGTGAGGCAATAAGGGACTCCAAGTAAGGCAAGAGAGAAAAGAGTGGAGCGATGAACAGACGGACACTTGTTGGCAATATGATGCAGAGTGTTGTCCTTGATGGCAACCCACTTGATGAAGATGATGGAAACCTACTTGATGAAGTTGTCCTTGATGCTTGATGAGTTTATTAATGATGTAAATCTGATGTTCTACAAGAAGCTCAGAAGGACCAGAGAAAGCAATCTTCAGTATGTGCCAGAACAATGATGAAAAGTGTATGTTACAAGTCATACGCAGGTTTGTTAAGGAGAAGGCGCGTATGCACGCTGAAAAGTACGTGCCAAGTCGCGTATGCTCAATTGCGCTCTAATTTTGTAAAACCAGGGGTTACTACCATGGTATTCACCCATTGTATTGAGTGCTGGATTGTCTAATTGATCCTGCCCAGGAATACCATCGGAAGTGAAGTGGTTTTGGCTCATGGTATTGACAAAGGGTAAATCTATTTAAGGAGAAGAATTTCATTGTGCAAGTGGGTGCATGAGTCTGGGTTTGAATGGATACTTCACTCTGAAGTATGTCTGAATGGAAAGGGTAACAGTTTGATGATAGATCTGAATCTATGATGCACCTATGAAGAAAATGAGGAAGAGGGATCTCTAGATCTAAAATGTATTTGTATCTTCTAGATCTGTTTATGGAATGGTTTAGATCTGAGATGAGGCGAACATGTTTCTGAAGTGAAGGGTAAAATCTGAGCTATGCATCTGTTCTGAAGAATTGTGGTGCCCTAAAATGTCTGAATATCTATACGCAAGTTTGTAACAGAGGAAGCGCGTATATACGTGGGTTGGATAAAGAGAAAGCGTGTATGGGTTGTGAAATTAGTTCTGTAATATGTGCAGATGTATACACGGGTTGATATGCATGGAAGTGCGTATATACGCAGGATTAGTGAAAGGAAAGCACGTATGAAAACTAGGGTTTCCTGAAGTCTGTGGAATGAAATGTCTGATCTGTTCTGCTGGTTTACTGCTATCTGTCAATGAGGTATTCATACAGATCTGGGTTGTTTGAATGATGATTATGCTGCTGATTATATTGATGAAAGATCAAGTTCTTGATTGATTGGTTGATGGTTCATTGAATGAATTGATGAAGTTATAAGTATCAGTTTGATGTATGATTGAGCTTAAATGTGTGGAGTGGGTACAGTCTGAAAATATGATGAAAAGTGGCCTTCAAGTTGTGTTCTATGGAAGCTATTGGATCTAGTGTGAAAATTGATGAAACGTGGTCCATAGAGGTGCTGAGGGTTGTAGCCTTTAGTCAAGGGGTTGTAGCTCCCTTCCAGGTGAGGATGGTAAACGAGAGGAGGGGGTTGTAGCTCCCTTCCAGGAGAGGCTGGTAAATGAGAGCAGGGGGTCGTAGCTCCCTTCCAGGAGAGGCTAGTAAACGAGAGCAGGGGGTTGGAGCTCCCTTCTAGGAGAGGTTGGTAAACGAGAGAAGGTTTTAGCCTTCTGCAGGTGGGTGCCTGCGTGCTGGTATGAGTCTGCACCAGTACATGGTTGTAACATGTTTTCTTTATATAATAAATATTGAAGACTGAGACGACGACAGCGGTGGTTTTCTCCCAACTTGGGTTTCCACCTTAAATCCTGGTGTTCTTGTGTGATGCTTATGTGTGATGGTTTATTCTGTTATTACTGCACATGCTTACTGTTATCTAATCATCAGAAGAATGAATGCGGTGTAATTGGATACATAAAAGGAATCGAATGACATAATAAGATCTCCGTATATACGCAGTTTTGTGAAGGATATCCGTTGTGCCCTGTATACCGTAGTTGGCTTCCATCAAAGTAGCCGTATGTTTTAAAAGAAAAAAGTAAAAAGATTTGAGCATGCTCCCAACACGTATTCACCCCCCCCCTTCGCATTTTTCCCAACACTGGGGAATCGGTAGTGTCCTTCGCGTGCTTCTTGGATCGGCTGGCTGAGATCCGTCGCTTATGGTAGCAGGAAGGAGTACTTTAAGGCCACCTCTATTCAATGGGTAGCTTAATCATATTCTGGAAGATACGAACAAAATCATATTTGCAAAGTCTTGGTGCAGAAGTATGGGCAATCGTGGAAGAAGGTTATCGGTATCCGGAAATTATTCCTACTGATGCAGCAGAAAGAAAGAAATATGAAATCAATGCCAAAGCAATCAATGTTTTATTAGGAAGCCTGTCTAAATCAGAATTTGTTAAATTAATGCAGCTAAATTTAGCAAAAGAAATATGGGACAAAATCATTCTAAGCTATGAAGGAGATACAAATGTAAAAAGTGCCAAACTCCAAACTCTCAGAATTGAATATGAAAATTTCAGGATGCATAGTGATGAGAGTATTGCCAGTTTATTTTTATGTCTGGATGATACTGTAAATCGTATGAGAAGTTTGGGTGAAACCATAACCGATACTACTCTGGTTGAAAAAGTCTTAAGATCTTTGACTTCAAAATTTGAGTCAAAAGTATCCGCTATTGAAGAAAAGAAAGATCTGCAAACTCTTACTATTGTTCAACTACATGGTATTCTAACTTCTTTTGAAATGAGAAAAGAAGGTCCCTCTCAAATCAAAGAAGTTGCCTTTAAGGCATGTGCAAAAGGAAAAGAAAAGGAAGTTGTCAAGGAATCAAGTATATATCGAAGAAGTAAACTGTGGAGAAGAATCCAAACTGCACTGGAAGATTCAGAGGCAGGCTTCCTTTCAACAAATGATTGTGGAAGAGTTGGTCATTATGTCAAGAAATGTTCCGTATAAAGAAAATCATGGTAAAGGGAAACAATTTGTAAAAGTGGAAAGAGTGACAGTAAATGAAGATAATAATGAAATATCAAGTGAGGAAGAAGAAGATTCTGACCAAGATCTACAAGTGCTCATGGCAAAGAAGCAAAAGAAGAAGGCTACTCAAGGAAAGGAGATACCTCAGAAAACATGTACAAAAGAAAATGGAGAAGATGAAACAGGTATTGATTGTTGTTCTTGTGATTCAATTTCTTGTGCATGCAATGGTGAAGATAGTGAAAGTAACATCATAAGTCTATAAGCAAATCTCAAGATCAATGACGAAAGAAATGATTGGAATCAATTTCATAAGAGAGAATCTATCTACAAAGATATGATCTCTAGAAGGAATGATCAGACAGAAATATTAAATGGACAGATAGACAAGTATCAAAAGTTATATGTTTATGCAACCAATCGAAGTGAAAGACTTGAAGCGGAAATCATCTCTCTCAAAGAAGATATGGAAAAATCAAATAAGAAGAATGAAGAACCCCTACCATTTGAAAAGGAAGGACTTGAAGTAGAAATCATTTCTCTCAAAGAAGATCTAGAAAAATCAAATAAGAAGAATGAAGAACTGCTACACACATGTGAAGAACAAGAAAATTGGTTGAAGGAAGAAATTTTAAAATTGAATGATCAAGTAGAAGAAGGAAAAAGGGTCGAAGAAAGCATGAAGAAGAAATGCCAAAAATTGGAGGCTGAGGTAAACATTCTCAAAGGTAAATTAGAAGAAAAAGGATAAACTCTGAGGTTTCTGAAGATAAACACTAAGATTCTTCGACAATATTCTTAGTAATCAAATATCACCTACTATTACACTGGTCTTGTTTTCATGAAACTGCTAAAGGAGAATATAGTCTACAAGGAAGTAAGCAAAGACTCAAAGGATGTCAATGCAAAAACTCCGAAGAGTTGAAAGAAACAAGAAAGTCAACCAACAATCATGAACATCAAAAGATATCATTCAATAATGTTGAATGTTTAAAATGTCATAATTATGGGCATGTTGTAAAGAATTATGTATGCATTGTTTCACTTACAAACAAATGATTCTCTATACAAGACCATGAAGGTACTGGCTTCTTTAAGGGATATTGTTTTTCATGCAGCAAGTTTGGTCATAAAGCAGCTGATTGCAATAGAAGAAAGAATAGAAGAACACAATATGATTCTTATGCTTACTTTTCTGGTCACATAAGATGTTATGCTTGTAACAAGTATGGACATGTGGAAAAAGAATGCAGGATGAACAGATCTAAGAAATTGGACAATTTCCAGCACACGATAAGAAAGTTCAAGAAAAGATGGAAAAATAAGGAGGACCAGTCAGAAACGTAGGGAATATTGACCCTACTGCAGTCATCCACTTCTAAAGCTTACTTCTCATAATGACTGCAGGAGTGATGTGAGATACATTATTGGGATTAATAATGTATCGTCACAGGGGGAGCGATGTATGGTGATTCCCATGATTGTTTTGGTAATTCTGGGTATGTATTTTCTGACAGTGCATCTGATGTGAAGAAGATAGTTACTGGTGGTACAAATTCAGTGGGAGCTGAAGGAATGTGAAATTTTCTATATTTCACTTTCCATACGTGGGTTTGATGAACTAAAGCCGCATATACACGCGAGTTCCAGTGGACACAGACGCGTATGCATTTATGATAAGAAAATTAGTATGACATCTCAAGAACAGGAGCACTGGTTCAAGGGGAGCATCAGTTTGACTATTAATGATTGCATTATTAACATTATATCTGCTTATGTATCAGTTCTAAATGATGATGACATGATACATGATTTCTTATGATGAGATTATGGATGAGCCCTGTTTGCTTTTTGCTGAAGAATATCTTTTGTTTCACTCATGGATGAGTTGGAGGTCTTACGATTCAGAAATATGAGCAGATCATGCAGAGTTGTTGCTGGTTGAGACATTTGTTAAATCTTACACATGTTACATCATGATAATTCTTGAAGATCTTGGTGATATCAGATCACATGGATGATTGCTTGACACATATTGTCTATTGAAGAAGTTGTTCTGGTATGATAATTCCTCTTGGGAAGAATGAGTTGATGCTGCAAAGAGTCTGAAGGCTTGGTAACTATTATGCTTATGCTACATCTGTTGGATGACACTTGAAGACATGGATACATTGTCTTATCTTTCTTCTATCAGGATTGATGAATGAAAAATATCCAGTGATGGTGCATTCTTTATGGGGTCCCGATTAATATCTGGGTTCAGCAAGAAACAAATCTCTAGTGTTTTATCTCAAACAGAAGCTTGGAATAGTCTCTGCCATGCAGAGGATCATATCTGATTTAAATTTTGAAGATTGAATTGGATACGCGGATTTACTAAAACACAAATACAGATATACACGAGTTCATACGTAGAAAATAAAATCACAGTATGGATGGTCACGAAGCGACAAATTTTGTTTGGGGTCGCATTGAATTTTATTGCCGTGGTGATGTGGCGGCGGTCGATAATTATTTGTGTCTTTATGTGTGTTCCAGTTTTCATAATTCTGTTTCATTCTCTGATATTTTTTATGAAGATGCCTTGATGATTTTCTGTTGAAAGTGTTCAGGATGCACAAGCTAAGGGGGAGCATTGGTCATATGGAAAGGATGCATTGGATGCACAGTTTCAGGGGGAGCATTAGCCTTGCTAATTGTAATGCATTGTTGGCATTATGATGATTCTGAAATATGATCTCTCTTGAGGTCTTTCTGATATTGGTCATAAAAAGTCATATTTGTAATTCACAAAGATCACATGAGACCTAAGAGATGTAAAATTGTAATATTTAGCCCAAGGACTTGATCAAATGTGTAAACCCACTTGGTTGGGTACTTGAGTCAAAATGTGTAAACCCACTTGGTTGGGTACTTGAGTCAAAATGTGTAAACCCACTTGGTTGGGGAGTTGAGTCAAATTGTGTAAACCCACTTGGTTGGGTACTTGAGTCTCATATGTAAATCCACTTGGTTGGATCCTTGATGTAAGTATGAGTCCTCGGTGATAGGAAGGTCACAGAGTCATGTACTTCATTGAAAAATATGTTTGAAGTTTCAGCATGAACTCAGGGGGAGCATGGTAACTGCAGTACACATCAAATCTACAGCTCTCTTCTATCTACATGAGGAGAAAACAACCTTGTGTTGGTTTTGATCCGCCCTTTGCCCTTGATGTCAAAGGGGGAGAGTGACATGGTGTTTGAATAGGGGAGAATATCATTGTGCTTAATTTATCTATCTGTTATGGTGATCAAACACCATCGTGGTTGCCATCAAGTCCAGAGGGGGAGATTGTTGGCAATATGATGCAGAGTGTTGTCCTTGATGGCAACCCACTTGATGAAGATGATGGCAACCTACTTAATGAAGTTGTAATTGATGCTTGATGAGTTTATTAATGATGTAAATCATGTTCTATGCTGTGCGATGGCAGAAGGACTAGAGAAAGCAATCTTCAAAAGATGTGTGCCGTAACAATGATGAATGCGTATGTTACAAGTCATACGCCATGTTTGTTAAGGAGAAGGTACAGATGCACGCTGAAAAGTACGCGGTCAAGTCGTGGTATGCGCCTTCGACTGGTAAAATTATTAGGGGTTACTACCATGGTATTGACCCATTGTATTGAGCGCTGGATTGTCTAATTGATCCTGCCCAGGAATACCATCGGAAGTGAAGTGGTTTTGGCTCATGGTATTGACAAAGGGTAAATCTATTTAAGGAGAAGAATTTCATTGTGCAAGTGGGTGCATGAGTCTGGGTTTGAATGGATACTTCACTCTGAAGTATGTCTGAATGGAAAGGGTAACAGTTTGATGATAGATCTGAATCTATGATGCACCTATGAAGAAAATGTGGAAGAGGGATCTCTAGATCTGAAATGTATTTGTATCTTCTAGATCTGTTTATGGAATGGTTTAGATCTAAGATGAGGTGAACATGTTTATGAAGTGAAGGGTAAAATCTGAGCTATGCATCTGTTCTGAAGAATTGTGCTGCCCTAAAATGTCTGAAGATCTATACGCAAGTTTGTAACAGAGGAAGCGCGTATAAATGCGGGTTGGATAAAGAGAAAGCGTGTATGGGTTGTGAAATTAGTTCTGTAATATGTGCAGATGTATACGTGGGTTGATATGCATGGAAGCGCGTATATATGTAGGATCAGTGAAAGGAAAGCGCGTATGAAAACTAGGGTTTCCTGAAGTCTGTGGAATGAAATGTCTGATCTGTTCTGCTCGTTTACTGCTATCTGTCAATGAGGTATTCATACAGATCTGGGTTCTTTGAATGATGATTATGTTGCTGATTATATTGATGAAAGATCAAGTTGTTGATTGATTGGTTGATGGTTCATTGAATGAATTGCTGAAGTTATAAGTATCAGTTTGATGTATGATTGAGCTTAAATGTGTGGAGTGGGTCCAGTCTGAAAATATGATGAAAAGTGGCCTGCAAGTTGTGTTCTATGGAAGCTATTGGATCCAGTGTGAAAATTGATGAAACGTGGTCCATAGAGGTGCTGAGGGTTGTAGCCTTCAGTCAGGGGGTTGTAGCTCCCTTCCAGGTGAGGCTAGTAAACGAGTGCAGGGGGTTTTAGCTCCCTTCCAGGAGAGGCTGGTAAACGAGAGCAGGGGGTCGTAGCTCCCTTCCAGGAGAGGCTGGTAAACGAGAGCAGGGGGTTGTAGCTCCCTTCCAGGAGAGGCTGGTAAACGAGAGCAGGGGGTCGTAGCTCCCTTCCAGGAGAGGCTGGTAAACGAGAGTACTGGGTTGTAGCTCCCTTCCAGGAGAGGCTGGTAAATGAGAGAAGGTTGTAGCCTTCTACAGGTGGGTGCCTGCGTGCTGGTATGAGTCTGTGCCAGTACATGGTTGTAAAATGTTTTCTTTATATAATAAATATTGAAGACTGAGACGACGACAGTGGTGGTTTTCTCCCGACTTGGGTTTCCACCTTAAATCCTGGTGTTGTTGTGCGATGCTTATGTGTGATGGTTTATTCTGTTATTACTGCACATGCTTACTGTTATCTAATCATTAGAAGAATGAATGTTGCATATATCTAAGTAAAGAATCAATGACATAATAAGATCTCTGTATATACGCGAGTTTTGTAAAGGATATCCGCGTGTATACGCTAGTTGGCTTCATCAAAGTAGCGTATGTGTTTTGAAGTAAGAAAAGTAAAAATATTTGAGCATGCCCTAAATATTGATTCACCCCCCCCTCTTAGTATTTTTCCCAACAATTGGAATCAGAGCAGGTCCTTCTGCAGAAGCTTGATCGCTTGAAGGAGATCCGTCGCTATGGGAAGTTATGAAGGAGTAATCTCTCTAAGGCCACCTCTATTCGATGGAAGTAATCTGTTATTCTGGAAGATACGAACAAAAGAATATCTGCAAAGTCTTGGTGTAGAAGTATGGGCTATCGTAGAAGAAGGTTACCAGTATCCGGCAAGTATTCCTACTGATGTAGCAGAAAGGAAGAAATATGAAATCAATGCCAAAGTAGTCAATGTTTTATTAGGAAGCATGTCTTAACCAGAATTTGCTAAAGTGATGCAGCTAAATTCAGCAAAAGAAATATGGGACAAAATCATCCTAAGCTATGAAGGAGATACAAAGGTAAAAAGTGCCAAACTCCAAACTCTCAGAATTGAACATGAAAATTTAAGGATGCATAGTGATGAGAGTATTGCCAGTTTCTTTTTACGTCTAGATGATATTGTAAATCGTATGAGAAGTTTGGGTGAAACCACAACTGATACTACTCTGGTGGAAAAAGTCTTAAGATCTTTGACGTCAAAATTTGAGTCAAAATTATCTGCTATTGAAGAAAGGCAAGATCTGCAAACTCTTACTATTGTTCAACTACATGGTATTCTAACTGCTTTTGAAATGAGAAAAGAAGGTTCCTCTCAAAACAGAGAAGTTGCCTTTAAGGCATGTGCAAAAGGAAAAGAAAAGGAAGTTGTCAAGGAATCAAGTTATATATCAGAAGAAGAAGAAGCAAACTTTGTGAGAAGACTCCAATCAGGTACTGGAAGATTCAGAGGTAAGCTTCCCTTCAAATGTTTTGATTGTGGAAGAGTTGGTCATTATGCTGCTAAATGTCTGTATAAAGAAAATCATGATAAAGGGAAACAATTTGTAAAGGGAAAGAGTTATTATGCAAATGAAGATAATAATGAAATATCAAGTGAAGATGAAGAAGATTCTGACCAAGATCTGCTAGTGCTCATGGCAAAGAAGCAAAAGAAGAAGGCTACTCAAAAGGAGATATCTCAGAAAACATGTGCAACAGAAAATGAAGAAGATGAAACAAGTACTGATTGTTGTTCTCATGATTCACTTTCTTGTGCATGCAATGGTGAAGATAGTGAAAGTAACAGTATAAGTCTAGAAGCAAATCTCAAGATCAATGATGAAAGCAATGATTGGAATCAATTTCATAAGAGAGAATCTATCTACAAAGATATGATCTCTAGAATGAATGATCAGAAAGAAATACTGAATGGAAAGATAGACAAGTATCAAAAGATGTATGTTTATGCAACCAATCGAAGTGAAAGACTTGAAGCAGAAATCATCTCTCTCAAAGAAGATCTGGAAAAATCAAATAAGAAGAATGAAGAACCCCTACCATTTGAAAAGGAAGGACTTGAAGCAGAAATCATCTCTCTCAAAGAAGATCTGGAAAAATCAAGTAAGATGAATGAAGAACTGCTACAAACACGTGAAGAACAAGAAAATTGGTTGAAGGAAGAAATTTTAAAATTAAATGATAAAGTAGAAGAAGGAAAAAGGGTCGAAGAAAGCATGAAGAAGCAATGCCAAAAATTGGAGGTTGAGGTAAACATTCTCAAAGGTAAATTAGAAGAAAAGGATAAACTCTTGAGGTTTCAAGATAGTACTAAGATTCCGGACAATATTCTTAGTAATCAAAGATCACCAGCTATTAAACTTGGTCTTGGTTTTCATGAAACTATTAAAGGAGAATCTAGTTCACAAGGAAGTGCTAAAGACTCAAAGGATGTCAATGCAAAACCTGAAGAGTTGAAAGAAACAAGAAGTCAACCAACAATCATGAACACTCAAAGGAAATCATTCAATAATGTTGAAAGCTTTAAATGTCATAATTATGGGCATGTTGCAGCAAATTGCAGAAGCAGATTGTTTCAGTCACAAACAAACAGATTCTATACAGAAATGTACTCTGGCTTCTTTAAGGGATATTGTTTTTCATGCAGCAAGTTTGGTCATAAAGCAGCTGATTGCAATAGAAGAAAGAATAGAAGAACACAATATGATTCTTATGCTTACTTTTCTGGTCACATAAGATGTTATGCTTGTAACAAGTATGGACATGTGGAAAAAGAATGCAGGATGAACAGATCTAAGAAATTGGACAATTTCCAGCACACGATAAGAAAGTTCAAGAAAAGATGGAAAAATAAGGAGGACCAGTCAGAAACGTAGGGAATATTGACCCTACTGCAGTCATCCACTTCTAAAGCTTACTTCTCATAATGACTGCAGGAGTGATGTGAGATACATTATTGGGATTAATAATGTATCGTCACAGGGGGAGCGATGTATGGTGATTCCCATGATTGTTTTGGTAATTCTGGGTATGTATTTTCTGACAGTGCATCTGATGTGAAGAAGATAGTTACTGGTGGTACAAATTCAGTGGGAGCTGAAGGAATGTGAAATTTTCTATATTTCACTTTCCATACGTGGGTTTGATGAACTAAAGCCGCATATACACGCGAGTTCCAGTGGACACAGACGCGTATGCATTTATGATAAGAAAATTAGTATGACATCTCAAGAACAGGAGCACTGGTTCAAGGGGAGCATCAGTTTGACTATTAATGATTGCATTATTAACATTATATCTGCTTATGTATCAGTTCTAAATGATGATGACATGATACATGATTTCTTATGATGAGATTATGGATGAGCCCTGTTTGCTTTTTGCTGAAGAATATCTTTTGTTTCACTCATGGATGAGTTGGAGGTCTTACGATTCAGAAATATGAGCAGATCATGCAGAGTTGTTGCTGGTTGAGACATTTGTTAAATCTTACACATGTTACATCATGATAATTCTTGAAGATCTTGGTGATATCAGATCACATGGATGATTGCTTGACACATATTGTCTATTGAAGAAGTTGTTCTGGTATGATAATTCCTCTTGGGAAGAATGAGTTGATGCTGCAAAGAGTCTGAAGGCTTGGTAACTATTATGCTTATGCTACATCTGTTGGATGACACTTGAAGACATGGATACATTGTCTTATCTTTCTTCTATCAGGATTGATGAATGAAAAATATCCAGTGATGGTGCATTCTTTATGGGGTCCCGATTAATATCTGGGTTCAGCAAGAAACAAATCTCTAGTGTTTTATCTCAAACAGAAGCTTGGAATAGTCTCTGCCATGCAGAGGATCATATCTGATTTAAATTTTGAAGATTGAATTGGATACGCGGATTTACTAAAACACAGTCGCGTATATACGCGAGTTCATACACAGAAAACCGCATATGGATGGTTGCTGACAACTTTTGTTTGGGGTCAGCATTCTTCAGCACAAGCTGTGGTGATGTTTGGTATCTCTGATACTATTTGGTGTCTCTGGTGGTGTTCCAGTTCTTATATTTCTATTTCACTCTCTGATATTTGATGAAGATGCCTTGATGACTTGCTGTTGAAAGTGTTCAGGTTGCACAAGCCAAGGAGGAGCATTGGTCATATGGAAAGGATGCTTGGATGCACAGTTTCAGGGGGAGTATTCGTCTTGCTGAGCATAAATGCATTGTTGGAATTATGATGATTCTAAAATATGATCTCTCTTGAGGCCTTTTTGGTAGTGGTCATAAAAGTCATATTTGTAATTTGATGAAAAGGTCATGATGAGACCTATGATGTAAAATTGTAATATTCAGTCATGTAAGGACTTGTTCAAATTTGTAAACCCACTTGGTTGGGTAGTTGAGTCAAAATGTGTAAACCCACTTGGTTGGGTGCTTGAGTCAAAATGTGTAAACCCTCTTGGTTGGGTAGTTGAGTCAAATTGTGTAAAACCACTTGGTTGGGTATTTGAGTCTCATATGTAAATCCACTTGGTTGGATCTTTGATGTAAGTATGAGTCCTTGGTGATAGGAAGGTCATAGAGTCATGTAATTCATTGAAAAATATGTTTGAAGATTCAGCATGAACTCAGGGGGAGCATGGTAACTTCAGTGCACATCAGATCTACAACGCTCTTCTATCTACATGAGGAGAAAACAACCTTGTGTTGGTTTTGATCTTCCCTTTGCCCTTGATGTCAAAGGGGGAGAGTGACATGGTGTTTGAATAGGGGAGAATATCATTATGCTTAATGTATCTATTTTTTGTCTGTTATGGTGATCAAACACCATCGTGGTTGCCATCAAGTCCAAAGGGGGAGATTGTTGGCAATATGATGTAGAGTGTTGTCCTTGATGGCAACCCACTTGATGAAGATGATGGCAACCTACTTGATGAAGTTGTCCTTGATGCTTGATGAGTTTATTAATGATGTAAATCTGATGTTCTATAAGCAGCATAGAAGGACTAGAGAAAGCAATCTTCAGTATGTGCCAGAACAATGATGAAAAGTGTATGTTACAAGTCATACGCGGGTTTGTTAAGGAGAAGGCGCGTATGCACGTTGAAAAGTACGTGTCAAGTCGTGTATGCTCAATTGCGCTCTAATTGTGTAAAACTAGGGGTTACTACCATGGTATTGACCCATTGTATTGAGCGCTGGATTGTCTAATTGATCCTGCCCAGGAATACCATCGGAAGTGAAGTGGTTTTGGCTCATGGTATTGACAAAGGGTAAATCTATTTAAGGAGAAGAATTTCATTGTGCAAGTGGGTGCATGAGTCTGGGTTTGAATGGATACTTCACTCTGAAGTATGTCTGAATGGAAAGGGTAACAGTTTGATGATAGATCTGAATCTATGATGCACCTATGAAGAAAATGAGGAAGAGGGATCTCTAGATCTGAAATGTATTTGTATCTTCTAGATCTGTTTAAGGAATGGTTTAGATCTGAGATGAGGTGAACATGTTTCTGAAGTGAAGGGTAAAATCTGAGCTATGCATCTGTTCTGAAGAATTGTGCTGCCCTAAAATGTCTGAAGATCTATACGCAAGTTTGTAATAGAGGAAGCGCGTATATACGCGGGTTGGATAAAGAGAAAGCGTGTATGGGTTGTGAAATTAGTTCTGTAATATGTGCAGATGTATACACAGGTTGATATGCATGGAAGCGTGTATATACGCAGGATCAGTGAAAGGAAAGCGCGTATGAAAACTAGGGTTTGCTAAAGTCTATGGAATGAAATGTCTCATCTGTTCTGCTGGTTTACTGCTATCTGTCAATGAGGTATTCATATAGATCTGGGTTGTTTGAATGATGATTATGCTGCTGATTATATTGATGAAAGATCAAGTTGTTGATTGATTGGTTGATGGTTCATTGAATGAATCGATGAAGTTATAAGTATCAGTTTGATATATGATTGAGCTTAAATGTGTGGAGTGGGTCCAGTCTGAAAATATGATGAAAAGTGGCCTGCAAGTTGTGTTCTATGGAAGCTATTGGATCTAGTGTGAAAATTGATGAAACGTGGCCCATCGAGGTGCTGAGAGTTGTAGCCTTCTGTCAGGGGGTTGTAGCTCCCTTCCAGGTGAGGTTGGTAAACGAGAGCAGGGGGTTGTAGCTCCCTTCCAGGAGAGGCTGGTAAACGAGAGCAGGGGTTCGTAGCTCCCTTCCAGGAGAGGCTGGTAAACGAGTGCAGTGGGTTGTAGCTCCCTTCCAGGAGAGGCTGGTAAACGAGAGAAGGTTGTAGCCTTCTGCAGGTGGGTGCCTGTGTGCTGGTATGAGTCTGTGCCAGTACATGGTTGTAACATGTTTTCTTTATATAATAAATATTGAAGACTGAGACGACGACTACAGTGGTTTTCTCCCGACTTGGGTTTCCACCTTAAATCCTGGTGTTCTTGTGTGATGCTTATGTCTGATGGTTTATTTTGTTATTACTGCACATGCTTAATGTTATCTAATCATCAGAAGAATGAATGTTGCATAGATCTAAGTAAAGAATCAATTACATAATAAGATCTCTGTATATACGTGAGTTTTGTGAAGGATATCCTCTTGTATACGCTAGTTGGCTTCATCAAAGTAGCGTATGTGTTTTGAAGTAAGAAAAAGTAAAAAGATTTGAGCATGCCCTAATACTGATTCACCCCCCCCCCCCCTCTCAGTATTTTTCCCAACAACACTAATGATGATGGTGGAATGAGAGGAATGGAGGGGCAGTTGGACGGATTCCCTTGTTAGAGCATCAAGTGGATGAATGGCTTGGCAGCTGTTAGCCCCCCTATGAAATTTTTGACAAGCAAATAGGGGGCTAAATCATTTTTGAGTCTTCAAGGAATGCATTTCCTCTAAAAACGCAGTCTCCGTGAAGCCTCTTTGTGTCTTTTATCCTTTGATCAAATCCCCTCTGCTGGTTCCCCTTTTAAAGCCTCTCTGCTATGTGAAGAAATGCCCAAAGGCCCCTTTTTCCCTCTTATTTCATCCCCCAAAGCCTTTGTTTTCTCTCCCCTTTATTCCCCCTTCTTTTCCCATTATCCATTTAAACCCTCTCTAAATCCTGTTTCAGCCTCTGTTCAGACCTTCCCTACTCTCCATCTCCCTATCGTTCCCCCCCCCTGGGCCCAAAAATGCTTAAAAATACCGAAAAACCATATAAGAAGGCATGAGCCCCCTTAGCCTTAATCCCGCGCCCCTCCTCCTCCATAGAACCTGGCACCGTGACCCTTCACTAAGCATCCAGGCGCTTAACCCTTTCTATTCTTCTTCCGCCTGAGGGCCATTAAAACCTTCGTAAATTGCATTTTCAGATTTTAATTAAATTCAAAGGTTTTCCGCTCGTATCTATTATGGAGGATCCTCCACCGTCGATCTGCTCCACAGATCGGACGACGCGGAACACTCCTAGAGCCGTGGCCCCCGCCTGCTCTTGTCATCCTCGAAACCACGCGGTAAATCCCGCACCGCCCATCTGCAACAGGCGGTTTTCCGCAAAAGCCAACGATCCCACTCATTAACTGACACGCGTCCCTTGTACAAAAACGAAACCGCTCATCGCCCGCGCGTTACTGTTCCGTCGATGGACGCCCAGCGGAATTAATATGGACCGTCAGATCTTGGAGCCCTCATCCGACGACTGCTATCTCCCAAAGCTGCGCGCTCGTTAACCCGTCCCCGCCGTGCATGTGGCCCATCGATCGCCTTTTCCCATCGTTGATCCCTCAGTGATCAATGGTCCAGATCTACCCGTGCACCATTGACCATGCTGTTGCCTCCAGGTCTTCACATCATCCACCCCCGTTTTTTCCCCGTACGCCACGTTAGTCCATGCATCTCCCGTACAGTTCTCTTTCCACTACATAAAAGCGTCCGAGTTTCGTGTTTTTAATGTTTTCCATATGTTTTCACTCTCCGAATCATTAACCCTCTGCCAGAGCTCGGTTCACCATTTCGTCGTGTTTCCGTCCCAGGTCTTCGTCCGCACGGCTGTTCTATCCGTTCGCATTTTGTTCCCGCCACCTCTGTCATCCACTCTCACGTTCTTCCTCAATGTTGGTTGTTTTGCAGGGGTTCCAATGGTTGAAGACCGCCATGGTCTTACATGGCAGGCTGCGCTATCAATATTTAATCCAAGGGTCGATAATGTTATGAAATGGTCAAAGAAAGCGGCCAGGGAGATTTTCATCAAGGACGGGAGATAGATTTCAAGCACTGAAGTCTTTCGGCGCCATTAAAAGCCCGAGCTACCCTGTCAGAAAAGACGAAGCGGCAAAGTGTATCAGCACAGAACAAAGAAAGATTAGGGCATGTTAATGAAGATCTGGAGCCCTAAATCAGTGCGTTCAGAGGAAAAGCAGCAGAGTACAGACCCCGAGGATCGATCAAAAGATCCTGAGCGCAGACATCGGGGTTTCCATCAGCAGAATGTTTTTATTCTTCGAGTACGTGGCACCCAATCAGCTTTTATCACGCACCATGACGGTGAAGAGTTTTCCGCTGGACCGCAGTTCAAAACCTCCGGAGGATTTATGGGACAGACCTACCTATCAGTTCACTTTATTTTTGTTCAAATCGCCTGGAGTACCACAAGCCCAAAATGTCAAGATCAAATCTGAAGCAAATCGTTCTCTCACTAAGAAGGTGAGCGAAAATAAATACGCAGCATTATCAAGCAAGATGGGCCTCGGCCCTGCATTCATTACTGTGTTTAAGGATACATTTAATTGACACCTACCTCCTCAGTCGATCTTAGGATCATCTTTTGCTATAAAGCACATCGAGAAACATTGTAAGGGGGTTGGTTGTTGTTGCATTATCAGTGAATTACAAGAATTTTTGTCCCGAGCCAAGTTTCTGTGTAATAGTAGTATGATAGACTGAGAAACATGATGTATTCAGGCTGAATGTAAAAGCTCTGGGCAGTGATGTACCTGATTGGTGTTGTGTTTAATATGATAAGCAGTTTTCATTGGATCCTGATCTACAGCAGTTGGTGATGTTTTTCTTATCTCTGTGTTTATTTCCATTTCATTTCATGTTCTTCTGACTGACATCTGAATGCATGATATAAGATTTACCCTTGTTAGGTACCTTATATCCCAGCTCTCTCAGTCTTTGATGTTTTCCGCTCATATGTGTGTCTGAATATTGCTTTTAATCGACTAAACCAGTGTAGTGGATGATTATTGCCTGCTCTCTGATGTGCAAGTTAATAAACTCAGTGTTCAGATGTTTTTGTTAAGATTTAATTGAAAGAGGTTAGGAACATTGGGAGGTTTAGAAGCCTGTCTCTGCCTCTTCATAATCTATCCCTTCCATATAAACCTTTTCAAGATCCCTTGTGTTGCCTATGGTTTTGTCCAAGCAGGCCTGGAGTTAAATGACCTCTGGCCTGATCTATAGACAAAATCAGATGGTTCTCCATCCTTCATTATCATTCCCTGATGTTCCATCCCACCAATCAGTCTTTGAGATCCAAATGCTCTAGATGACTAGCCCAATTGAAGCTTACACATTGAACATAAGTAAATCCTTCCTTGACTCCATTGCCCAATGGTCTTGATGTTCCCTGAGTTATATATCTTTGCCTAGCTTCCTTCTTTACCCATCCTTGTCTTATGGTGAAACCTTCCTTCCTGATTCTCAACAACCAGACTCAAACAATCAAACAAACAACCTCGCGCCTATAACTAGCCTAAAATCACTATTGAGAACTTCAAAGACACATATCCTTTGACTTCATAGAGAGATCCCTCTCTGGACCTAGGAGGGCTAGATCCTAAAGTCTGAAAGTGGTTCTATGTTGTCTCATATTTTGGTCTCTGTCAACCTGGCCAAAACATGGGAACCCCAACATAATGGCGACTCCACTGGGGACGAATATGAGAGTTTACAGTTGTTGATATTGGTCTATTTCCCATTGTCGTCACCAACATAATGGCGACTCCACTGGGGACGAATCTGAGAGTTTACAGTTGTTGATATTGGTCTATTTCCCATTGTCATCCCCAACATAATGGCGACTCTGCTGGGGATAGAGACCAATCAGCCTTGATTTGGTAAACTACTGTGGTGGACAGTAAATTGTAAATCATCCACCTGGCGACTCCACAATTCCGAATGATAAAAAAGACTCCACTGGTGATCAGCATGCCACTGATTGTCTGTGGTTTCACATAAGGTTCCACTGGGAGACCATGTCGCAGTACAACATTAGCCGTGATGAAGACCAAGCCACGTCACTAATGCAAGATCCTGAGCAGTTTGCGGAAATGTTCCCAGACTTCATAGCAGCATGTCGTGACACACTTGCTAGTGACTTGGCAGTATGTAAGGTGGAGGACCTCCCTGGGGTTATTCCTCTCGGCTCAAGAGGCGGACCCGTGATCAAGAAAATCCTCTTGGAGCTGATGGTTGAAAGGTACGAGGACGAGATTGAACTTTTGAACTCACAAGAGATATCATATGAGTTCAGAGACCCCAGAGAATTTTTGGAAAGTCTCCCCCCTCCCAAGAAAGAAGAAATTCCACTGTTTCTTGATGAGCAAGAAGAAGATAAAAGGGCTTTCAATAGCCACCTTGAAGATGCGGTGGAAGGAGCAACAGTCAAAGCTGCCTAGGAAGGAGACAGCCTACCAGTCATGGTAGGCCAGAAAGAAGAAAGTATACATACTGCGTTCGTTGATCCTGTGGCAGAGTACATGGAGGCCCTGATATGCTCGAACGCTCCAGCATCGATCCTCAGCACGGGCCAGATTCATTAGGAATGGTCACTACTGATGGTGGCCATAGTTTTGAAGAACCACAAGCAGAGCACCCTGTGGTTATCTCTGACAGGCAGCCAGTGCTCATATCCTTTTTCACTACTACTTGACTGGTTGTATTGGCTTTATCATATCACCTAGAACATCAGAGATTTCCAGTTAGAGTAGGGTAGGTAGGAAGCTCAATAAATCTTAGCCTATGATCATGCAGTTAGTTGTTTAAATTTCTGTCCTAGAATGTAGAGAAGAAACCTGCTAGGCAGTTTAATCCTAGCAGGTAGTAGTGTAGGTAGAGAAACATATGAGACCAACAGTCTAATCTGGTCTCATAGAGTAATAAGGGTAGAAGTAGAATAGGTCTATTTTTTCCTGTTTGTAAAAATTAATGATGTAAAAGGGTCTGCAAGTCCAAATGCACCCCAGAAGAAAATTTTTAGGACTATAGTGTGGGTAGGTAGTTGTTTGGAAGAATTTTACTGCTGATATGATGTCTTCATAGTTTGTGGCAGCTGATCAAGGAAAGAAAAGGATGGTTCAAGCAGCAGGCATCTGGACTACACCAAGAGATCAATTTCTGAATTCTTGACTCCTTCAAGAAGAAGCCATCCCCATGTGGAGCCACTATTAGCCCCCCTATGAAATTTTTGACAAGCAAATAGGGGGCTAAATCATTTTTGAGTCTTCAAGGAATGCATTTCCTCTGAAAACACAGTCTCTGTGAAGCCTCTTTGTGTCTTTTATCCTTTGATCAAATCCCCTCTGCTGGTTCCCCTTTTAAAGCCTCTCTGCTATGTGAAGAAATGCCCAAAGGCCCCTTTTTCCCTCTTATTTCATCCCCCAAAACCTTTGTTTTCTCCCCCCTTTATTCCCCCTTCTTTTCCCATTATCCCTTTAAACCCTCTCTAAATCTTGTTTCGGCCTCTGTTCTGACCTTCCCTACTCTCCATCTCCCTATCGTTCCCCCCCCTTGGGCCCAAAAATGCTTAAAAATACCGAAAAACCATATAAGAAGGCCTGAGCCCCCTTAGCCTTAATCCCGCGCCCCTCCTCCTCCATAGAACCTGGCGCCGTGACCCTTCACTAAGCATCCGGGCGCTTAACCCTTTCTATTCTTCTTCCGCCCGAGGGCCATTAAAACCTTTGTAAATTGCATTTTTAGATTTTAATTAAATTCAAAGGTTTTCCGCCCGTATCTATTATGGAGGATCCTCCGCCGTCGATCTGCTCCACAGATCGGACGACGCGGAATGCTCCCAAAGCCATGGCCCCTGCCTACTCTCGTCATCCTCGAAACCACGTGGTAAATACCGCACCGCCCATCTGCAACAGGCGGTTTTCCGCAAAAGCGAGCGATCCCACTCATTAACTGACACGCGTC
This sequence comes from Pinus albicaulis, assembly GCA_034641835.2. Lineage (NCBI taxonomy): Eukaryota > Viridiplantae > Streptophyta > Pinopsida > Pinales > Pinaceae > Pinus > Pinus albicaulis. The sequence continues at coordinate 234,885 of JAXQQM020059414.1, forward strand.
CCTTGTACGAAAACGAAACCGCTCATCGCCCGCGTGTTACTGTTCGGTCGATGGACGCCCAGCGGAATTAATATGGATCGTCAGATCTTGGAGCCCTCATTCGACAGCTGCTATCTCCCAAAGCTGCGTGCTCGTTAACCCGTCCCCGCCGTGCATGTGGCCCATCGATTGCCTTTTCCCATCGTTGATCCCTCAGTGATCAACGGTCTAGATCTACCCATGCACCGTTAACCATGCTGTTGCCTCCAGGTCTCCACATCATCCGCCCCCATGTTTTCCCCGTACGCCATGTCAGTCCATGCATCTCCCATACAGTTCTCTTTCCACTACATAAAAGCGTCTGAGTTTCGTGTTTTTAATGTTTTTCATATGTTTTCACTCTCTGAATCATTAACCCTCTGCCAGAGCTCGGTTCACCATTTCGTCGCGTTTTCGTCCCAGGTCTTCGTCCGCACGGCTGTTCTATCCATTTTCATTTTGTTCCCGCCACCTCTGTCATCCACTGTCACGTTCTTCCTCACTGTTGGTTGTTTTGTAGGGGTTCCAAAGGTTGAAGACCGCCATGGTCTTACATGGCAGGCTGCGCTGTCAATATTTAATCCAGGGGTTGATAATGTTATGAAATGGTCAAAGAAAGCGGCCAGGGAGATTTTCATCAAGGACGGGAGATAGATTTTGAGCACTGAAGTCTTTCGGCACCATTAAAAGCCCGAGCTACCCTATCAGAAAAGACGAAGCGGCAAAGTGTATCAGCACAGAACAAAGAAAGATTAGGGCATGTTAATGAAGATCTGGAGCCCTAAATCAGTGCGTTCAGAGGAAAAGCAGCAGAGTACAGAACCCAAGGATCGATCAAAAGATCCTAAGGGCAGACATCGGGGTTTCCATCAGCAGAATGTTTTTATTCTTCGAGTACGTGGCACCCAAGCAGCTTTTATCATGCACCATGACGCTGAAGATTTTTCCACCGGACCGCAGTTCCAAACCTCCGGAGGATTTATGGGACAGACCTACCTATCAGTTCACTTTATTTTTGTTCAAATCGCCTGGAGTACCACAAGCCCAAAATGTCAAGATCAAATCTAAAGCAAATCGTTCTCTCACTAAGAAGGTGAGCGAAAATAAATATGCAACATTATCAAGCAGGATGGGCCTCGACCCTGCATTCATTACTGTGTTTAAGGATACATTTAATTGACACCTACCTCCTCAGTCGATCTTAGGATCATCTTTTGCTATAAAGCACAGCGAGAAACATTGTAAGGGGGTTGGTTGTTGTTGCATTATCAGTGAATTACAAGAATTTTTGTCCCGAGCCAAGTTTCTGTGTAATAGTAGTATGATAGACTGAGAAACATGATGTATTCAGGCTGAATGTAAAAGCTCTGGGAAGTGATGTACCTAATTGGTGTTGTGTTTAACATGATAAGCAATTTTCATTGGATCCTGATCTACAGCAGTTGGTGATGTTTTTCTTATCTCTGTGTTTATTTCCATTTCATTTCATGTTCTTCTGACTGACATCTGAATGCATGATATAAGATTTACCACTTGTTAGGTACCTTATATCCAGCTCTCTTGGAATTTGATGTTTTCCCGCTCATATGTGTGTATGAATATTGCTTTTAATCGACTAAACCGGTGTAGTGGATGATTATTGCACCGCTCTACGTGTACGAGTTAATAAACTCGGTGTTCGGATGTTTTTGTTAAGATTTTAATTGAAAGAGTTAGGAACATTGGGAGGTTTAGAGAAACATGTCTGCCTCTTCATAATCTATCCCTTCCATATAAACATTTTCAGATCTCTTGTATTTGCTATGGTTTTGTCCAGCCAGGCACCCTCGTTCCTTCCTCACGCGATCTATAGACAAAATCGAGATGGTTCTTCATCCTTCATTTTCATTCCTTAATATTCCATCCCACCAATCAGTCTTTGAGATCCAAATGCTCTAGATGACTAGCCCAACTTAAGCTTACACATTAAACATAAGTAAATCCTTCCTTGACTCCATTGCCCAATGGCCTTGATGTTCCCCAAGTTATCTATCTTTGCCTAGTTTCCTTCTTTACCCATCCTTGTCTTATGGTGAAACCTTCCTTCCTGATTCTCAACAACCAGACTCAAACAATCAAACAAACAACCTCGCGCCTATAACTAGCCTAAAATCACTATTGAGAACTTCAAAGACACATATCCTTTGACTTCATAGAGAGATCCCTCTCTGGACCTAGGAGGGCTAGATCCTAAGGTCTGAAAGTGGTTCTATGTTGTCTCATCTTTTGGTCTCTGTCAACCTGGCCAAAACATGGGAACCCCAACAGGAGCGACAGACGCAATTTTGGGAGGGATAGTGGACAGGGGTACTGAAGGCCATAATGTGTGACGTGAGAGAGGGACCAGGCAGGAAGGGATGGAGGACTATGGCGGGGTAGAAAAGGACTCGGGGTAGACTCCAGGAATGTATTGGTGACTCGACGCGGATGCTCCAAACAAGGGCGACTCGGTGGTTCTGCCTCATAAAAACGGGACCAATGGGGAACCGTAAAAGCATGAGTACAATAGGGTAACTCATGACAAAAATCAACACGAATGGAAACGAGTAAGGAGGCAAAGTGGGGCCGCAAGCACAAGTGTCGTAAGTGAAGAAATTTGATTTTGAAAAGAGGTGAACAGACCCTTCGTGGAAAAAATGTGTCCTAGTGAAGTATCAAAACATAAAAAATTGACAAATACCCATTTGAGTGCTCGGTGAGAGCTTTCCAACGGTGTGGACGGTGTGTCAAACGGGGCTACGATTTGGTAGTAGCGGGTGAAAGAAAAAACAGGGGTTTTCTTCTAATAGGGTGTTTTGCCTCCAAAATCATTCATTTGCTTGTGTAGCTGTGGTGAATGTGGAGAGGAGAGAAGGCCCTAAATCTTGCGGCAATCATAGTGGACAAATCGACTATTGGAATTGTGATCCGTCAGTTGGAGGTAAGAGGCCTAATCTTAAGTTTTTTTTTTTATGGATTCAAGTTGTAGATTAGGGCTTTAAATCTCAGTAAGTGCCCCTACTTCTCCTTCACGGCCGGGTCGCACTTTTTGGGGAAAAAACTGTGACCTGGGATGCAGGTTTGAGCCTGAAAAGTGCAACCTGTGAGAGGGAAGGATTTTCAGTGTTATTTTGGACTGAGATTCAATTTTGGTGTGAGTTAATCCAGTTTTGATTATCTGTAGACTGACAAAGATGGTGTTTTTGTGCAGAGATGGCAGATATACGGATCAAATGGAGAGAGAGAGATCTAGGTACACTGCGGACAGAGATCGAAGCAGATCAGGGTGTCCATCGTGCACTGGGTAGATTTGGGGTTCTGAAATTTTTGGAGAATCCTTTGATTAGGGCTGGTGAGCCCCTGTTAGCCCAGATTATCAGTTATTGGGATCCGGATCATGAGGTGTTTATAGTGCAGGGGCATAGGATCGAGCTGACAGTCCAGGATTTATATTTCTTGACTGGACTCCCTCCATTGGGGATGGTGGGGAATATGCAGCCAGTGTTACCGCGGGGGCGTAACATTATGGAGTTTGTGGAGCAACATTGTCGACCGAGTGTCCGAGTCAAAGGGACTCGGATATCTATTGGGGATCTAGAGAGGTTGGAGACCTAGGCAGTGGCCGCAGCAGTGTTGTGGATCATGGGCAGTCAGGTGCTCCATCACATCACTAGAGGGAAGATGATGGTTGTAGAGAGTGTGCTGGGTGGGACCTACTATGGGTGGGCCCAGATGATGTTGGTGTCATTGAAACGACAGTTGTCTCTATGTAAGCGGCAAGTGAATCATGATTGTGCGTATGGGACAGTATTGTGCTCTTTCTTCTTTTAGAATATCCCAACCTTACGACCTCGCATACAGTTTCCTGATGGGGGCCCGAGAGAGCCTCGGATGCGTCGATGGGGATGACTACTGAGTAGAGGAGGAGGAGGGGCGGTTGGGAGGGTGTTTCGACCAGAGTTCTTTGCCCATTGGGACCAGATGCTGTTATACATAGACGACTATCCCTATAGTGGGATGAGTTATTGGGGAGATCCAGACTTGCCGCTACCACCTGGGCGAGTATGGGGACCGGATGGTAAGTGACAAGCAACTAATATGTTAGGTTCCTTTTTGTAGTTTGTGACTAGTATTCATGGTACTAATCTTTATATTTTTTGGGATGTAGATATAGCTCCGGTTAAACCGACTGGATATATGGGACGACCAGCAGCAGCAGGTGCTACAGGCGCAAGTGGATCGAGGACAGGACAGAATGAAGAGATGGCCGCACTGGTGGAGGATCTCCGTCGTAGATGTGAGGGACTGCTGATCGGTGTGTTAGAGTGTGGATGGTAAGATTTAGATGACCGATACATAGAGCTATGTATTGGTCTCCCCTCGGAATGGCGAGGGATCATGTGATGCATGGCGATGGCCAGGAAGACGGTGCGTGATCTACGAGCTGCAGGAGTAGAGCCGTTGGCGCGGGATCCTCCGGATGGTGATTAGATGTGGGGCAGGTGGTGCCCCCTAGTAGTTGTGTAGGGGCAAGTGGTGCCCCCCATTTTGTAGTAGTGGTTTTTGGAACATGCTATGGGCATGTCGTATGTTTCAAAGTATATGGACTTTAAAACACATGTTATATATTTGAGTTTTATGTGTATTTTTTGGATGCTATTGTCATATGTGTGATAAATTCTAGTCTAGAACATGGTTTGCAATCTGATCTACGTAGTGATTGTGACTTCTAGGGATGTGGTTGAATGAAATAAATCTAAATTCCCGTATCAAAAGTTGCACCCGTAAATATTATCTAAACAGGATAGGATTATGCACACGGTAGATGCCATTAAGTTGTAAGACAATAAGTAGGGAATATAAATAAACTTGCAGATGGAGGATACGATGGGAGAGAGCGTCAGCTAGGAGACCACGAACGGCATCATACTCGGCCTAGTTATTGGTGGTGGTGCCAATGCAGACCCCATTTGCGAGAACAAGGGTATGCCCAGAAGTAAAGATGGCCCAGGTGGCTGATGCGAGGTTTCGGGAATACCGACTCGTGCCATCGGTGTAACCAATGTAATGAGTAGACGAGAGGGTCGAGGGAACAACATCACAAGAGAAGAGAAGTGAAGAAAATCGGGGACTGGTGTTGTGACGTACATCATAGAGACGAATGGGAGTATCCGGGTTAGGGGAAGAAAGGGGAAGGTGGTGGAAACCACAAGAGGCTGCAAAGCTACCGAGATCATTGTTCATGGTGGAAAGGCCCAGAAATGGGTCATCAGGGGAGATGACTAAAGAGCAAGTAAAAAGATGGTCAAAACATGAAGAGCCTAAGAATGGCGCTGAAGGGGGATCAGATGAAAAAGGCGGAGTGGATACGGAGGGGATGTACTTCGAGGGTTGGGCAGATGATGATAGGTACAAGAGAGGAGCAACAGATTCAGACATCTCAACATCGGGGGGAGGGATGTCAATGGTGGCCGGAGGATCCTCGAGTAAAATCGACGCATACTGAGCCAGGATGGGCGAGGCGGATTGATTATGTTCCACTTCATACTTGCGAATGACCTCTAAAGAGGCACGGTAATGCGTGAGGTGAGGAAAATGTTGAGAATAATGGCCATGGACACCACATAAAGCATAGGGTTTGTTGGTGCGAAGGGCCTTTGGGTTCTTGGTTATGGGGGCGGGGGAAATAGAGGTTTCCGGGGCTGACGAATCAGGGAACGTGACTTTGACCATGGGTTGGATACGGGGCAACTCAGGACAAGTATGGGTGGCGTGACCGACAACATCACACAAAGCGCAAGGCTTGGTGGGTGGAGGGGGAGTAGGATCGGGAGCGGTGGCTTTATCTTTGGATGCCCCCCTGCGAGTTTTTTTTTCTTACCCGTAGCAGTCTCAGCATGAGGAGGGTCATGCGATGGTGTTAGAGGTACTGTAGCAGTGGGAGGAGCAATGGGAATCGGTTGAAATGGTGTCACAACAATGTATGGTTTAGGGTGGCTGGGAGGGGTTGCGGTTGGAGGAGTAAGATACCATACCGGTATGCCCAAAGTTAAATTAGGTAGGGAAAGGTTGGCCGTGACAGGAACCGAATAGATGCCCGGGGGCCGGCCAAGGAAAGGGATTTGACCGGCAGAGTAATGGCCAAGAGGGATGGTGTCTAAATGGGGGAGTCCGAAGGGAACCGAGACGGGAGGATAAGGAGGTTCCGAGGTGTGAGGGGGAGGTGAAGGACCTGGTGGGAGAGTTTGAAATAGCTGAGGAGAAGGGCTAGGAGTAGGGTGAGTCGGATGAGGTGGAGGTTGCTGACTAGCCGGAGCCGGTTGCGGGAGGGTAACCTTAGACGATTGCATCATGCAAACATTTTCCGAGCTAGCATCAGAGATAGGAGGAGGGGGGAGACCAGGGAGGGTGCCAAGCAAAGAGGAATCTTTATAGACGCCAGGGGAGACACTGGTCAAAGAATTGACAGTTTGCTTATTGGTGACAGTAGAAATGGTGGACTCAGGTGAGGTTTGAGATTTAGGTTCATGATATGATAACTGGTCAATGGTGACGATCTTGCCATTATGAGGGAAAAACATCTTGCGGTGGACTGTGGATGGGACGACAGACATGGCATAGGTGTAACTACACCCCAAAAGGATGTTGTAGTCAAGAGGGGCATCGATAACTTCAACGTCAACATAGATAGTCTTACTGGAAAGGGTGATAGGGCAGTTACAAAAAAGACCAATGGGCTGGGAGGCATGGCCATCCCACGCACGGAGGGTGATGGTGGAAGGGGCCAGCTCAGGGGATCCGAGTTGTTTCCAAACCGAAGCAGACATTACACAGGTAGATTCCCCCTCATCAATAATACAACAAGCGACATTGGCATTTCAAATTTTGACTAGGATTTGGAAAGTGACTGAAGGAGGAAGAGGGGGATGGTCTAACTGACGGGCGTCGAAAACAATTAATAGGTCATCAGTAGGATCTACAGCACCCACGGCAGATAGTAGAGCTTTCTTTTGAGAAGGACACGACTGGAGGAGTTCTAATGTGGAAATGGCAGCTGGAGATTGTGCCAGATCATCTACTATGCTATAGGAATGGGCAGCCTGATGAGAGGCAGCATTTCGATGTAATGGGCCCTTAGGAATTTTGGTGTGAACCTCAACTTTGGGTGGAGGGATTTGTAAGGGACCATTGGGTGTCGATAGAGGCTCTGTAGAAGTTGATGATGGGGACTCGAAGATAGACGGTACGGGAGGTGGGGAGTATTGACGAGACCGAGTTTGAAGGTTAAGGTCAATAGTGAGAGGTTGGTCAGAGGACATCATAAGAATCTGGTAATCGGAAGAACCAGAAGGAGAAGGTTGAGTGGATGCTAGTGCATGAGTAGCCACAAATCCTTGTTGAGGGAAAGGATCGGTAAACACAACGGGCTGAGAGGTAAAAGTAATGGGGGGGACAGGGGAAGAGGAGTGTTGTCCCCGAATGGTGGCCTGAGACTCCCACATATATCGCATCTCTGGTAATAGGGGACAATCGTGAGTGTAGTGACCGAAAACACCGCAACATGAACATGGATTATTTGTGCGAAGGGGCCTGTCTGGCTTGGGTTGGGAGCTCTGGGGCTGGGCAGCGGTGTTCGGGTCAATGCTAGAAGGATTGGGTCCACAATTACTAGAGGTGGATGGTTTGCCTCTCCACCGCCGTTGAGGAGGAGGAGGAGTAGTCGCACCGTGTTGCGTAAATATGTGCCGTGGAGAGGGTAGTAAGTGTGGCTGTGGGGGTGGAGGAGGCAAGGGAGCGGGATGGCCAAATGCTGGAGGAGCTGGGACACTAGGATGCGGATAAGGGTAAGGGTGAGAAGGGGCAACACTGAAGTAAGCAGGAGAGTGGGCAAAAGGAGGAGGCATGCCAAAGCCTGGATACATGTTACCAGGATGGGGAAAGGCACTGGAGGTGCTGGCCCCGCTGGGAGGAAAACCATAGGGCATAAGAGGTGGAGCAGAGGTATGAGACATGGCTCCGATGATACCATCGGTAGAGTGAGAGGTCCCGGAGGCGTTAGTGCCCCCGGGCTTGGGGAGATCATGAAGGACAGTATAAACATAACTAGACTGGGCATAGATAAAGTCATATTTTAAGGCGATTTGATGGGCGACTTCTTCGGTTTGGGGGAAATGGGAGGCGACATCTTTGCCAATGGGAGGTAAGAGAGAGCGAAGGAACCAATCCATGTAAATGCGATCTTCAAAGGGGTGAGCACGGCATAAGATTCGTCATCTTTGCCACTCCTGGACATGAGCGGAGAGACGTGTTGAAGAGGATTTCTGAAAGGAGGTCAATAGTTCAGTGCCAGTGTTGTATCGGAGAGGGAGCTGGAAATAAGACAAAAAGGCTTGGGCAATGGTTGCAAAAGTGGTATGGGAAGAGGTGGCTTGATCAAGATACCATTTGGATGCGTCGCCAGTAAGGGTGCGTTGGAATAAACACATATGAATGGAGTCATCAGTGATGGAATTAGAGGAGCACGACATGTGGAAAGATCAGATATGATTTGAGGGATTTTCACTAGCAAGGCCCTCGAACTTGGGAATGTCAGAGGGGAGCTTGGTTGGCATAGCAGGCCAACTGACATCGTGGCAGATAGGATCGTTAATAAGCTGATTGAAGTCGGGGAGACTGAGGCCAGCCATATACGGAAGTAATGGGGCAGTCGAGGTAGGTCCCGTAGTGGTTCCACTGGAAGTGGACCCGACAGTAGAACTGGGGTTAGGGCTAGGTCCAGAACTAGACATGGTGGAGGTAAAGGGGGGAGAACCAGAAGGACGAGGAGAACCCAAACAATCAGAGGAAGCGTCGGAGGGCGAAATCGGGGGAGGAATTACTCGATGACAGTGGGAAGGAGGAAGTCAACCAAACGGAAACTGAGGGTGAAGGCCAAGAAGTCACCGGGAGAAACGCCTTGGAGGCGCAATGATGACGAGAAGAAGAAAGATTGACAAGGGCAGCAAGGTGCAAAAGCAAGACGCGACAAGGGCAAGGAGGTGCAGTGTCGATTAATTTTATAGTCTTTGCCAGGCAGTGTTAACTAGGCTCTTCTTCACTTAGGGTCAGTGTGTGGCGTGCGTTAATTTTAATTGATTAAACCCAGACGTTTTGAGAGTAAAAGAAAAAGTGTGCTGCGTAATGGAAAAGAAATTTGCAGTAAATAAAACTGAAAGAACAGAAAATTAGAAACTAAAAAGGCAGCAATCGAACCCAAGAAGGTGGGTTTCTCAAAACTAGTCTAGAAGGGGCAGAGAATGCTAAAAAGAGACCAATAGATCTAAGGTCTGGAGGGATTGGGATCTAATGGAGAAATCTGCTGGAAAGTGGTGCAGAAAGTAGCAAAGAGGCAGGGGCAAGGTTGCTACGAGAAAAGAGGAGATCAGCTAAAAAGAGGGGGTCAAAGGGGTGACCCTAGAGATGAACCCAAAAAAAGTGAAATGCAGTGTATAGAAAGGGAAGAAAATTTGTCCTGTGAGGATCTGAACAGGAGGTATAAGATCTAAAATAAGGCTGAAACTTCTGGAAATTTAGACATCTGAAAACAGCAACAAACTCTCCCACAAAAGGTGGAGGGAACTGAAGCCCTAAGTGGCAAGAGTCCCACTTAGGTGAGTGAAATAGATCAGCAACAGGTCTGAACAGATGGAGACAGAGGCTGGAAAACCCTGATAGAAGCTTCAATGAAACCCATAAAAAGTGCTGGCAGATTGCAGAAAAAATGGCAGGTCATAGGTTTGGGCCTGTTTTCAGGCCAGGTTGCAGATTTAAGGCAGAAAAGTGCGACCTCAAGGCCAGGTTGCACTTTTTGGGCTAGTAAATGTGACCTGCAGATCCGGGTCTGGCGGCGGCAGATTTCAGAAAATTTTGTCGTCTCAGCAGCGGCTGATGTCGGTCACCTGCGCAAAAAGGCCAGAAACACAGGGAAGTTAGAAATTTGAATGTTTGAGGGTTTTAGAGGGGAAAAATAGCATAAAGATGGAAAAAATAGGAAAAATAAAAAATGGAAGAGAAACCCTAGGGTCTGAAACAGCTGGATATGCAGGAAAATAGAAAACAACAGTGGTTGCAAAAGGAAACCCGTGTGGAGTCGCCAATTGTTAGTATGATTCTTTCATCGTAAAAGATCAATTTAGCTATGCATATCAAGTAGCCCTAACATCAAGTATGGCTGCAAAATATCTTTAAGTTTGCTGCATAAAATTAGATCTAAGCATAAAAGACATTAAGCAGATAAAATGTAAAATGGCTCCATGCATCCAATGAACAAGACAAGAACAATGTATAAAAGGAATCTTATATTATATTAAAGAATGGGGCACCTGAGAGGAAAACCAGAAAGGTGTTTTCCAGTTCTCCTCAGTGGGATGGGTTCTTGGAAGTCCTCAATGTTCCAGATCTAAAATTCCTCTCTTTGGTTAATGTGGAAAACCCTAACAAGCATGGAACTCAATGGGAGTTCAAAATGCAAACAAATAAAATTGGTTACCAAGAGTAGATCTGGTTTGATCTAATGCAATGGAGGTGACTAATGAATGGGGAAAACCCTTCTATTTATAACAAAATATTGGGGTGCTCTAGAACTTGGTGCATGAATAAAATATTATTAATCACATTCTCGAATCACCCTTTATGAATATTTTATTATATTTGTTGGAGGGAAAAGGGTTTTTGACTTGGGTCAATTCATCTATTTATAAATAACAAATAAGTAAATTATTTATTTATTATTTAATGGGGATGAGGGGAATATAATTAAATATATAATGGTTTATTTAATTATAAGAAATGATTTAGTGAAATTTAACTAGGAATAGTATTTAAATAGTGATTTAAATAACTTATTCTTAGGAAATAATTAAATAAATAATAATTTATTTAATTGATTCCCTTGTTTTGGGTTAAATATGACCAAGAAATGCAAACAAATGTGGTGAAAGAAATTTTACTTGGGGTAAAATTGTTCTTACATGATGTACTTGGGTTCATCTAACGATAATGGGTTAGATGACCAAAAAATGGTGTAACAGCATTTACCTGGGTTTTACCATCATCCGTTTATCAAAAGGAACTCCTTTAAAAACCCTTCCTACAATCAAATGCAACAGCAAGATTTTTTACATGTTTTCATGAAGAAAAAAGGCCTTTGTTTGTGACAGTGGCATTGTTCATTTGCTTTGAGTGTTGTTCCCGAATTCAAAACACTTGCCATATCCTTCTTCACACCTGGTGTCTCTGTGTTGTTTATTTGCAAAGTCCCCTTGAGAAAACAAGGCTTAGGTCACCTTCTTGTCTATTTTGATGAGTTTTTGAAAAATATCTTCATGAATAGGAAGAGCAAACCTTCTTTGAGTATCAATATCACTCTTGGGCTTATGTTTGACCCAGCTCCCCCCTCATAAACCTTGAATGGATTTCCACTAATTTCAACTCTATTTAAAGGAAACCAATGGCTAGATTTCATGCCTGTTGATCAAGGAGAGGGATCTTTGGAAACTCTTAATGAAATTACATACCTCAGTAGGGTTTGTTCATTTTGGCTCCAGACTACTTTTGAAGGAGATCTTTGATAGGAGACAAGTCAGCTTCTTTGATTATTATAATACCACTACTTTCCCTCTTTTCTTAACACCATTCTTCTATCCATAAGCATTCAGTTGCTTTCCCACTGCACTTCAAACCCTGCCTCTATTTCTTGGCCCTCTGCTTATTAGGAGAAGGAGGCCTTTATGACATTGCGAAACCTTTTGCTTGTGAAATGAAGGAGGTTTTCAACCAATGATCTGACCATCTGCTCATGTATGGAGGAGGTTTTCTCAGTCTATTCCATTTCATCAGCTTTCAAATAGTGTTATCTTTCCTTTCACTGCCTATTCATACTTAAGAAAATGAAAATGGAAAAATGACAATATGCCATGAAGGGCATCTCTCTAAGACATGTAATTCTGCTTTTCAAATACCTTTGTGCATATTTAGACAATCAGAGGCACCCTGGCCAGTATCTGTTATTCATAAATCACTAACCTTAGGACTGTGTTTGCAGGAGCTTATTAAGAAAACTCTCTGTTCAGTACTTGCATCCCAGGCTCAAAACCACATGAGGAGCAGATGTCTTCTCATGTTGAGTTAAATAATGTCTTCTGGAACACTAGTATACTTCTGCTCTTTCATAAAGACATTGAAACACTTGTACATCTATCTAATATCAGCTTGACCTGTGACATATGTATGGCTGAGACTTCAAGGCTTGTTAGTGGTGCGACTTAAGTGTGTAACCAAACTTTATTTGTAGAATAGGAAGGTCTTCTAGGACTGGTTGATAATAGATAGAGGTTCTTTTGGCTTTAGGATAGTTTGCCAAGGGAAAATCGCCTAAAGCGCCACTACCTAACTTAGGGGAGACTTCTTGGATAAATTTGGATTATTCTCTTTAGAGCTGATGGACAAGCTAGTATGACTGAGGCTAGATAGGGCTTGAAAATGAGGTTTTATCTCGTCATGGGCTGATTGAAAAGGTTAGGAGGGAAAAAATGTTTATGGGTGTTTTCCAGCTAGAAAATTTGACAAATTTTGAGATCAACTACCAAAAAACTTGGCTTTAACAAATAGTCATCATCAATAGGTGAAAAATATTGATGACTAACATTATGCACCTTGGTTGATGCTCTTTTCATGCTACCCTCTGCTGCACCTTTCTTTTCTTTTCTGCCCTAGAAAGTCTGGTCCTTTGCAAACCTTGACAACACATGATGTAGCTTTTTCTTTGCCTTCTAGGAGCTCAATATTGAATCTGGTGTATCTCTGTTATTTTAGATGCTCAATATTGGATTTTTGGTCCTATAGTAGTCCTCTGATTTTTCTTTCCAATGCCACAAGTCTGACCGAATTTGGATTCTTCAAGAGAGAGTTATACCCAATCTCTCACAATGCCCTAATTATGGACTGCTTCAGCAGAGCGCACTTGTACGGCATGCCACATGTAACTTTTTCTTTATTTGTCTCTAAAATTGATAGAGTGGAAACTAAAGAATGTTCAATATCTATCACTTTTTATGGAATTCCAATCCGATACACAGAGAGATAGTTATGACGAATTTACCAAGGTCACTTCTTTGAGATGAATTTCAGGAGCCTGCAAAAACCATGACTTCCACAGATCATATCTCCAAAAATATTGCACACCTTGATCTGAAATGTTTGCAAAATATTCCTTAGGATTTCAGCTTCACCTCATACAAATTTTAGCTTCTACACCTTCGTAGGAAAAAATTTAGAGCGAAAATGCCACGATGACCTGTTTCAAATGGCGAAATCCCTTGCATAAGGAGGAAATGAGGATCACAATTTATATAAATGCTTAGGTTGAGAGGGGCTTCAACAAGTGAACGTGGGATGGATTTTAGGAGCTTAAAAGAAATTAATTATGGCTTTTCAATGACCCATTCCCCAACCCCATGGGGTTTTAGCCCACTAACTAGGGTTACAAACTTCAAACATGAATATCTCTCAAACCGTGAAGAATTACATTGCGTGCCATATATCAACGGAAACATCTCGACAAGTAGAAAAAATCAAAAGCTTTATTGACCTAGAATATATTAATTTGGTAGGTAAAAATTCCCATGCAATATTGGATTAGCCCCTGGTGCTGCTTGGGTTGACATCAATGACAACAACTGATCAACAGGCCTGACCCAACCCGAATGCGCCTGGTCGGGCGACCTCACACAGTGTGACACGACACACCCAACTGAACGATGCCTCAAGGGAGAAAATGGAAAATGGGCCACCTAAACGTGCACAAGGCACTCGGGTGGTCACAACTTAGCAAAACTAATATGGGCGCCCTCGAACAAAACGGCGCGACCCGAACGCGCTTGGTCAGGCAACCTTACACGACGCGACACGGTGCTCCCGACCGAATGATGCCACAAGGAAGAAAACGGAAAATGGGCCGCCTGAACGTGCATAAGGGACCTGGGTGGTCACGAATTAGAAAAACTAATACGAGCACCCTCGAACGAAATGGCCCGACCCGACCCGAACGCGCCAGGTCGGGCAACCTCACATGGTGCAACACGACGCACCTGACCAAACGCGTTTCCTTGGGTAGCCTCAAACGGCACGACTTGACCTGACCCAAAAGGGATAGCTGAACGATCGAATGATGCCACAAGGGAGCAAATGGAAAACAGGCCACCTGAACGTGCATAAGGCACTGGGGCAGTCACAACTTAGCAAAACTAATATATGCACCCTCGAACGAAACATCGCAACGCAAACACGCTTGGTTGGGCGCCCTCACATGGCGCGACATGGCGCACTTAACCGAACGATGCGACAAGGGAGAAAATGGAAAACGAGCCACCCGAACATGCACAAGGCACCCGGGCGGTCACAACTTAGCAAAACTGATACGGACATCCTTAAATGAAACGGCCTGACCCGAATGCGCTTGGTCGGGCGCCCTCACACAGTGTGACATGGCGCACTTGACCGAACGATGCCACAAGGGAAGAAAAAGCAAACAGGCTGCCCGAACGTGCAGAAGGCACCTGGGCCATCACAACTTAACAAAACTGATATGGGCACCCCAGAACGAAATGGCCTGGCCCAAACGCACCCGGTCGGGTGACCTCACATGACGCGCCACAGAAAATGATACCACATGGGAGAAAATGGAAAATGGGCCACCCGAACATGCACAAGGCACTGGGACAGTCACAACTTAGCAAAACTGATACCGGCGCCCTTTAACAAAACAACCCGACCCGAATGCGCTCGGTCGAGCGACCTCACATGGCGTGCCCGACCGAACGATGCCACAAGGGAGAAAACGACAAACGAGCTGCCCGAACATGCACAAGGCACCCTGGTGGTCACAACTTAGCAAAACTGAAACGGGCGCCCTCGAACAAAACAGCCCGACCTAAACGCGCCTGGTCGGGCGACCTCACACGACGCAACATGGCGTGCCCGAACGAACGATGCCACAAGGGAGAAAATGGAAAACATGCCACCCGAACATGCACAAGGCACTTGGGCAATCACAACTTCGCAAAACTGATACGGGCACCCTCTAATGAAATGGCCCGACCTGAACGTGCCCAGTCGGGCGACCTCACATGGAACCACACGGTGCACCCGACCGAACAATGCCACAAGGGAGCAAATGGCAAACGGGCCACCCGAACATGCACAAGGAACCTAGGTGGTCACAACTTAGCAAAACTAATACGGGCGCACTCGAACGAAACGACCCGACCCGAACGCGCTCAGTCGGACGACCTCACACGGCGCACCCGACCGAATGATGCCACAAGGGAGAAAATGGAAAATGGTTCGCCCAAACGTGCACAGAGCACCCAGATGATCACAAATTAGGAAAACTGATACAGGCGCCCTCGAACGAAACGACGCGACCCGACCCAAATGCACCCGATCGGGTGACCTCACACGGCGCGACACAGCGCGCCTGAATGAATGATGCCACAAGCGAGAAAATTCCAAACGGGTTGTCTGAACATGCAAAAGGCACCCGGGCAGTCACAGCGTAGCAAAACTGATACAGGCGCTCTCGAATGAAACGACCTGACCCGACCCGAACGCGCCCGGTCGGGCAACCTTACACGGCGCAACATGGCGTGCCTGACCGAATGATTCCACAAGGGAGAAAATGGAAAACGGGCTGCCAGAATGTGCACAAGGCACCCAGGTGGTCTTAACTTAGCAAAACTGATACGGGCGCCCTCGAACGAAACAACCCGACCCGAATGCGCCCAGTCGGGTGACCTCACACGGCGCAACATGGCGCGCCTGACCAAACAATGCCACAAGGGAGATGGATGTTTGATTTTGTGCATGTTTCGATATAAAAGAATGATGAGGATGGATCTTTTAGGGACTTCAATAAGAATGGAAAAATGAAACTAGTCTTCTTGACTTCTAAATAATACAAACACTAAAATAAGTAAAGATCGACGCCTTACCAAACACCTTATCTGAATGTCGCAATAGCGACACTTAGCTCTAAGTGTCGCAATACTGACGCCTTATCCAAACATCGCAATAGCAATGCTTTCCACCAATCCATGGCAAGACCGACACTTTCCATCGATCCATCGCAATTCCGATGCTTTGCTCCAAACATTGCAATAGCGACACTTAGCTCTAAGTGTCGCAAGACAGACACTTTCCTCCAATCCTTCACAATTACGACACATTTCTCCAAATGTTGCAAGACCGAAACTTACCTCTAAGTGTCACAATACCGACACTTGTCTTCAAATGTCAGTATAGCGATAGTTGTGGGCGGAATTTGAAAAATTGATAAAATTTGGGGAAATTTCCGACATTTGGTCAAAAGTGTTGGAGCTAAAGTTTCGGAATTTCCGCCAAATGTACTAATGCATGAGCCTACTCTCATATGTGTGTTCTTCATTACACTAACCACAACTTTCATACCAGAATTTATTTCCTTGAAAGAACTCAGCTCTTTCTCTATCTCAACCTTCTTCTTCATAAAAGATGAAGCTTCTTTCTGACTAAGGGAACTATGAGTAGCTCCCATGTCCACTAAAGATGAAAACTTCTTTCCATGTACGGTCACTTGCAAAAACCTCAATTCCAAGGAAATTTCATCATTCCTTGGTTTGATCTTGTGCCTTATCTCCGCAAATTTATTTAATAAGTCCACTTCAGAGGTGTCTTTCGACTTATGCTTCGACCTGAAAATCCTCTTAGTGTATACAATCTCTCCATGTGGCTCATTCAAACTATCTGATCTTGGTCTAGCTTGATTCCCATCAAGCTTCTCCTTCTTCGCATGTTGTTCAAGTGCCCCTATCTAACATATATCAAACTTCTCCACTCAAAGTGTGATCTGTATGTGAAGTTGCTTGAAGATTATGTAAATGTTGCAAGTGATTAACTTATGGTTTTAAGCCTCTTTTGTTTTATTATTAAACAAATAAGCATGCATAAAAAGTATAGTTTTTGTAGTAAACAAGTGAAAATATCACCATAACAACAAACAAACAGTAGTAATCGATGAAGGAGTTCACCCCTCTTGGGCTACACCTTCTGGTCCAACTTCCAATGGTCGGGCGTCCTTCATTATGCTCAAAATATGGTATTTACATATAATTACAGTGCTCAAATGGTTGTAATGATAGTTCCAATGGCTTTAGAGCACTCAAAAAACCCTTTATAGCCTCTTTATGCTCCGAAAAAGGATAAAAATTGAATAACTTATCAGCCTCCCAAGTTCTTCATCTATTTGTCCTGCAAATCCGCCCTACCTGCAAAGCACCCTACAAATTTGCCCCAAAAAGTGCTAACAGAGCAACAATTTCATCTCCTGCTCGTGCAAATTGTGGCCTATTTAATCACACCAGTGACCCCCATACCCAGTCAAAAACGCAACAAGTGGCATGAACCTAGCCATTGATTTAACAATTTTGGCACCGAACTATTGACCTGGGTTCACAGTGGTAACTGTGGTTGGTGTCGAGTTTGGTTAGGGTTAGGTTGGTGTCAGTGGTTTCATAAACTGTAACATGTGCATACACAAAACCTTTCAACTGACAGTCGGAGTGACGGTTCCCGTGGGCAGTGACCGAAGGTTTGAGATGGGTTAGCGTTGGTGGTTAGACTGCATGTGAACACCGCCTATGACCAAGACTTAAATGCCTTGTTAACTCCACTGAAAATATACATCATATTTTGGTTATATAACATATTTTATATGGTATGAAACCCTGCTAAGTTATAATTTTGTGCCACTTTGGTTTATCATAATGTTTAACCACATGGTTTGCTAAAAAAAAATGTGGGTCAGGGTTAGCCCCTAACCCTGGTCTGCGGACTGGGGTCGGGGGTTAACCCCGGTCCAACCCCCATTGGCTACTAACATAACATTTAAATAAATTTTTTTAACTATATATGTTAATTCATAATGTGTGGCGTGTTGGTTGAGTGTCGGTCTTGCTACTTGGAGGTTCAATGTTCAATTCTGTTGGAGTGTTTTCGGCCAATACCAAAATTTTGGTCGGCCACCAGGTTGCCACGTGGCAACCTCTGGTTGGCCCACGTGGTGTTCCCTAGTTGGTCTGACCAACAACCAATAGAAACACACCAAATTAAAACCAATCTAAATGCGATAAGTGGCACACTGCCATAGGCTAAAAAAGTCATGTCAACCATGCATAGTGAGAGTCGAGTCAGCAGTACGGATCATACAAAGTTGGTTTTGTGCAAAACAAGTTGCGCCGGATTCAAAACAATGACATCTACGCAAGTACACAAGTTTCATTCCATTTTGATAACTTTGAATTTTGAGCAAAAAATTGATCCATCGGATCATTCCTCCCCACTGGAATATTTTGGACCTCCAAAAGCTCTTTATCTGTCAGTAAATAGATGAGGGCTTAGCTCCCTCACCCTTCTAGTCTCAATCCAATGAAAATTATTTAAATGCGACATTTTGAGCTTTACTTGAAAACTGAAACATTTATTTGTACCAAAAACTATCACTGAATCACCAATCAACCAACCAACCACTGATATTTTATCAAAATCAACTAGCAGCATTATCAATACTCAAACAACTAGATCTATATGGATACTTCATTAACAGACAATAGAAACACAACAAAACTGATCACACATATTCTTCAACATTCTTCAGCAAAACCATGGTTTGCATACGCGCTTTCCATAAGCCATATCCACATATGTATGCACTTATCCAGAACCCAACTCGCATATAGATCTCAACATATTTCAGAATATATATGTGACTCTACAGAACAAAAACTACATGTATATATGCCCTCCATGTGTCGAACTCGCGTACAGATTTGCAACTAGTTTATGACTGTGCAATACTTTAGAACTTCATACATACTCAGATAATAACCTTCACTACAACAAAAATGCGCCAGACCATAGATATAAATAACTCATAAATAGATCATCTAAATACATAGTCATTTTAAGTCTAACGATCCTATTTCCATCATTGTATTCATGTGTGCATCATTATTTTATATCTACCAATCAACTATAGCCCATACCATGAAAATATACTTCAGATTGAATTATTCATTCATTACCCTTACTCATGCACACTTAGCACTTTTATCTTCACCTCCTTATATAGTTAGAGCCTTAGCCAATACCGTGAGCCAAAAACACACTAGTTTCAATGGTAATCATGGATAGGATCAAATAGTTGTTACTACACTCAATATAATGAGCTAATACCATGGTAAAGACCCTTGGTATTAATAAATTAGTGCACCGGCATGTACACGACTTTGCTTCTTCTTACCTGTGTGTATACGTGACTTAGCCTTGACTAACCCACATATTTCTTCAAAAATTCACCTTTATCAAACTTTTGTTTCTGGCCTGCAAACATCTGTCCCATCATTTTGTCATTTTGTTGCATAATTCTATCACTTCTACATTGATCTATGAACTCAGTCCAGTACCATATACTTGTTCTGTTACAAGTGGGTTTCCATCAAGGACAATACATACATCATAATTCCAACAATCTCCCCTTTTGGACTCGATGGAAACCATGTTGGTGTTTGATCACTGCAACATGTAGATACCTAATTAGACACATCAATATAAGCATTATTCAAACACCATGATACTCTCACCCTTTGAAGTCAAGGGAAAAGGGCAGACCAATGCTAAAACAATGTTTCTCTTTCCTGTTAAATATAAGAGCTCTATAGATCTAATCCACACTATACTGACCATGCTCCCATAAGCACATGTTGAATCTTCAGAAATATTTTCAATGAAGTACATGAATTTACAACTCAACTAGGTATGACCTTTCCTATCACCAAGGACTCATACTTACATCAATCACCCAACCAAGTGGAGTTACATATTTGACTCAACCACCCAACCAATTGGATTTACATATTTGACACAACCCCCCAACCAAGTGGGATTACATATTTGAAATGACCTCAAAAATTCCATACATGATTGAATATGACAATATTTACATCATAGCTCAACATGACGTTTACATAAATTTATAGATACGAATTTTATAACAAAGACCAAAACACCTCAATAGTGAGATATCATTGAACATAATTCAACAATCATAATGCCAACAATGCATTATACTCTACAAGGCTAATGCTCCCCCTGAAGTTGTGCTACCTGTTCATTGTCAAAAAATCATCCGTCAAAGCATGTTCATAACTCATATAATTATCAATGTGAAAATAATAACTCAATAACATACCAATATATTGTATCCATCAACATCAGACGAAGAAAATCAAATCATAACAGTCAGCAGCATGTTAGAGTTTGTTCTTGAGTATGTCCCACTATTTTTCTTTCAGAGAAAAACCATATCCGATTTTCTGTAAAGGAACTCGCATACATACGCAGATTTAGTTCATGAAACCCACATACAGAAAGTGAAATAATGAAAATTTCACAGCTTCAGCTCCCCTTAGCTTGTACATTCTGTACCTGTCTTCTATTATCACATCAGATGCATTGTCAGGAATATAAACAACTAGAATTACCAAACCAACCATGGGAATATCCATATATTTCTCCCCCTGTGATGATACATTAGTGATCCCGATAATGTATCTCACCTCACTCTTGTAGTCACTAAGAGAAGTAATCTTTAGAAACATATGACTCCAATAGGGTCAAAATTCCCTACATTTTTTACCATTGTTTCTAGGATTTCTCTAACTTTGCTTGAAATATCTTATTATGTGTTGGAAATTATCCAATCTCCTAGTTTTGTTGAACATACTTAACCTACAATCAGTGGCATTATGCCCAAAAGGGTTACAAGAGAAAAAACATCCATGAAACCATCCTTTCTTCCTTGATCTAGGAGATTCTTCAATAAAAGGATTATTCTCTTCTAGGCTATATATGAAATTTTCATCGGATTCATTAACACTAAATGCCATAAGTACTTGCAGATCTTGATCAGACTCTTCCTCTTTTCCAATTGATAAACCATCACTACCTTCATCTGTATACTAAATTCTCCTACTTTTAAATCGTTTCTATTTTTCATAATTTTATTTATACATACACTTAGTAGCATAATGACCAACTCTACCACAAGTAAAAAACTTGAAGGGAAACTTACCTCTGAACCTTCCAGTTCCTGGTTGGAGTTTCCTCACAAAATTTGCCGCATCTTCTTCTGATATATAACTCGATTCCTTGAGAACTTCCTTTTATTTTCCTTTTGCATATGCTTTAAATGAAGCTTCTATGGTATTTGAAGGACCTCCTCTTCTCATTTCAAAGGTTGTTAGAATCTCGTGGAGTTTTACAACAGTAAGGGTTTGCAGATCCTTCTTTTCTTCAATGACAAACACTTTTGACTCGAATTTTGAAGTTAGAGATCTCAATATTTAATCTACTAAGGTTGAGTCTTTTATTTCTTCACCCATATTTCTCATAGAATTCACAATCTCATCTACTCTTGGAAAGAAACTTGAAATGATTTCATCATTTTGCATTCTAAGAGTTTCATATTGAATTCTAAGACTTTAAAGTTTAGCTCTTTTTACCTTGTTATCGCCTTCATAGCTCTGGATGATCTTGTCCCATATTTCCTTTGTTGAATGTAACTACATAAATTTGAAAAAATATGATTTTGTCAAACTTCCCAATAAGGAATTGAAAACTTTTTCATTGGTTTCATATCTCTTCTTTCCTGCTGTATCTTTAGGAACGTCTGTTAGATATTGATAACCTCCACTACAAGAAAAAAGCACATTGGTGAGGGTCATGCTTGTGACGGACCTTTAAGGTCCGTCACCAATGTCACATATGGTGATGGTCATTAAAAAACCGTCACTGTAAGTGTATATAGTGATGGTCCTTTATGGTCCGTCACCAAAGACATTTTCAATGACACTTTTGGTGAGGGTCGTTAAAGGCCCATCACTAATTCTCTCTTTGGTGACACTTTTAGTGACGAACTTTTAATAACCCTCACCAATTCTCTTTTTGTTACTTTTGGTGACGGTCAAAAAATGTCTATCATCATTGATCACTAAAAACCGTCACTGTAAGTGTATATAGTGATGGTCCTTTATGGTCCGTCACCAAAGACATTTCACTTTTGGTGAGGGTCGTTAAAGGCCCATCACTAATTCTCTCTTTGGTGACACTTATGATGATGAATTTTTAATGACCTCCCCTGTGCTCTTTTTGTTACTTTATGGTGACGATCAAAAATATCTTTTCATCATAGTCATTGACAGGTTTTTGATACATTATGTGCAGTGTATCTATTTTTATTAAAGATAACAATTATCTGTATTCCTGGAGAATTTTTTATAATATGTCCAAGGCCATAGTGGTTAGGGTTAGTCAAATTTTTAAAGAAGTAATAAGCATGTATCATTTCCCTCAAGTAATGACTAGTCGAATAGAGATTTCCTATGAGTCAACACATGATTCATATCTATTAAGTTTATTATCTATAAAATTCCATTTAGATAAAGTTCCGCTATTGTGTGTAGGAAATATATTATTTAATACATAATCGAGCTTTGACAATTCTATTAATGAGAAAGACCTAACAATCCTCAACAATCTGGGCACACCTTAAATTAATGCTTTGGCACACACTAACATTTCTTAGCACCCCACATGTATTGGAACATCTTTGTACCTAGAACATCTTGTGATGACACTTACGCCCAAGCACATGGTGACATGCGCTAGCACAACATCGTACTCTGCTAACATGTGTTGGCATGCTGCATATAGTCCCTAGCATGCCCTGGAACACCTTGGTTGAATGCATTGACATACATTAGCACTTGTCACACAATGCCACTTGGCATGTATTGGGACCTATTATTAGTGTGCCTAGCATGCCCCTTTTCAAAAAGATAAAGTCCTGACTTATTAACCCTCTTATTGGTTCTTCCTTTTGTTGCCTTGACACATATTGACATACCTTGGCACCCTGCGCCACATCCTTAGCACCTAGCATGTATTGGCATATCTTGGCACTATTAATTGGCACATGATATAATTAGCACACCCTGGAACTCCCAAGCACACTTTGGGAATTCTTAACATGCCTTGATATTCCCTAGCATGCCTTACCAATTCTTAGCATACCTTGTCACTCCCTCCTTGGCATGACAACTAACACTGACCATTAACACTAGTCTCTGGCAGTACACGTTCCTCATATTCATTAACTTCCATGAATTTCTACCTAGTGCTCCCTTAATGTTTTTTCCTAGTACTCCTTAACACTCATCAACATGCATTATCACTCTCTAGCACACCTTAGCACTCTTCAACATTCCCTTCCACTTCATAACATGCATAACACTAGTCCCTAACACATATTGGCGCTTGGCATGTGTTGGCACTTGGAAAGTCTTAGCATGTATGGAATACGTTGAGATGCCTTGGTATGATTTGGCATGGTTTAATATTAAATTTATTTGTGATGATTTATTGTTGGAAAGTAGATGAGAAGAAACAAAGGAATACTTGGCACTTAGAATGCACTAAGACTTTGTACTTGGCACCTATTGCCACATAGTGTTAGTGTGCCTAGCATGCCCCTCTTGGAAAAGGTAAATTGATGACTTATTAACCCTCTTATATGTTCATTTCCTTGTAGTTTAACTTTTTTCTCCCTTTTGTTGTCTTGGCAGTCCCTGACACGCATTGACACACCTTTGCACATCTTGGCATGGCTTATCACTTCGCACATCTCAGCATGTTTGACATGTATTCCCACTATTTGGCACATTAAGGGGGTGAAGAGAGATGTAATCCTAAAGTAGGTCAAGTACGAGGACCGAGTAAGGGTTGCTAAAGGGATGTCATGATCATCCTCCAAGAGCAAGATCATCATGTGAGGGTTCAGAAGAATGTTGCATACCTTAATGGTCGGTTTGCGCTAGGAAGTAGGATGGCATATTGTTGGTTCTCTTCTGGAAGATCAAGCATAAGAGATGTTTCTCATGAGAATCTAGGCATGTGATTTCAATGGTGTCTTTGTGTGAAGGCCACATCAAATTTTGAAATGTTGAAATTTGCAACAAGAAACAGTGAGATTGGAAACCAGAAAGGACAAAAAAAAATGCACCCACACTGGTGAGGAATTTTGATGCACCAGGAGTGAGGAATGTGGGGTGTCTAATTTATTTTTACCTTAAATAAATTGGACAATAAATTGTAATTTCATCTCATAACAACTTGTGCCAATTAATTAAGTCATGATGACCAAGTTAGCTCATGAAATTTGAGTTGAGGGTCTAATATGAGGCATCTAGAGGGATTCTAATATTTTTGGGGTCCAGTTGAAGTTGATGCATTAGTGGGGTGCAAGTGTAATTAACTCAATTAAATGAGTTAAAATTAGTTTAACTAGTTCTAACTGAGTGATGAGCTAGTGATAGGTCCAGTGAATTAAATTAGATTTAATTCACAATGAGTGATCAATCAAATAACTGATAATTCACTATTAATAGTTGCATGCATGTCAGTTTCGAGGAATACCCAGTTGAGACAGAGGTTAAAGGGAACATAACTATCAGTTGTATTCAGAGAAAATTTCCCATGCACAATTATAAAGTCATTGGGATGCCATGATGGATTGCAAAATCAAGGAAGACTGATTTTCCTAATTAATAAGGAGTTAATTCCCTAGGAATTGCATGAGCAAGGTAGGTTGAAGTAAGGATGAGAATTTGCTAAGTACTAGACTGAGTTTGCCTAGATCAACAAGAGACAATTGACAGAGTGCTGGAGAATCTCATGAGAGATTAAGCATTTTATTGTTTCATGATTCCTTGAATTAATACACAATAGAGATAGAGGGGTTTTGATTAGTTGCTTTCCCCAAATGCATCATGTTGTTGTGCGATTGATAATTTATTTCTCTTACTTATATGTTATTGTGCGATCATTTTTTTTTTCGTAAATTGTAGGAAGGATTCAATATCTTGTTTTAGAAGATTACAGGATCAGATTGAATCTTGTTGGTTAGATTTTATACATGGTATCAGAGCAGGAATTTTTTGGGCGGCGAGTTTGCAGAGAATATCTAAAGATTTTGGTGTAAAATTTTCGAAAAAAAAATAGAATATTTGGATTCCTTGCAAAAATCTACCTAAATGGAAAAAAAAATCGGTCAAATCGGAGCGCGGATGAGGGAGATATCATCGATTTAAAATCAACTCTTTTTTAGAAACTTTTTGTAACTTCGGGAAAATTACACTGTGTGCGAGTCAAAAACCTATATGCACTTGAGGTACTAGATGCATGCAAAGCTTTGAGGACAAAGGCAGAAGTTAGAGACTTGGTGGTTTAGAGGGAGCATAAATTACCTCTCAACATGCATCCTCATGAGAAGCAGTCTCAGAAGGTTGTGGAGTAGCTGCCACAATTGGAGAAGCAGAGAGGAGACCAAGTGGAAGCGTCCACTCAAGTAGAGACCTCCATGAGGGGGAAATTTCAAGCCAGACGAGAAGAGGGAGCAGCCATACCTCGAGGTGTACGGTGGGGTTATGTGTAGACATAATCCCAAGATAAGAAATTTGGGCAAGGTCCATTGAGATGGCGTGTCTCATGGATCGAACCTGGCTACAAGGAGCCCACAGTACAGCAGTAGTAGGAAGGATCAGTTAGATTGATGTAGTCAGATGTCAGCAAGACAAAAATCAGAGTGACAGATGTCGAATACTGGAGCACAAATAGAGTTAGCAACAGTTCAAAGGGCACAGATGCAGATGTCAGCAGCAATGCAGAGAATCCAATACTAGACAGGTGTAGTAGCTAACAGTAGTCAGAAGACTCTCATGACAGATACATTATACTAATTCAGTTCTCATAGGCTATTCAATTACAGGATTTGTAGGTGCAAACAACACTAGAGAAGTGTAGCATGTAGAACATTCCAAAGGTACCGGATGTGGATAGATTGAATTCCTTTCTTTTTGAGAGGGAGTGTTGAAATTTGCAACAAGAAACAGTGAAATTGGAAACTAGAAAGGACAAAAAAAAATTCACGCACACTGGTGAGGAGTTTTGATGTACCAGGAGTGAGGAATGTGAGGCGTCTAATTTATTTTTCCCTTAAATAAATTGGACAAAAAATTGTAATTTCGTCTCATAACAACTTGTGTCAATTAACTAAGTCATGATGATTGAGTTAGCTCAAGAAATTCAATTTAAGGTGATCGAAGTGGATATTGGTGGCCACCTGCCTATTCCATTTGGGCCCTCGCCATTGTCTCTTTCAGTTTTTCAGTTTCCTTAACTATAGCACAATTTACTATTTTTGTCTGTTTTTCGGGTCCTGAACTTTCGAAGCCATTTTGAGGCCCCAAATGATGATTTTTGGGCATGAAAGGTTTGGTGATTTCATATAAATCATATTAGTAGTTGTAGTCCTTGAAGAGATCTTTCTAACGAGGTATCATGTGCATCAAACGAAGATCATATGACCAAGTTACGACCCCGAGAAGTTGGCTGCCCAACTAAACCCAACGGGGCCCATAAAATCTTGGTGTTACATCTCCGCATTATGAGGTTTTGTTTGTTTATGGTTTTATCTTATTTTAAATAATAAAAAGACCCTTGGTCCTTATTGTAACATAGTTCAGAGGAACATAACTATCAGTTTTATTTATAGAAAATTTCCCATGTGCAATTATAAAGTCATTGGGATGCCATGATGGCTTGCATAATCAAGGAAGGTTGATTTTCCTAATTAATATGGAGATAATTCCATAGGAATTGTGAGCAAGGCAGGCTGAAGGAAGGCTGAGAATTGGCTAAGTACTAGACCGATTTTTCCTAGATCAGTAGGAGACAATTGGCAGAGTGCTGGAGAATCTCAAGAGAGATTAAGCATTGTGTTGTTTCATGATTCCTTGAAATAATACAAAATAGAGATAGAGGGTTTTGAGCAGTTGCTTCCCCAAATACATCTTGTGTTGTGTGATTGATAACTTTTTTGTCTTACCTATATGTGATTGTGCGATTGTGTTTTGTTTACACAAATTGTAGGAAGGATTCAGTATATTGTTTTAGTACATGATTACAAGATCAGATTGAATCCCGTTGGTTAGATTTTCTACATGAAATAGAAGAGAGGGTTGATACCATCTCTCCTTGTGGTGGTTAGTAGGCTGCAACGTCTGTGATAAAGACCAACATAAATGGAGGAGGACTTGCACTGTGATTTAGAGCCATAACAGAAGTCGACGTAGGCGTAATATTGACTGAGTTAACCCTAGTTTGAGGGTCGAAATTGAGATCTGAAGTTCATGTCAAGATTCAGTCAAAGAAATGCCCAAAATATATGGATCCATATGAGCTAGTTCGAGTCTCTTATGGAAGCAAGAGTCGTGTTTCTTCTATGTGTGGATAGGGTTTGTTCTACAACAATTAGAAGTACATAAATATAATGCCCTAGTTAGGACAGTTTCCTAGCATGTTTAGTTCATAAGGTATGACCTTAAGACTGTGACAAATTTGTGTAGAAGAAGAGGGGTTGTGACCCTTAGAGCGAGGTTTATTTCTGCAATAAAGATCGCAGATATGGAAGATGGTTTGCAGATTTAGTATGTGTGGAGACAACATATCCAAAGGAGGGTGGAACCTGAGTAGAAGATTGAGCATGTAGAAGAAATGTGCCATATGAAGAATGGATTGACATGCAGAGGAGTTGATTTTGGTGGACTTTCCATAGATTTTTAGAAAAATATCTAAAGAAACCTATAAAAAATTAGTAAATGGACTGTTAGTGGCTGATTTGTGACCCTAGTTCAGTCATCTACAGATTGTTAGAAGTATGATAAGAGGAGTAGTTCATATTTGTTCATATATTGGACAAAAAATATATAATTGTCGATACACAAGAAAAATGATCTTGAGAGGACTCAAACCATTGTTAGGTGGCAGATTTGAAGAGCCCTAGATGAAGACAATATTGTGGGCCCTAGATCAATTAAAAAAATTGACTGTGGTTGGGCAGATTGATGGTAGGCCAAGTACAGTTGGAGGGTTGTTAGGTTACTGTCAAAGAAGAGCCCTGATTCTTGTTCTGGTGAAGGACAAAAAATTGGTATAAGGGAAGGTGTATAGGGCCTAAGTCTGTACAGACTTTGAAGGACTAAAGTAGCAGTCAAGTGGGCCAACCAACTAGCCCTAGTTCACTATATTGTAGAAGATTGATTCAGTGAGAAGAAGGGCAACCTCCATAGCCTTGGACTTCTCGTCTTGGAGTTGTAGTATGGCAAAAGTGGGCATACCAAAGAGTTGTTCACAACTTGTTACCACTCAAACTAGTAGTGGATCTAAAAGGGGTTCCTAAGAGGGCAACTACTAGGACAAGGGAAACGATGGAGGCTTAGCCCATTGTCACCACAGCTAAGGCTCCTTGCTCTTCATGGAATTTCATTGATGGGTGGAGTCCCGGTAGTTTAGGAAGTCACTTGTAGATTATAGGTCAATGAATAGGTGGGAAGTGACCCTCAAAACCATTTCCCTAAGATAAAATAAAGAGGGGGACTTGCTTTCCTTTTAAGCAAGGGAATTATCTTCTAGGGAGGGAGGAGGGGGATTGAAGGGTTGAGGGAGAAGAATAAGACTTATGAAGGAAGTTCTCAATCCCTAAAATCCTTTGGGAACTTGGATTCCCAAATGGTCCTTGATGAAAGGCCTTTGACAGCAAATGGGACCACACGGGGCCAAGTGGACCCAGCCTAGGTTCAAGGATGGAATTTAGCAACCAATGATGTTCTTATCCTGTACAAGGTGATGGGAAAGGATCAGATAAGTGTTTTTACGTCGATAGGTCAAATTGATCCTACTAGGTTCTATCCTTGGGAACACCTAGGCAAAACTTGATCCTAGAGCTACGGCTTGAGGTATCCGGAGATTCCATCGTCGGAATTGGCCCAATTTTTGAGGAGAGTGAGGGCACCCAACAACGCAGCTGCCTCTAGGAGATAGAAGTTTTCCTCTATCTAGATTCCTGGGAAATTGTTGCCCTAGGTGACCTAATGGGGCTAGACCTAGGGAATGTGAAAATTTCTTAATCTAAGAAACCATATTGCAGTATCTTGATTTAATTCTCCTACTTGAATTAAGTTACAAGTTAATTTCTGAAATATTCAATAACTTAGCGAATTAAAGAGTAAATACAACTAGCAACCTACACACATAGATCAAATATTGAATAACATGCTCATAGACAAAGTGACACGATTTTTTTGGACAAATATCCCCAGAAAAAGCTCAATGTGGGAAAATCGGTGCAGCTAGCTCTAGAGGGTTTTCATTATTATGCCGAATCTAAGTACAACAATCCTGGGCACCAAAATTGGTTCACCCAACAGAAAAATAAAAACGGCAGTAATACGCTGATCTAAATCCCTTTACGTCAGCATAACTGGCCTGCGTCATCCTCTACGCTGCTCAGTAAGGGATTGCGTCACACCTGAAGGGCTTACACTGCCCCTGCGTTGCCCTAACTGGGCCTGCGTCAGCTCTACGTGGCGCCTGCTGCCTCTGCGCTGCCCCTACTGGGCTCTGGTTGGACTGCGTGGCTCCTGCTGCCCCTGTTGCTCCAGCTGGATGAAATGCTTAAGAAGAAAAAACACAGGTAAGAAAGAAGGCACTGGCCAAAGGAAACGCATACCAGTCAGAAAAATTGAAGAAATGAAATGAAAATAGATCAATTTCCACAAATAACTAAAATAGCTCAATGGGACTAGAGAGTAAAAGATTTGACAACAACAATAAGTTCTTATAGAATCAGCTAAGAGAACATAGGAGAATAATTCATGAGTTTAAAATGTTGTATAATTGTTGGCACAGGAAAACTATAGAATTGTTAGAGTAAATCTCTGCAGGTACCATTAGTTGGTGATCATCGATAATCATTTCATTTCATCAAATACCCTGATGAATGGGCCTTACAAGTTATTTGCGTAGACATACCCCACAGAAGCTGTGTGATGGAAAAATATTCACACTATATTGAAGAAAACACCTACCAAATAAGGATGACATTTCAAATGGGGCAAGAAACAATAGAGAGATAGACATCGAAAAAGTTAAAATGCTAGGGAAACAAGAAAGAAACTAGGTAGCATGGTAGAAAGCACAACAAAGAAAATTATAAAAATGGAAAACCCTACAAATTAGCACCCATACAAACATCACCACAATTTTTGCTTTAACTCTAAATCTCCAAATTCATCAAATTATATCCTGTATTCAAACCTGATCCTCTCTGTTAGCCATTCTAAAGATAAGGCTGAGAACTTACTACAGAACCATCACCTACATGTAGTGATCTTATTCTGTGACCAGACAACCTACTTTCATGAATAAATGGAAAGGTAAACACTCTCTGCCGATATTTTCCATACAGCCTAGGTGGAGCAACCCCATTTACATCACCATTTTTTTCTCTTCAAATTTGTAACTTAGAAGAGCTTTGTCTGACCACCTCTGGGTTGCTCCTAGAGTCACCTAGGCAAGCCCTCTCAACATCATCCTCTTTTTGTAGTACCTAATTAGTAATTTAATTAACCATAACAGTTTCCTGATCATGCAGGTATTTAAAATATATTGCCAATAAGCATAAAGCTTTCATGTTAAACAAGTAGGTCAAAAGACTTTATACTATGATGCAAAAAATACAAAGAAACCTCACCAACACTCAAAGGACAAACAAAGTCAAACCTCTACAAAGTATAAATAGATATCTGATAAACTTCATTCCACCACAAAAATGTGCTTAAATAAAGAAAATTCTAATTACTGTGCTTTCAAGACAAAGCTTTCAAGGGCAGTGATGTTATAAACATACCCCTACACCTCGTGAAAAATCAATGTGTATAAATAGACCATCATAAGGCTCATTTTAAACATCATCATTATCATTTTATAAATCATTTTTATTAAATCAACAAGAAGAAAGCAACAATTGCATTACATTCCACTGAAGCAAAGTATATGGCAGTTTCATATACTTATTATGAAGCTATCTAGATTTGCATCTTGATTGTAAAGTCAACCAATGAGTTGTTGAAGCTCAATATTGTCTCTTCTGAGAATCAAAGTTACATCAAGATCTATGAAAATCCATTGTGTCATGACCATTTCAAACACATTGATATTCAATACAATTTCCTAAGATTCCAAGTTCATTAGGGAGTTAGTAGTGTTGGACCACATTCTGACAAAGTTGCATATGGTTAATAGTTTGACAAAGCTCCTAACAAAGGGGACATTTTACAAGTTGGGGAGAATATTGGGCTATTGGAAAAAAAAAATTCTCAAGAGTGTTAGATTACCTAGTTGGTCCAAGTTGGCCTCACCTCAGCCTTGAGAAGTTGAGCAACACCAGGATTGCAGAGCTAGATTGTGGTACACCAGTCAGAAATATTCTTAAATACAGCTAGAAGCTTATAACGACACCTTCGAGGATAGACGAATTAGTTGTTGGGTCACACCCACCAAGTATGGCACACTAGTTGAGGAGATTAACACCATCATCTCACGTGCATTCATGAGTGCATACTTATGGAATGAGGCACCTTCAGGAGAGGAGTTATATCTACTATGATAATGCACTACTCTAAAAGAAAAGCCTTGCATACAAGGCAAAGTTATGAGGGAGTTGCTCATGCTCAAGGGAGATGCACCAATAACACTATCATTAGCCTGTTTTCTAAAAACACCTTCTCTTAACTTATAAATGAAAAGGATGGGCACACTAGTTAGACATTTGTAGAAATAGATAATAAGAGTGAGTATTGTTAGCTTGTAGGTTGTAGTAGGAGCTTTTGTGAGATGACAACTTGTTTTGACATTCTTCTATTTGAGTAATAAAGGCTTCTATGCAACTGTTGTTGGAGCCTGCTCTTTTTATCCTGAAATCTCAGGTTGCAGATTTGTGTAGAGTGGGCCTAATATATTTCTTGTTTTAATCCATTGTACATGTTGTGTTTGCACTCTTGAATTTACATCCTTCAATTTCTGCTCGAACAAAACTGAAATTTTGATAGGCAGATACTAAAGTTCAGTCTTGCTGTTAGGATTTTTTAATTCTCTGAGGGTATTCTCTTTTTTTCAATAGTATTTGCATATTTCTGCATCACAGCTCATCTCTTCCATTTCATTCTACTATAATACAAAAATAATTTCTAGTATAGTTTAGTTTATATCTGCTTTTTACTTAATTGATCTTTTATTTTATTTTATAGGAGCAATACTTAGCAATCTCAATTCACACTCCCTTTGTATTCACACTGTTGTATATGTGTGGTCATTGGAAATGGTTAGGTTCGGTACTTGTTTTTTACATATCATGCATTAAAAATCCACTGCCTCCTCATAAAATCCTCTCCTCGTATAATCGACCACCATTACAGACATTTACACCACATTTGGTTTAGACATTTAGTAGGTGGGTAGGGTGCCCCTATCTCCCATCTCCATATAGAGTAATTTGGTCACATATTCTTTCTTCTATGATACTGGTTCCTCTCTCTTAAGTCCTATCTCTTGTCCTTCTTCTCTCTCCATTTCTCTCCTACCTCTCTCTCTCTCTCTCTCTCCCTCTCTCTCTCTCTCTCTCTCTCTCTCTACCCTCCAATCCTCTCACTATATCCCTCCCTCTATCCTTATTTATGCCCCCCTTCCATCTTTGTGTCACTATCTCCCTCTCTTACCCTTATCTACCTCTTTCACTTCTCTCCCTCTCTCTCTCTCTCTCCATTCCTTCTCTTACCCTTATCTACCTCTTTCACTCCTCTCCCTCTCTCTCTCTCTCCATTCCTTCTCTCCCCTCTCCTTCAGTTTATCTCCATCTCTCCCTTGTGACTCCCCTTATCTCGCTACCTCTATTAATCTATGTCTTTATTATTCCTTCTCATATATATCTAGAGTTAATATATATCATGACATATTGGGACCTACGATTGGGTTAATTCTGCCTTGTTGGCAAGGTTAAAATGGTTAATCTTCGATAGACAAAATGTAGATCAAATATTTAATCAAAAAGAGGGAACCATACCCAATATTCCAGGCTATGCCTATCAGTCGCTTGGCCTCTTCTTGCTCTCACATGAATGTAGTCTTGCTTGACTAGTACAGAAGAAGGTTTCGCATTATCAACTATTTGTTTGGGAGAAATTTTAGTTTTTTCAACACTGCTACATTCTTCAAGCTTATCCTTAAACCATCTTAGTCTTTTGTACTCTCTTCAACTTTGTAGTGCTTTCCATTCCTCTCAGTCACTTATGTTTCCTTGGTCTGTTAAGGGACAAGGTCAACAACATTAGGATGTTTTTGCAATAAACAAGGGTATTTCCAGGACACAATCAGGTGGCGCAAGAGTATAAGAGCCAAATTTCTCATGAATGTGGGACACTCGAACTTAAGATTTTCTGGAGCAGTCATGAGGTGCAGTCTGGT
This sequence comes from Pinus albicaulis, assembly GCA_034641835.2. Lineage (NCBI taxonomy): Eukaryota > Viridiplantae > Streptophyta > Pinopsida > Pinales > Pinaceae > Pinus > Pinus albicaulis. The sequence goes on from JAXQQM020059414.1 coordinate 268,467, forward strand.
TATTAAGACTTCATCAGATGGCCATTCTCTAGACTTAAATTATGTGACAACACTGTGGCTGAGTTTGAAACTGGAGATTGAACATACATTTGGTTTGATTGCAATAGACATTTTCATCAATAAATGTAAAGCAATGGCTAGCAAATACTATAAATTAATAAATAAAGAAGACATGGCAACAAGCAACAATACTTACAAAATTTTTACGTTTAGATGCAAAGAATAAGAAACTATTGTGCACAAACAGAGACCAATGAAACTATCATCTTAACCCCTAACCCCTTAAACACTAATTCCCAACCCCTAACCCATTTAACCCCCTAAACCTCTAAACCCCTAACCCATTTAACCCCCTAAACCCCTAGGAAACCCCTAACCCATTTAACCCCCTAAAACCTAAACCTATAAACCCTTAACCCCTAGCCCTTTAAACCCTTAAACCCTAATTCCCGACCCCTAACCCATCTAACCCCCTAAAACCTAACCCCATTAGCCCTTAAATTCTAACCCCTAAAATCATTAACTACTAAATCCCCTAACCCATTTAACCCCCTAAACCATAAACCTATAACCCCTTAACCCCTAACCCATTAAACCCTAATTCCCAACCCCTAACCCATTTAACCCCCTAAACCATAAACCTCTAGATGCATAATATTAACCCCTTAACCTCTAAATGCATAATATTCCATTAACCCCTAACCCATTTAAAAACTAACTCATTATTCCTCATTACTGAGATCACCGAGCATCATCATAGCATTGAGCACCATAACTAAGATAACCGAGCATATTCATTGAATTGGGTATCATAACATAGCACTGATTCTGTGGTAGATCTATTTGAAACCAAGGCACTGTTTTGCTGCAACATCATATCATGGAAGTTACTCGATTCATAGCATAAATGGTTACCAAAATTCTGTAATATGTTCGAGACCTTATCCTCCAACACTGAACTTGTGATCATGATCCAAACTGTATCTGTGCCCTGAAACTTCAGAGATTTCCAACTTTTGTGGTAGAAATGAAAATTATACCCTTGTATATATAGTTGTTTTCCATAGTTATTGAGCTGACATGACAGTGTGAAGTGTTGTTTCTTGATTTGAGCTGACTTGAAGTCTGATTGAAGCCGACTTAAGGATGCAACTTTGATGACTTTTATCACTTGACATGAGGGTTGTATTTGAAGTAGATTTCGAGGATGATGACCTTGAAGAAGATGACTTGATGGAGGATCCTTTTGACAACCTAATGTTACATGATTTAAAAGCCCAAAAATTGGATCAATTTAAATTTGTAACAACTAACCTAGACGTCCACAATTGGGACCTTAATCTAAATACGACCCAAGCATGAAACCCATGCTTTAATAAGTCAAATAATAATAAGTTATTTTGACAAATACATTAATAATGAAGACCGAACCTAGTTACATTCTTCAACATTATGACTCCTAGAGCCTCATCCTTTTTCCTGTTGATGAAAAACTTTTATTAGTTATCCCTTGGATAAGAACCATCATTTTCGTAAAGTCCTATAACTCTTCACTCTTCAACAATGTTCCCATATGTTGTGCCAAAATTCCATAATTTTGTCCATTAAAATTTATAAGATCTAGCTTGAAACTCATAATTTGACCCACTAATTTGATCCTAGATTAGTTTGTAATTAGAAACCTTGAACCAATCCACTCAACAAATCTGACTTTTTAAGAGCATCTACAACTTGCATGAGACTTTTAGGCAACATGCTACATCTCAAACCATTTTCTTTAATACCATGTTGGAGAATTGAGGGATTTTGTATATTAGAAAACTCGTATTCTAAAATAGAGGTGGTGTCTAAATTCATTTTTATCACACCTAAGAACAACTAAAAATAGTTCAACATACTAAGGACTGTAAGAAACAAAATTATTTCCATACACAACACATATAATCTATTGCTCACCATATAATAAATACACCCATAAGACCATCTTTTGTAGCACCAAGATGCAACCAACACATTCCATACTTTTCTTAAGATAAGATTGATAATAACATAAGAATGATTTGAATGCAAACTAAATGGAAATGAGTCATGGTAGAATGGATGAATTCAAAAGGTTGAGTTGGAAATTCAAAAGATAATGCAAACCCTACATAAGGAATAAACACATCACAAGTAATATTGACCTTAGAAAATGACGATAACAACTCCTCTTAACCACCCAAGCTAAACCTAATTGACATCCTAATTTCTTTTTTATCCTTTTCTAATGCTTCATATATATGAAATTGAAATGAATATTTTTATTTTCTATTTATAAAAACTATACCTCGAGCTCCATTTAAATCTGGATAGCGTGGGTTTCCTTTAAAATAGATAAATTGAATTGACATTAAGCATAACCATATTGAAACCTCATCGAGAACATGTTTTGGCATTAAAGAATTAAATTTGGTGATAGTGTGGGTTTTCTTTAAAATAGATAAATTGAATTGACATCATGCATAACCATATTGAAACCTCGTCGAGAACATGTTTTGGCAATAAAGAATTGAATTTGGTCATATAATAAGATTTATAATTGTTTCTGATTGACTAAAAGCTTGTTTTCCTTGTACACAAGGAAATAAGTTAACTAAGGAATAAAAAAAATATCTTGCAATAGTGAAAGTCCACCCCTTAATGGCCTGCGAATGAATCATTTCAAATAATTTAATTTCACTTAAATAAAATTAATGAATTAGCTCTCACTCTATTTTGATTATAGAATACAATAAAAACAATTACTAAAAAATGACCTTTTTCAAATAACTTTCCATAAAATATGGTGATACAATATTAATAAAAATTATACACTTGAAATAGCATAGCCCCTTCCATAGAATGAGAGGCAAAGGCTAAGATTGTTTTAACAAAAATCCAACTCTAACATTTACCTTTTCCCGCCAGAGAGAGCAAGGGTTCCCTCCCTGCCCGCATCTACATTTTCCCTGAAGACGAAAACATGGTTCCTCATTCTTCATGCTTTGTTTCTAAGCTCTAATATTGCTAAAGCTTTCCCGATACAGGTTGTTCAATTTACAAACATGTTGTGATGAAGGTGCTTGTAGGTCATGAATGCATAGTTTGTTCATTGCTTATGTTAGTTTCATCATGTGTTTTAACATAAAAGAAAGAACCCCATAGGTTTAAAACCGTAACCCTAGAATCAACTTCCTAGTGGTGCAACTTTTGCATAAAATATCTGTTTGGGGAACACAATTAGTCCATCTAAAAGAACTACATTTAGGATTACAAATTTTGGTTAATCCTAGGGAATGACATAAAAACCTCTAGACCCATAAATGGACAAAAAACATCATTTAGGGCCTACAAATGACCGTAGAAGTTCAAGACCCAAAAAACCATAGAAAAACTGATAAGAAGATAAAGAACCATTGAGTTAGTGGAAGATGTGGGTGGCCACCAAATATCCACCTGGATTAGAGTGCCACATAAGTTTAGGGTGGGAGATAAGGTATGGTTGCATTTGTATAAAGAATACATCTTAAGATCCCATTGGAAGTCCCCCCCGACTCTCCATTATGATATAGGCCTTACACCAACAAAAAGGTTGTGGGTGAAGATGCTTCTAAATAAAAAATTCCCTTTTCTTTGGATTGAACCTTATACTTAATGTGGAGCTACTTCAACCATATTTTCCACCTCTCATAGGCACCTCATGTTCCTACTTTGGTGCACATGTCTCACTAGGATCCATATTCAACAAAACTTTCCCCACTTGACGAAGGAACTTGACACAAAATGGACCACTTATTCATAAGGGGGGACAATTGATTCAATAGAATACTAGTGACCACCCACTTGTTACATTGATTCAACATTATTCCACGTCTTGGTAGTTATATTATAATGTTTTAGGTCTCAAACTTCTGGTGCCTTTTTTGGGCATTTCCCTTGCATTTTTAGCATTTGTCATAGGCTAAAGACACATGGTATGGATTGTATTGGTCCAAAAAATTTCCTAAATGGAGTTTGCATGCAAACATTACAGGCCCACAAAGTTGATATATCAATTAGTCTCTTTGGGCCCACGTTATTTTTGGCACGCCATTTCCTAGGACTAGGGTTTTGGATTTTAGAGTTTTTGGATCTTAGGACATCATACTTTATGTTCAAAGGTAGTTTTGACATATTGTAATGTTTTCTTTTGATTAAGAGTAGTTGACACATCTCTCTTCATAAAGAAGCTACCTCCATTCCGCTTAGTGTGTATCACTTTGCAATTTATAGTTATTTTCTATTTCATCCATTAATAGAATTTGGATTTTGTTCTACTACTCTACTCTTTGCAATATCTTTTCTATGTTTCCATTTATGTTTTTTCATAATAAAATCCCCTTCAAACCTCGGGTCTATCTATGGATTTTTTTTAGTAGAAGCTTCTACCTTTGGATGACCATGGGTCCTAATACTTGAATATTGGAGAAAATTGTCAACTTTTTTATGGTTAAGAACATGTGCTTCCTCATAAGATGTCATAGGTTCATATTTAAAGGGGTAGAGTATGTAAACCTTTGTAGAGTTTAGCGGACTCAAGTCCTTTGTCCTACAAACAATAAGATCACAATAAAAGTTCTACAAACAATGAGATCACAATAACGTAAGATCACAATAAGAGTCCTACAAACAATTAAAGTCTCACTAAGGTCTTGAAAATATATTATTACTACTATATTACAAATATTAGCTCTATTTACCCTAGATTAACCTCAATAGCTATTTTTTTATGAGAAAAAAAAATATGCTTAAAAAATATAGAGTAATGCTCTAGCATTTTTAAGTAATAAAATTTTACAACTTCTTGTATTTATTTTTAATATGTTGATTAATCTCAATAGCTATTTTTTTAATGAGAAAAAAAAATATGCCTAAAAAATATAGAGTAATGCTCTAACATTTTTAAGTAATAAAATTTTACAACTTCTTGTATTTATTTTTAATATGACAAAACATATGTCAAAAAATTATAACATTTGAGCTTTGCCGGGTGTGTTAACCATTTGATCTTTGGTGGCTTATCAATTGGAGGGAAAGCTAAGGCTCGGCACAGGGTTACTGGAGATTTGAGGGTTCAGCAGTTTTGGCCATTAAACATTTTTGCGAAAACAAAGCTTTTAGAGATTCTGTGCAGTGATGGTTTCCGGGGACCTTTAAATAGGCAGAAAGGAGGGATTTTAGGCCGCCGTAAGTTTGAATTTAGGAATTCTGCTGCTCTTCATCATGTTCTCAACTATCTCCATTTACTGAAATGCAGAATCGTTCATATGAGATTTTGGGGATAGTGATATTATTTTGACTGGTGTTTTGTTTTGATCTTCTGTTATATTTTGGAACTTAGATTGCCATGTTAGATGTTGGAAGGTCCTTCAAACTGGGGCTGGCATGCCAAAAGTAGCAATGTCACATGACCAACCGGTAAGGTGCTTCAGATTGTGGTTGGAATTCTAGTACCCGTTCCTTTTTCTTCTGAATTTTATCCAGAAGTTGTAATATGCTTGTAGGAACCAGGGCTATATTACGTATGGAAAGAACCATAACTGAAGTTTCAGAGTGTGCTTCTAAGTTTTTTTATTATGTAATGCTTCGTATGCAGGTTATCTGCTCGACATGGAAGGACGATGGCACTGCTATTTTCTCTGTTGGCTATGATAAACAAGCTAAAATGTGGCCATTGCTAACTAGGGGCCAGCCAGTGACTGTGGCTATGCATGATTCACCTATTAAGGAAATTGCATGGATTCCAGCAATGAACTTTCTTACAACTGGAAGCTGCGACAAGACACTTAAGTATGTATATGATGGTTTTCTTTGATTACGTCTCTCTTTGCTTATTTATGTTATGAGGTTGCTTGTAAATGTTAGTGGAGTTGTGACCTTATGAATTTTAAACCCATTTGAGCATAGTGCCAAAAAATTAATATCTTTTAGGCTTTGAGTGAAATAGAAACTTCTCATCTTGCCAATTTTTTTATAAAACTATATGAAATTATTTTTATAAAATTATATGAGATAAAGGGGAAAAAAAATTTGTTAGATTAACCCAGGTCCTAGATTAACTACTCAACATTCTTCGCTTACTGCCATAGCCTCGTACCTATGCAAACCCTTGTTAGAAACAGAGACACCTTCCTTTTAATTTGGATCAGCATTGTATTCTGAAAATCTTCATATAAATTGTGTTGTCCCTGGTGATAACTTTTAATGCCTGGATCTCCTGCTTGCAGCTGTCTATCACTCTCTCCTTTTATTCTATGCACTACTCCATAGGTACAGGACCAAAGGTTGACTGGAACATCGACAACTTGAAGTTATTTAAGACTGCATCAACCTCTCCTCCAAACTTGAAGAAAATTTTGAAAGCTTCCTTAGCCTTTTCCTCTAAGGCTCTAGCCCTGTCGAGACATTTACAAGCTTCAAAAAAACAGATTATTTTCTCCAAGTCACGGAGCTGAGGAATGTCTACCCCCTCATCAGGATATTGTATTTTCCATTGAATGATGTCATCTAGCATATTTAGAATATTCTCCAATTCTTCCTTGACAAGCACCATCCTCTTTATATAATCATCAAACTTAGGAGTTTTATCTTTGATGCCCTGAATGCTCCTGTAGAATTATTTCTGAACCGTACTCAGTTCCTCTTAGATCTCAAGTGATTTCCCTTTGAACTCTTTAACTGAGTCTAGTTCACCTTGCTGCTGGAATTCTAGCTCTGTAATTCTTTGCTTAGCAGCACTGAGTTCCAAATGAGCAACATAGACCTTTCTTTTCAACATGGCAACATTATCACCTTTTTCTTGGGCCATGGTAACACTGGCACCTGTAGTCATATCTGGATCAGTTGTTGTTTCATGAATGAGAACCTCCTAAGTGAAAATCAGTCTCCCAACCTTATCATTTTGGAAACTCTCCAGCTGACTTTGTTCTTCTTGTATTCATAATTGAATGTTTTCAATACTACTACTGGTTCAACCATGGTCATGGGGAAAAATTGCTCCTTCCCCACTTCTTCAATCCTACATGGTTCAACTGGAGACTGAGGAGTGGGGTTTATCTTCAAAGATGATGGAATGCCAAGGTGTTCAATCCTTTTATCTTTCCATATAGCTTATTTCTTCTTCTTTTGGAGTTCCTCATCTATTTTTCTCTGAAGCTCTTCATCTCTTTTCCTTTGTTTTTCCTGCTGCTTGATTCTTTGTTCATTTTCCAAAGCCAATTGTTTCACCACATCATCTTGTTCTGCTTTCCTTCTCGGTTCTTCTACCTCCTTCGCTGCTTGCTCTTCTTCAATCCTCCTCTTGAGTCTGTCTGCTTCTTTCTCCAATGCTTCCTTCATCTCCTTCACCTGTTCCAACACCCTCTGGAGCTTTTCAAATTCTTCCTGGAGGTTGACAATAGGTGAAGCATGGGTCTGTTCGGCCTTCTTCTGAGGTCCTTGATTTAGCTTTTCTTTAACCTCAATGGATAAATAATTCTCTTGAATATTTCCTCATTAGTATCCCTCTCACGAGTATAAGACCACATCTGGTTGACAACAACACAGTGACTAATAACCAAATCTTCAGGATCATGTTTCCTGAATCTTTTCTCTCCAAAATGATATGATTCAATTTCACTGGCCTCTTTCATGGCTTGGTTGGTGTGATCAAATACATAGTATCTGATCATGATAGGAAACTTAGGCCATATTGACCACTTTTCCCTCTTAAGAGTACTTGTCACTCGATGAGAAAATGTCTGATATAATATTTCCAACAGAACCACTATGTCTGGAGCATATAAAGGTAGTAGATGAGGAGCTCTCAATGCACCATCCCCATTACACCATTACACCATACACCATGGGGATCACAAGAGCAGAGATGATAAAAAAACAATACACCATCAATCTACTCTCAGAAGAGATGAAAACAATGCACCATCAATCTCCTCTTAGGAGAGATTAACATAGTACACCATCAATCTCCTCTGAAGAGATATGAAAATAGTACACCATCAATCTCCTCTTAGGGAGAGATGAAATTTGTACACAATTAATCTCTTCTTAGGGAGAGATGAAATTTGTACACCGTCAATATCCTCTCAAGGAGAGTTGAAATTTGTACCTCATGATTGCAAGCTTTAGAACCAAATTCCCTGACCACATAGGTCTTATGGTAACCCGATGATGCTATCAAACCAATGCTCCCTCTCAAAGGGATCCTTAGCCATTCTAGGCTTCTTACATAATCTTCAACCTACTCAAAAGAAGAAAGGTAGCCATGCTAGATTTCAATACTTCTTTTATTAGTAACATCTAGCTATTCGTCCAGCTTTAACCAAAGATTTGAACAAAATCAAACACCAACAACCTATCAATGCTATTTCTTTGCTCAACAACATATTCTTGCAAATTTTTCTTCATCAAGGAAGTAGCCATGGGCTCACAATCCATCATGCCACATTCTCAACAAGTATTTTATCAGGCTCATGTAACACTTTCAATCAACTCCCTCTTACACTAAAGATGTTCTCATCCTTTGTGAGAAATATATCATCAACACAGAGATAATTTCACAAATTCGTCTTCAGTAGATCAACTTATTCCTTCAGGACTTCACCCTCATCAAAACTAAAAGTAGTACATGGTGAGCCCTTGCGAGGAGGTGGGGTGAGAATGGGGGGGTTGTCAGCACGGAGAGAGAAAGAAAGAAGAGCATGGTCAGCTAAGGGGATGGGGGAAACAAAAAAGTGATGAATGAAGGGGAGGAGGTTCTGGCTAGAGAGGACATAATCAACAATGCTTGCTCATATACCATGAGGCCTACATGTGAAAAAGCGGGAGTTTGGAAAACGCGGGAGGCCATTAAGAATCCAGAGCTCCTAAAATTCGTCCAAGTATAAAATATGTCGACGATAGGCAGTAAGGGGCCCCAACACATGATCAGACATCCTGTGAAATCCCACTGACTCTTGATCAATCTCTTGGATGCAGTACACGTCCTCAAACTGATTGTGAAGAGGGATCTGGAGAGCTCTAGTGCAGGAGTTGAAGTCAGCTAGAAAAATAACCTCCCCAATTGCTGAATATTGGGCTATGTCGACATAAAAATTGACAAAGGGGTCCCCATTACGTCCATTATGAATTGAATATGATGAAGAAGTAGGAGGGAAGTAACAAACAACAATGTAAATGTCCTTGGGGAGAGGAGAGACCCCTCAAACCCATAGTATTAAAAACCAGAACCAGTGACTGGACCGGTGGACGTAATGAACCGGTAACTGGACCGGTGGACCTAATGAGTCAGTAATTGGACTAGAACCAGTCTAACCAGTACTGGTCACGTCTAAACGAACAAGTTTTTAAAAAAATACATTAAATAATTATTTTTTAATAAAAAAACTATTTTTAAGATTTGCAACCATGATTCCAAGCCAATAGAGACAAAATATGCAAATTTTGCTCATTTATATAACATATAAAGGTGAATATATCAAAATGGCATTATGGCACTGAGTGAAATACATATTATCGAAAAAATACATAAGCAATGAGGCTCCAAATGACCCATAAAGTCCAAAAACAATGCTACAAGCTATGAGCATTGAGGCCATTGGCCTACATAGTACAGTGACAATCTACTACAAATCTACATATATGATATTACTAAATTCTAATTAATGAAAAACATTATCACTTGAAAGTTGAAAATTCTAATCATGATCAAAGTTCAAACTCAGTTGGTTGAACTTGAGTCTCCCGACTCTCAATTGCGAAACTTTGCAACTGCTCCAGTCACAAACTTCTCTATTGGTTCAGTGACTTGAGTCTCGAACTTCTGAAGGTATTCTGCCCTAATATGCCCTATTACTTCATTTGGTGCTCCACATGGTTTTACATGGCCTCCTATCCAAGCCAAGTGTTGCTTGAACCTGTAAATACCCCCTCCTACGATAGATTTTCGGCAATATTTGCAAATCATTTTGCTATCAATCATATCACAATGAGCCCATGCAGTATCCTTGCCTTTTGAAGGCATTATGGCTACTACTTAGCTCAAGCAGCAAGCCTCAAACTCTATGTTGTTCCACTACTCCAGCAAAAACTCAACTCTCCAAGCTCTTAATTAAACACACAAAATCTCCAAATGAGATGGTGTGAGACAAATGAGAGGTTGCCCCTGATTATAAAGGATTGGAGAGGGTCTCCAAGATTGCTCCAACGCCAACTCCAAGCCTCAAAGATCACTGCTCCAACAAACACTCAACACTCTCCAAGCTCTCCATCAAACTCACAAACTACAAATGAGATGGTGTGAGACAAAGGAGAGGCTACCCCTGCTTATAAAGGATTGGGGAGGGTGTTTTTGGAGGGAAACGACCCTCCCCTTCCCTCCAAATCAGCCCTAAACATCCTTGCTGGCCGTTCGTGGGTCCCTATAGCAACTTAGGTGCTGATCGATCGGTTAAGGATGGAACCAGCCAGTCAGCACCGGTTAACCGGATTTTCAGGCTATATGCAGTTGCTGACCAGTTTTTTCAACAGGTTTGGACTAGCCAATGGTTTGACCGATTTCCGGTTTGAACCAACCGGTTTTTAACACTATGCTCGAACCCGAACCCACATTAACCTCACAAACTCATCCGCAACCACCGAATAAATCTTGCTCTGAAAGGAATCTCTGATGAAGCAAGCAACTCCCCCAGAACCTTTGATACCACCAGAACCCCTCGTTTCCTGTCTACAAGTTGAGAACTTATGGTAACCAGTAATGTCTAGGAGAGGTCGAACATGGCTCTCATGCGTCTCAGTGATGAATAAGATATCTGACAGTCGAAGACAATCATATAATAGACATGGCGATGCCCAAAATGACCCATTCCCATTCCAACAATTGACGGAAATGGATGCCCCTTGTTGCCTCCCCCAACGAGCCAGTCATTTGGAGGACCCATAACGGGGCTTCCATATAGGTGGAAAAGTGTCTCGAATCACTGCTTTGAGGTTCCTGATAACTGCCCATTTCCCTGCATGACGTGCTGCTGTAACCAACTCCCTAGAGCATTTGAGCTCAGCAAATTGTGTTTTAGTGAGATCTTCATCAAGGAAGATCTTACTAGGAAGTGAGAATAGATTTCTCTTAGCTCTAAGAGCCCGAAGGTGATCAACCGCCGACCTAAACCAGAGAAAGAGAGTGGAATCGTACCCAAGCCAAGCTCTATCAATGGTCACGTCCTGAAGATCTAGTTTTTCATTGAGGAACGGGGTCCCAACCACCATGGGGTCTGAGGATGTGAGAGGGAAAGGAAGTCCTCTCACTTTGAGGTTCAATTCTCGTGCTTGTCTAGTGCGTTCTTCCATGAGTTTAGATTATACCACCTCCTCAACTACGGCTAGAGGGGGAGCAAGGGGGGTATCCCTCCCTCTAGCAACCTGTGCCCATGAGCTGATGTGTGTTTCTGTTTCTTGTTTAAAGGCCGCTTGCTGAGCTTTGATCTCCTCCTGTTTGTTTTTCAGATCAAGAAGTTCAGCCTATAGATTGTCATTAGAGGAGTGGTGGTGAACTGCTTGCTCCTTGTTGTCCCTCAACAGCTGCTTCAGTGAACCATTCTCGCCTTCCATTACAACTACTCTATTCCTAAGTTCATCGACCTCTCTTATTAGTGCCTAGTTAGAGGATTCAAGGGTTTCCAATCTCCTAAATAGTTCCTGAAAATCTCTGTTGTCACGTCGAAATCCATAATCGGGCAAGGGTGATGGTTCCGACAAGATTTCAAAGAAGTCTTCGACACCTATGTCTATGTCGGTAGGTGGTCCTGACGAAGTCGTCACCTGCGGTTGATCCTGAGAAAGAAGCATGGAATCTTCTGAGAGCCGCTATTGTGAATTATTGTGGAAGCCCAATTGCAGGCACCCCAAAAATTTTCAACTTCTATGTGCTAAACTTGGCTACGAGTGGATCAAGATGTGGCCCGCACGAGATATCGTTGAATAGGAAGGAAGGCCAAATCCGGTATCCAGTACTACTTTTGTAGAGCAAAAAATGCAGCAAATAATACGATCTTATCGGGAGCTATAAGAGTCCATATTCGCCGCAGTGCAGATATCAAAGTGACGGCCCGACTTTCATCTTCGATAGCGTCTCTTGCTTTTCACGAGCTTCCACCTGGTAAAAATGGGCATCAATTCACCTTTCAAAATATCTACTTTAATGGCTTGTTCTCGCCATAATGTTGTGTGCAATGGGACCTCAAACAAACAAATGAACACTCAAACAACTTCAAGATTTAGTTTTATTTCTGAAAGTACTGATGTTTTCCACATGTTTATACAACAGGGAGAGTGGACAACACACCATGTTGTACAAGTTCAGAAATCATGTACAAATCCAAAACAAGCACTGCCTTTCTTCACATGGGCAACTCATAAACCAAAATTCCTGCACCACACAGAGGCATACAATTCTATGCTAAAAATCCTCATCCTGCTCATATGCCATAGGAGAAGGTGAACCACTCATCCTATGCATATCTCATCACTCGTAGGGGAAGGTGAACCACTCACCCTACACATGTGTCCGCAATCATAGGGGAAGGTGAACCCCTCACCCTACACACATGTAAACCACCATGGGGTATCACAGGGGAAGGTGAATCAGTCACCCTATGGTCTCTCATGGCTCAATATGTACCCCAAGCCCCCAGGAGCTCCCAGAGCTCAATCTTCAATCAAGGATCACTTCATGTAGGGAATAGTGCCAGACTGCTTTCTGAAAACCAAGACTAGTTTTTTATGATTGTATTGATGACTGGTACGTCAATAGGAGCCTCATTGCTCCACCCAGCAACATATAGATGTATATATGAAGGCACACAACTTACTAGCAAGCTTCAACAGACATACTGACTTACAACTCGACATTCGGCAACAGATATCTTAGCAGCACTGAGCAATCCTTGGACTTTTTCATTTTAGGATTCCAAATCTTGGTAAAGAAAATACTTAACTTCTCTTACTCCCTCTTACTCAGGGAGACCATAATCCTAAGCTTGTCTTCCCATAGATGATTCTACAATATTTCATATCATTAGACTTTCCCCCAAAGTATCCATCTGGCAATTTTCTCAGCATGAGATCCATTTAAATTTGAAGATAATTTATTAATGCAATCGAGCATGGTATGATTCTGGAAGTGCACTTCGAAAAATGGAAATGTCTTTTTCTATACTTACGGGGAGGGATAAGACATACCTTTACTCAAAATGTAATCATTAGTATCTTATTTATTTTCTTTAAATCCTGAAGGTAGCTTTAAAATAGCTTCATCATCAGTAACCAACAATTCATGAGAGGATCATATCAAGGACACATCCTTGTAGTAAATCAGGGAATATTCCAATCTTACTCCAAAGTCTGGGCTTTTTCTTTTATTCCAATCTAACTGATCTGTATTCTTTATGTTTTCTGTAACACAATGATTCAATTAACTATCTGAGCTATACTATAGCTGTACCAACATCTTAGTACTGTATTGAATATAAGGATTCAATATCATATATGCATCCTGTTAATCTTATATGGTAAAAAAACCTTGGACTTGTCACCGTCAGACAAGTTTTAGTATGAAGATTCTCAGCAAGACATATTTTCAATGACGCATGGTATGCTGATTACAACTATAGTATATACCTCATCTAGTGAAGGGTCTCGGTGAGCTGATTCATACATACCCTTATTTTAGTTATCATTCTGGGTATGTTTAACCTTGTTAAAGTTTGTATTTAGATCTTCGTTAAGCCTATGGTTAGGGATTGTCTTTAGTAAAGAAGTTAGGGTATGCAAACTCCTTAACAAAGGCTTCATATTGTGTCTTTTACCATGCTTGAGTAGCAAGCCTGTGCATCACTACAATATTGGATTGCAGATCAAAGTGTCATCAACATTTAAAGAAAGCAACCTACAATAATGTAAGACATTTCACCTTGGAAAAAGTAGTTTTTCTAGCAAAGGTATTCACCATTAGTCCAATACTAGAGGTGACGTTGTGATTTGTGTGATGTGATAATGGTGTAACTTGAAGATATGTTTTTTTCATACAATCTGGCTTATCTGTATTATTTATGTTGTCTTTAACACAATGATTCAATTAATTATCCGGGATATACTATAGTTGTACCAACATCCGAGTACTGTATTGAATATAAGGATTCAGTATAAGATTTGCATCCTGTTAATATTATATAGTAAAACATCCTTGGACTTGTCACCAACAGACATGTTTTAGTATGAAGATTCTTAGCAAGACATATTTTAAATGAGGCATGGTATGTTGATTTCAACTATAGTATATACTTCATCTCGTGAAGGGTCTCGGTGAGCTGATTCATACATGTGCTTATTTTAGTTATCATACCTTAACCTATAACCATAACTTAAACATATTGTATTTCTTTCGATTCATTCAAACTATGAACAATCTCAGCAGAATAGATTCCAATCTTCTGTAGCATTTCGATAAAATATCATTAGTACATCTCAAAATATCCTCAGATGTTTATACTGTAACTTAGGATGGCACATATTATGATAATTCAATCACCTGTAAATTTAGTAATATGTAGAGTAGTTCTTGGACTACTAAGATCAAGATCATCAACCAATTGATATAGTCCTTTTAAATCTCATCATCTGACAACCTACCTTAGCCAAGAATAATATAAGTTACCTCTTTATTGCAATCCTGGTTAGAAATCCTTAGAACGGTGCCATAAAATGTCTTCTTAGATTCTTCAGAGATATTATTTGGATACGAGTCTCAGCTCAACTTGGATAGGTGACACAACACTCATTAACAGAGATCTTAACAAGGAACTGTACCTAACAATAGAGGAGGGTCTGGCAAATTTCTAATACCCTCTTCAAGGACATCTTCACTGAGACACAAAAATCCTTTCTTTGCTGAGGCTTGATCAAACCAAGGCACCATCTCCCTCTTGGTCAGAGGATCCTTTTCACTGCATAAGATATGGAATTGTACAGAGGATCTCGGTCTCTATATCTTAGGTCTGCACTGTATAAAAAATTATAGGTTTATACCAACTCAACTCCATGTGCAATATGTTGTAATAAGATTGTTCTCATTGTATGATTTCACACAGGAATGAATCCTCTGAGAATCTTTCAACACATGTTGTCGACCTTATTACCAATCAACACATTCAGGACCTTTTCTTCAAGGAGCAGCAATAAGATCAGCCTATATAGGTTGGTTTCTTTAGAAGATAGGGATAGGATACATATATGAGACCAGGTCGTAGCTGCTCAACTTTTCTACCACATAAATGTATTAGCAGTGACTTCTTCTTCTAACGGTTCTTCATGAATGAGCACTTCAACAATGCTATAGCCCTTGTCCAAGACGCCAAATTCAAAAGGAGTTGCATTTTCTTTTACTGATAGATCAAAAACTTTCAAAAGGTTACAATTTTTCTATTCCTGTTATGTCCTTCTTGCTTTAGAATATTTCTCGAGATAGGACTTTGATTTGCTCCAAAAAAAGACTCACTGATCAGGGCCTTCAGTTATTCCGGAAGTAGCTTTGTATAGTCTCAGGAAATCACCCTTGTTAAACACTTTATAGAGGCTGATCTGTGGTCCTTGGTAGCTTCATCACTTTCTGCTTTCGAGGCTTTTCATTTCTATTATTGCAATTACCTTAGAGAATTTTCATAGGACCCCACAATATAGGGCACAGTTCTTCAAGAGATAGGGACAGCATACATATCAATATCTTCATAGGATCAGCATCACTCTGTTTCTGAAATGATATCTCAACCAAACCTTAAATGTAAGAGATAAAAATTTGAAATGAAGGGCCAAAAAAGTAATCAAACCTTTGTTCTAAGGAAGACCGAGTGATGTTTAAATCATCATCAGCAGATCCATTTCAAGAGTACAGAACACTGGTTGAAATGGTGTTTCAACTACAACTGGTTGGAGAGGACTTGCTGCTAACTTCTATTATCCTATGAAAAAATGTCATGGCTAGCATTCTCTAACAAATCGTAGCCACCCCTAAGGATCTTGTGTACAATTTTCTTTGCTATGTGATGTTCTCTCTCAAAACTAGATGGATCTCATTGGTCAAGCTTGTTTCTTCATTCAGGCTAACAGATCCAAAACAAAAATATTGTGATTTATCCATCCCAAAACTTGCTCTATGAACCAATATCTTGAATCTTTTAGCCTCAAGGCCCTTTTCTTGTGCTCGGGAAGGTGTCTGGGTCTAGTCACATTCTTAAGGTAGTAGATGATCTCTGTATGCCAGTTGATGTAACTGCATTAACCAAGTTGATTCCAAGAGTTTCTTCATTGCCCTTGGTCAAAATATTTGTTAATCTCTGACCCTTACTATTTTTTTTGGGTCTTATCTCTAAATCATATTCTCGAATCTTAGCAACCCACTTACCCCTTGATCCCAAGCAAACATGTTGTGACAAGATATCCTTCACTGTTGGATGAGGAACAAATGCTATAATCTTTGAAAATCCAATGTAGGTTCTAAAATGCTTTAGTGATTTTACCAAAGCATAGGCCTGCTTCTCCATGATGGCATAGTTCAATTTTGCATCCCTTAGCATTTTACTCACAAACGCAATTGGAAATTCATTTCCCTGTTCATTCTTTTGAAGCAAAACTCCTGCAATAGTATAATTAGAAGCAAAGAAAAAACAAGAAAATCTTTTTCAAAGTTAGGGCTCATCAAAACTGGAGAATTGACTATAACATCTTTGACATTATGGAATGTTGTATGGCTTGCATCATCCCATATAAAAACTGCACCTTTCTTTATCAACTCTTTAAGGGGTTTTTTGATCTTTTCTACATTCAGAATGAATCTTCAGATGAAGTTTACTTTGCCAAAGAAAAACTGCAAATCTTTCTAATTTCTTGTCATGTCTTTTAACGTCCTTGTATATTTTGATCAAAGACCCAATATTCTCATTCTCTTTCGAAGTGATTACTTTTCCAATCTTGATCAAGATTGGATTTGTCTTTATCCCTACATTGGTATCTTCATACTCATTGGTTTGTATTATCTCAATTCTACCTGTAAACACATTGTCTCTGTTGAAGTTTTCTCAAGATTGGATTTGTCTCTATCCCTACATTAGTATCTTCATACTCACTTGGTTTTATTGTCTCAATTCTACCTGTAAACATGTTGTCTCTATTGAAGCTTGCTTCCAAAGGAACCATACCTAAAGGGATTTTATTGGTTGGTCGTTTTTCTATTGAATCATCTTCCCTCATGTCAATCTCATACATTTCAAATTCTTTTGTGTTGTCGAGGAACCCAACTATTTTTGCATCACCTTCAAAAACTTACCAATGCTTGATTTTTTCTGGAATTGAAGGTGTGTAAATCGTCTCAATTCGGCCACCTTGGTCTAGCTTTGGACAAGGTTGAATAAGGTGGTTGAAACTACTAAAGCATCGAATTTTTCAGTCATGGCCTTGGGCACCACTTCTAATCCCAAGATATCAAATTGCTCTATGGCAATTGGTACTGCTTGTCCATATCTTTTCAACCTTTCATTTTTCCAAGCATGCAACCCTTTCACTTGGCATACAATGAGGTCAAAACCACCTATTACTTATAAAATTTTATTTCCTAGATCTCTAGATGTAGTTATACCAAGCAAAAGTGCCTCATACTTGGCAATGTTGTTAGTAGCTTCGAATTCCAATCTATAGCTAAATAAATCAATACCTTATCAAGAGAGGTTAGGATTATACTTACCCCACTACCTTGTTTTGAACTTTCAAAATCGAAGTTCATCTTCCACATTCTTCTCGCGTTTGTCCTTGGTGCTATCTCTGCTGCAAGTACAGTGTATGATCCCATGCTTTCCTCCAAACAAGTGAAATAGTTCTCAAGTTTCCTTGGGCTTCAACATGGTTTTCACTGAAAGGTTCTTTGTACGATATAATTGTCTCAAAAAAAGGAGTTAGGATGGTAGTATATGAGAAATTCATTTGTATGTGTCCATATTTGATGCCCATTTGTGTGACAACAACATTCCCTTGTTGCACGAATGTCCAACACTACTATGTCTATAATGATGAAGACATTAGGGTAAGCTGTTGGACGGACTTGGAGGTTCTTGATCAAACCCACTGAAGGAATCTCTCAGGAATCAAATTCACATACATTTTGATAGGTTATTGAAGTCTTCAAATCCATTTTCTTTGGAACTTCAAGTGCCATGAAATTCATGGCGTCTTTAGAGTCTAGCTTACAGCTGTGCAAAATCCAAACTGTTACCACCAATGAAATGAAGAAGGGCTCATGCAAAGGGTTCATATTTGATCTTCAATAGGTTGACGCGAGGATAATATGAGGATCCTCTTTCCCATATAATTTCGATCTTTGAGATTTTGTAACTTCAAATCATAACGTCTATCCAATTTGTTTCTTGCATGTTGGAAACTTCACAAGTTCAACCAAAGGCATTGAAACATTCACAATTGTTGTCTAGCATGAAATACCATAATCTGAACTTTTCAAATTTGATGTTTCTGTACATGTTTAGAAGTGTGTCAAGAGGGCTACTTCTAAGCTTGAATCTCAAATACAAGCAAGGAAGTCTGCTGAAGCAGAAAAAACAGGTTTGGAGATGACATCGAATCACTTAATGGCCATTCCAGACATTATTTGCAAGCAGGAATTAATGGAAGCCTCTCCAGAAAATTTTGAACTTGAATTTGGAAGCCAAGCCATGATGGCAGGTAAAATGGCAAAGGCAGATTCAAGGAAAATATTTAGAAGCAGTCCGTACATTCTTAATGTGGGGGAGTTAACGGTCACATTGCCAAACATTTCCACTGTAGCCTCTGCAGAAAACTTTAAGGTGGATATTTTGGAACCTGAATCAGGATTTCAAGCAAGGATGGGAGGTGATTGCATATGAAGAAATCAGTAAAAGAGGTGAATTTCCAAGGGAAATGAATGACATATTCCCTTGAAATAGAAAAACATGGAGAGTAGAAACAAAAGTTGCTGAAAAATTAAATGAAACATTAAACTCGAAGGAACTTGCAATTATAAAATGGGAGATAGTACTTAAGAACCCCATTTTGGAGCTTGAGTCTAAAAGATAAGCAAAGAATGCTGCAGAAACAGAAAAATATGGTTCCAAGAGGACAATAAATCACATAAGATCTATTCCAGACATTCACTATAGGAGGGTTTTAATGGCCATTCAAGTCATATCACCGAATGTTTTTTCTGAAGCCTATGCAAAAAACATTAAGACAGATATTATGGAATCTGAATGTGAAATGCAAGAAAGTATTGTAAGAGAAATGGCAAAGTCGGATATAGAGATATTTTTTACAAGGAGTCTAGACTTCTTTTACAAACAGGAATTAATGGCCATTCAAGTCATATTGCCAAACATTTCTTTTGAAATATCTGTAGAAATTATTAAGGGACATATATTGGAATTTCAATCTGTAAGACAAGTGAGGATGGCAGGTGAAATGGGAAAGGCGTACCCAGATATTTCATTTAAGTACTTGAAGATGGTTGCAGATAAAGAAATCAATCGAAGTGGTGAAATTGCAAGGGAACATGAAGAGGCCCTCCATCAAATCTCAGAGACTTGGAGGGTAGAAACAAATATTGCAAAACAATTAGATAAAGCTTTAAGCTTGAAACAATCAAATGAAGGAATTAAGAGAAAACATCAACGACTGAAGGAGGCTATCTTGGAGCTTGAAAGTGAAAGGCAAGCAAGAAAGGCAGCTCAAATAGAAAAAGCATGTTTGGAGACAACGCTAAATCACTTGAAGGTGATTTTAAATAGAGAACTAAAGAAAAGTGACAAATTCAAGAGGCAAAGAGATGACGTTCTTTGTCAACTGGCAGAAGCTTGCAGAGAAAAAGAAAACATTTCCAAGCAATTGGATGAAGTATCAAGGGAAAGGAATGATGCACGCAATCAAAATGAAGAAACTTGGAAAGAAAATAGAAGGGTTGCAATGCAATTAGCTGAGGTTTTGATATTGAATGAAATTGTAGTTAGGCAGAAGGATGCAAGACTTTTGGAGGCTCTGTCAGAACTTGAATTTGAAAAGATCAGGAAATTGCATGTTCGTGTATTGCAAGATCTTTTCTTACACATATGCAGCCCACTTTAAAATTTCATGAATATATTTGAAGGCTTCATTCACTGTGCTGTAATTTCGTGCCTTCATTTGCCATATAAAAAACTCATGGCTGCTAAGAGATGCATAGTGATCCTTGAATTTTATTCCCACATAATAGTAAGCTTGATGGTCTAGTGACTGATTGCTATGGTGTGCTTCCACTGGACTGAAATCCTTAAACTACTCACATACAGTAAGTGGCACTCCATTAATTTTATCCTCAAACATGTCATATTTATTTAGTAATAGAATGAATGGTGTATCTCTGAAACATGAATGCTCCAAAACATTTTCAAAAAGTTATTTACTGAAGGTCATCTTATTTCTCAACCCACTTTTGGTCATATTCACTTATAGCAACACAAAAGATTACAGCTCGTACATTCTCAAATATTTCTAGCAACTTACAGCCTTCGTTTAATCCTTTATTATTTACTCTAATAAGCTGATACTTCAAAGTTGGAGTTGGACCATCAAAGTTTTCATTATAAGGTTCTGACATTGGACTGCGATCATCAGTTGAAAATTATATAAATGCTAACCCATTACTTTGAGTCACTCCAGCATATAAAATGTGAGATTCTGACGAATTGTATGCAATAATTGATACCTCAACAACCCGTTCCTAGAAGTGACCAGCAACATCAGGGAGGACATGCAGCTCATTTCTTCTTGCATACGTAGCCTGAATTGCAGGGTCCCTCCACATTTCATCAACTATTGGGGCATACTCACGTGTTGCAGCTGGGAAAAAACCATCTAAATCCCCCATTGCCATAATTTCCAGAAGCCAATTGGAAAAATGTTTCAATTTTGGATTGAGAGAGTAAGTAAATTGAGCAACTTCTTTATCATCACTTTCATCTTAGGCAGAAACTTGTTCATGTACACTAGAACCATCCATATCTGCTAAGATTTCCTCCTCAAAATGCTCACCCCCCTCAATCAATTTGCAAAGGTATTTATATATGTTTCTCTGTATCATCAGTTTGATGTTTTGCAGCTCCTCCTGTGAAAAATTCTCACCCTTGTAGAGAAATTTTTCCTACTTGAAAAGTGTACTAGCACCAGAGCCTTCATATCGAAGTAACAAGAGCTTTTGAATCTTCTTCTGCTTCAAGCATTCTTGGACAAAACTACTGGAATGATTATCTGTATTTTCCCTCGAGCCCTCATAGTTACTCTAAGGGGTAGGTAATGATAGTAAAGAGCATATCAACCTTGTTGAGAAATTAGGGCGTTTAATTCAATTTCTCTTTCATGATAAATTTAATTCAATTTCTCTTTCATGATAATTAATTGTGAACTTGTTATGCTTATTTTACTTAGATCTTATCTTTGTTAGATTATTATGTCTTTCATCAAGTCAATTATCAAAACACAAGAGACACAAAGTTTAGGCTCTTCAAGCCAGGGCCAAAACCTCTCCCTCTTGGAGAGGAAAACCCAAAACAAATTCTTCTTATAGATCTTCCATTGACGAGTACCAAAACCATGAAATAGACCCTTGACACCAGTATGCCTCCAAGACCCTTGTCACTCCTCTTCTCGGCTTCTCTAGCTAATCTCTTCTTTCTACACTGCACTGCAGCTTTACTAGGGAAGCTTGGTCCCTAGTCTAGCAGCCCCAAATTGCGTGCTTCTTCTTGGCTTCATTTGATCTTATCATTAGCTTCCTAAAGTCTTCTTCTCGGCCTACTTCCAACATCCTTTGGACATCTTTGAAACTCAAGATCGAGCCTTTATTCATGATGTTGTAGCCTTCCTCTTTATTGTGATTACCTTCGGCCTCCCTGAGATATGCGAGATAAACTTGTAGACCAAAACAAAGATATGATCAGACTTTCTTCCTTCAATAACACACCTTCTTTCTTGAACTAATCACAGATCCTTTCATCATTGTATTACCTTCTTCACGCATTGTTCTACACACTAGAAGAGAGACTTATCTT
Source organism: Pinus albicaulis (assembly GCA_034641835.2). Classification (NCBI taxonomy): domain Eukaryota; kingdom Viridiplantae; phylum Streptophyta; class Pinopsida; order Pinales; family Pinaceae; genus Pinus; species Pinus albicaulis. The sequence goes on from JAXQQM020059414.1 coordinate 290,672, forward strand.
TTGCTTTGATAGCCTTCTGTATGAAATGTGTGAGGTGGTATAGACCCAGAACAAAGGTAAGTATACCTCTTCTTTTCTTCCCAGACTAGCCTCCTATTCTTACATCAATGTAGACCCAAACTTCGCTCTTCTATCATAGACATGATCCAAAATTTCTTACACCATAATGAAGCTACATCATCCTTTATATAGTGTCTATCTTTATCTTGTAGGCCGACACGAGGTTTGTGTGTAAGATGACTTCATCAAGGAGAATATTCACCATCTTTAACTAAAGCCAGACACTATCTTTGTCGTCTTCATTAAATAAATTCATAATTATAAGTCATTATGAAGAACAAACTTAGTTACACGTTCCAACATTCCCTCTTAACTAGGGAGGTATTCATAATGGTACATAGTCACTCTCAATCTGAAGAATCACATAAGAAAAATTCGATTGGTAATCCATCTGTTATAGCATCTTATTAACCAACATTGTCACAGTGCAAGGCCTTGATTAACAACTCCATCTCTTCACGAGACCATGAACTACAATGCTGGCAAGACCAATGATTATAGACATCTTCATCATTGTCTCCAAGGTACATACTCCACTCGCGTGTTCACCGAGTATGACCTCACAGGACTATTCTTTTAGGGATAGCTAATCCTCAAAGAATACCCGTCCTTTCACGACTACTCTTACCTTGGATACCCTAATACATCCCCAAAAGAGTATCACATTCTAGAGGATTATCCAATCCCACATTATCTCTTCTAGGTGAAGACCAAAATGATATGTCTATCTCTCCCTCTTAATTAGGGAGGACATACCCATTCCTATCAAGGAATTTTCTCAACCTCCCTCTTATCCAAGGACTTGTCAAGGCTCCCTCTTAGCCAAGGACTTGTCCAGGCTCCTAGGGACTTGCTTCCAAGTTTCTACCAGGTAATAAACTTATTACCAGCCCCCCTCTTAATCAGGGACCTGTAGCAGCAATGATGAAAACACCACGCTGCTCATGAAGAACTACTTTCTTTGATGTCATGAATTTATTCGTTGTTGAGGAGTCTTCATCTTTGGGATATCTTCATTAGGGCTCAAATCACCCATCACTTTTGATTTTTGTCCGAAAGTGATCCATCAATTTTTCATCTGGTCTACCTTCATATCATGTTGCTTTCCTTCGAACCATACTTCTTCCAAGGATCTTACATCCTGCAATATGGTTATCAACCTGTGGAAGACATATACTTCCCTTTGGCTGCTCTGAATAAGCTCATCAGATATTATTCAATTATAAATATGAATACTTAAATCAAAATTTACTTTAGTGATGATATTTCACCACGACATCCTTCTTGTAGGCATCGACATCCTTTTTTATCTCCTAAAGATATGTATTGTCAAGGGTCTCTATATTTTCCATACTTCTATTAGAGTCCACATATATTCCCTGGAGATCTCCTAGTCAAGTCTTCTTGGCTTTCTTGGATGTTGATTGCTTCTTTCCATGGTTGTACTTCCCATGATATTCCTTTTTCTTTCTCCACTGTTTTATTTCATTCCCAGGAACTTCCATTGCATAGTTCCTTGATAATGTACAACCACCTCATATTCCATATGAGGACATATTATGTCGATTTCATCTAGTGTAGATCATGCCCTTTTGGCAACTTGTGCATCATAAGAGTTTCTTCTTTCTATTTTGGTTATACTTCTAAAGATAGAAGTATACTACCTACAACCACATGGCATGACTTCATAGCATCTAGTGTCAACATATATATACATGTACCTCATTATTTTCCTTTGGAGTCATCCCACAACAGGTTTCCTTAGAATGAAAGAGTTTCATTTTCTTGATCTGCTTCATCAATATGTCATCATATTCTAATCCCAAAATTCTGTAAGTTAGAATTCTTGATGAAACCTTTTTCTTCCTTTGTAACTAATGAATCCAAAGAGGATTCCATTAGAAAATGTCAACACCTATTTCCATATTGATTATTGAATGATGACCCTTGATCTAGATGACCGCGTTACATAAATATTGTTTTCTGTGAGGTTCCTAGGAGCCACTTCTTTCATGGCACTCTTGTTGACTGATGTGGTCTTATTCCTTGGAAGGTTCTATAGGCATTGCAACGTTCACACTTGTTGTGTAGCATGAAATACTTCTAAAGCTTGACACACCGATTTCATTCTACCTCTAGGTCAATACCCACAAGTTGTTTGCAGGTGAAGAGCCATGATTCAGAGAAAGGATCAGGGAATACATATCCTGTTGCAAACCTGTATAAGATAAAGACGTCCTATTCTCCTATTGGTTCTTCAATTGGCTTCTCCAAGGTGTCTCCTAAACCATTTTCTGCCTAGGATGGTCAGTCTTATCAGGTTCTCCCAGCTTCTACCATACATACTGGTTATAATTTTGGCCTTTGGAAATTGAGCATGAGTCGATGCTCATTCTGTTGTGGGTACACTTTCTTTTCCAAGACTATTTTCCAGGTGCTTCTTCTATGTATCTCTTCATGCAACTTCTGAATTTTCAATTTCTGACCATTGAATAGATTTTATCTTAATTATGAACTGGCAAAACCCAGGGTTCAAGCTTAAATCCATGCTTAATAACCACCCATGGCTTAAGAAGTCCACACCAGTCACTTACAAATTCCGAACATCACAATCTATCTACTTACAATTTCACTTATAACAGCCCCAGTGCCTTGAGATGCTATCTTTTACTCTTAAAATGTGGGAACAGAAGATTATAACTTAACGGGGAGGTAGCACCTTCATTAAGAACTGATTATTATTATTATTATTTTTATTTATTTATTTTATTTTATTTTATTTTATTTTTTATTTTTTATTTATTTATTTATTTATTTTTCAATATTAGGATAATTTCTTTATTTTTCCTTTATTTTTTATTTTTTGGGTATTAGGAGAATTCCTAAAATTACTGCCTGTCTCTGAGGAGGCCCAAGGTCATGTCTGAGGGACCGACCCTATACTCCAGAACCTAATGCATTATGCGGCTGCCCACAGACATGCTAGGTGTGTTAACTGAGTTTCAAACCTAGGTGGGGCCTCAATATTGCTCAGCAAAAACTTTCTTCCTTGGACTAATCTGGGGGAGGTCCAGGATCAACCTTTGTGGTTGCCTTATAACACCAAGAGTATATCCAACAATTTGTAAGCCAGATATAAGCCAGATATACCAGATATTATGATTTAGCAAGAGCCTTATAACACCAAGAGTATATCCAGCAACCTATAAGTTAGATATAAGCTAGATATACCAGATCTTATGATTTAGCAAGAGTGGAGACTCTAGGAAATGGGGAGTCTACTCCTTGAGGAGAGATCATAGCAGGCCATATACTCAATGGGATTTGAACTGTGGTCTCGTTAGTTTCACCCAGTGAAGCCATATACTCAATGGGATTTGAACCACGGTCTCGTTAGTTTCACCCAATGAAACTTACCGTTAAACCACATATCACTGTATAATTAACTATTCTCTATTACTTGAAACATTTCTAAAACTTTAAAGTCCCTGGCTGATTGGATTTCTCTAACACTAAGCCGATTTCCCTTTCATGAGGTGGGTTAACCGAGTTTCAAACCTGGGCGGGGCCTCAATATTGGTCAGCAAACACTTTCCAATGCAAGTCGTCCATCGTTTGGCCTAGCACAATAGGCTAATTAAAAATTGTATGTTACTTGAAACATTTCCGAAACTTATAAGTCCTTCGTTGGTTGGATTACTCAAACACTGAGCCACTTGGCCCATGCAAACACTTTCCAATGCAGGTCTTCCACCATTTGGTCTAGCACAATAGGCTAATTAACAATGTCTATTACTTGAAACATTTCTGAAACTTTTAAGTCCTTGGCTGGCGGGATTGCTCTAACACTGAGCCACTTGCCCCTTCATGAGGGATGCCCTTAAGGGTTCAACAGAGATGTGTGTATTCCTATTTCCAATACCCTCGTTAGGCCACACTTTAGCTAAGGTCCCCTGGCTAACCTCAAGAAAAACTAGCTCTATCCCCGTCTTGAAAATTATACATATTAAGATTTACCCCAGATTTTCCCTTGGCTAGTGTGTTGCTGTACTACTGAGCTACATGCCCCTTCATTTTGGGCATCATTAATGGTTCTACCTAGATGTACAGATTGCTATCTCCAACAAATAAAACACCTAATTTGGAAGTAAAGCATCAAAACTGAACGAAAGAGAATGTATAATGAACAAAGTTTTTATGCCAACATTCTACCATATTCCAAAGTTGTCATGTTTGACTTCTAAGTCATTTATATAGATTTTAATCATTGCTTTACATTTAATTGAGTATAAATCATCCCTGAATTAGGTGTGCTCATGCTCCTAAGTCACGACTTTTGGACCTGTGTGTGGAAGTGCTCGTTGCTCTATTTCCAAAGGTTTTGAAAGTGGTCATTTTAAAAGTCATCCCCATTTCCAAATGTTGTCCTTACCCTGTTTCAGGCAACTAAGACTTAAAAATATTGTGCTCTTTGCTTGAATCGAAAATTGTATTTGCATATTAAAGACTGGGAATCCAAAAGGAAAAAGTGGTTCCATTTAAAGATATGTGCAACCTAAATTATCCGAATTTTTTTCATTACACTCCATCCATCTATTTCATTGTAGCATTCCTAGTCCTTTAGTATTGAATTATAACTCTATAAAATCAAGATGGCCATCCATATTCAAAGGCTTCTGCTTTTCTTTGCGTTATCTTCTAATAAGGATTTTTATTTCTAAGTGATTCAACTACCAAAGGTAGTACATGCGAGTAGAGAAGTAATTCAACTACCAGCTATTCTCCTACATAGTACATGCTTTGATATATTATATCAAAAGTCTTACCAATACAATAATATTGATTGTTGTATGTGGACATTTTTGTTCAGGATGGTCCATTACATAATCAAGATGAGGAGCTGGATCATGCAATTGCACTTTCTTTTTCTGAAGAACTAACCAAGCCAGATGGTATATGATGGCAATTTCATTTTTTTATAGTTACTTTTACTTTAATTATATCATTTAGCTCGATGCTTTTCATATATTCAACTAAACTTTTGTTGCTTAACAAGACTTTGTCATATCCATGTTTTAGTGAAACTGTTTATGGTTTGATACTCTCATACAACCTTTATCAAGTTACATGCACCCTCATTACAAAAAACAAGAGAATTTGCTTGCCATGACTATCTTTCTTTGTCATTGTTGACTTAAGAAAGTCTTTTAGCTAAGAAACTAGTTTCAAGGTTATGGCATAACTTGTCATATAAATTGAACAGAAGTTATATCCAAAATGTTAACTTGTAAACTACTTAGCTGGTTTTAGGCTTTCCATTTAAAATCTACTTCAGTTTGAACTTTGAATGAGTTGTTCCATAGACTTGAATATTAAGATATTTTGGTGTAAGGATTAAAAATTAGCTCGTAAGGCCTCTCAGTTATTCATTTGTTTTATCTAATATAACATTTACTATTAAATTAGAACCACTCGACACAAATACGTCATAGATCAAGATCGTACTTTGTAGAGTGTCGTAGAATAAAAAAAAGAGCAAGGACACTGAGTTCTTTCGGTTTTCCTGGTTCTTATTCCTTTGGTGTATCTTTGCAACTTTAGGGGCAATTGCTAGTTTAAAGTCTAATTCTTTAAAGGGTGCTAGCTCAATGGAAGAGCACCTACTTTACAAGCAGGAGGTTGGTGGTTCGATTCCATCGTGCCCTAATATTCATATATAGGGAATGACGAAGATCAGTTTTTGGTGACGGATGCTCTTTTGACCATCACCAACGAGCTTATGGTGACATTTTTCAACCCTCACCAAAATATGAAATGGTGACAGTCAATGAACACCACCATATATATGCATCAATAGTGACGACCATTAAAGGTCCGTCACCATAAATCGTTGTTGTTGATATGAAATGGTGAGGGTCACTGTTTGTCATTATAGTTATTATTCATGATGGACCTTGATGTCACCAATGAGTTTATGGTGACAGTAAATGAACGTCACCATATATATTCACCAATAGTGACGGCCATGAAAGGTCCATCACGAAAAATCATTGTTGTTCATATGAAATGGTGACGGTCACTATCCGTCATTATAATCAATATTCGTGACGGACCTTGAATGTCACCACAACACATACTTTCGGCGATGCCACCTTTGGTGACATTCAGTTTTTTGGTGACAGAGGCTATTTTCCATCACCATTGCTCATATGAAATGGTGATGGTCACTATCCGTCACTATAAATCATTATTGGTGACGGACCTTGAATGTCACCACAACACCTATACTTTCGGCGATGCCACCTTTGGTGACGTTCAGTTTTTTGGTGACGAAAGCTATTATCTGTCACCATTTCTCATATGAAATGGTGACGGTCACTATCCGTCACTATAAATCATTATTGGTGGCGGACCTTGAATGTCACCACAACACCTATATTTTCGGCGACGCCACCTTTGGTGACATTCAGTTTTTGGTGATGAAGGCTCTTTTGACCCTCACCAATGAGCTTATGGTGACCATTTTTGCCCCTCACCAATGTGCTTTTTTCTTGTAGTGCTCATTCCACGATTCCCCATACATCTGCTCTAAGAATTTTCAAATTATCTATTGTTCATATATTCTAGAAGATTAGGTTACTTCCATTGAATAGTGGTGGCCTGATAGAAAAGACTCCTTCGTGACTTCCCATTGTGACAAATCTCCTTCAAATGATCAAGCTTCTTCAGAAGGACCTGCCCTTATTCCAATTGTTGGGAAAAATACTTGTTGGGGGGGGTGAATCAGTATTTAAAACACACAAAATTTTAATTTTCTTTTTTGGATTCTATACGCGACTTTACTAATGCCAACTATCGTATGTACACAACTCTAATTAAGGAAACTAGTGTGTGCCTAGTAAACTCATAATTCAGATAAATATTCAATTACTTGACTTAGATATGTGCATCATTGATTCATCAAATATTTTTTGAGTAGTAAACATGTGCAGTAGTAACAGATTAAACCATCATACATAAGCAACACACATGAACACGAAGATTTAAGGTGGAAACCCAATGTGGGAGAAAACCACTGATGTTGTCGTCTATGTCTTCAATATTTATTATAAAGAAAAATTCTTACAATATTTTACTAGCGCAAACTCATACTAGTACGAAGGAACCCACCTACAAAAGGATGCAACCTTCACTCGTTCTCCATCACCAACTGGAAGGGAGCTCCAACCCCCTGATCTCGTTTACGAGCACCCACTAGAAGGGAGCTTCAACCCCTTTATCTAATCACCAACTACTACTGGAAGGAAGCTCCAACTTCCTCACAGAAGGATCCAACCCTCAACACCATCCATGGGCCATGTTTTATAATTTTTCACTCTGGATCCACCGGCTTCAATACATAACAAATTTTAGCCCTATTTTCATATGATTTTTAGATTGGGCCCTCTACACTCATTTAAGCCCAATACCATACATCATACTGAAACATTTAATTGTACCAAAAACAATCACTGAATCACCAATCACTGATCTTTAATTACATTCAACTAGCAACATTATCAATACTCAAAGAACCCTGATCTGTATGAAGACTTCATTGACAGATAAAAGAAACATAGAAAAACTTATTATACATATTCTTCATCATTCTTTAGAAAAAAATTGGCTTGCATACGTGCTTTCCATAGGCATTTTCCCTATGTGTACTGTTAGGGTCCCATGATTTAGCAGATTGGCAGACCAAATGCACAGGGTAACATCAGACCAGTCTTTGGAGTCCTAAGAACTAGCCTTCCTGGACTCAAAGAGGGCTCTCTCTATTGTATGCAAAGGGTGTGAACTTGTTTTCTTTAGATGGTTGATTTTAGGCTAGTTGTTAAGTGTAGGGTTTGTTGTTTGTTTGGTTGGGTAAGATGATCAAGTAGGATAGGTGGAGTGAGAGGTCATAAAATCAATTGGGCTATGGAGTCTATAAAATTCAAGGATATATCAACAATGAGTCAGAGTGCATCACAGGGAAAATCTAGTGTGGTCAATGGATATTTTAACGTTATGTGTGAAGTGAGATGAACATTAAGTTGGTGAACAAGGTAGGGAAAAGGGCAGTGAAGTATCCTTTGTCAAATACCCATAAACAAGAAAGTCTTAAATACTAATAAGAAAAATATACTAATCATGAGGTAGGGCTAACCATTAACTCAATGACAATACTTAAACAAATAAACATTCAAGACAAATAATTCCAATGCAATAGAAGGCGAGAAACTGATTTAACTTCTAGTGATTTTTCCTTCAAGCTTTAAGAAAAGATATAAGATGACAAATAACTTTAATCCATGAAGAGGTAACTCCTAAGCATCACAAATCAAGCTAAAAAGAACTTCGAGGCAAACTACTATACATGGACAAAGGGAAAGATCAAACCAAGACCTCTTTGGCTTAATCTAACAAGGAGTACATCAAAGAGAGTTTTGTATACAGAGTTTAGATAGCCTCAAATAAGCAGGGCTTGCAATAAAACATATTTGAAAACTAGCATATTAATCCATTAATGAAACAAACAAGCTTATATGGGCCTAAGGATTAGTTAAGAATTCCTTAAGCTAACCCAACAGAGGAAAACATAAAGACAGTAGCAAACAGGAGGACTAAGGTGCCTCGAACAACATTTCTCAACCTTAACTTTTCTGATCTACTACAAACATAGAAGTATAGACACAATGATAAAAAAGAAAACATAAAAAAATTAGAAACACATCACCATTAACCAAGCTCAGGGATCTTGCAAGCAAGCCTTCATCCTCATCAATCAAGGAAAATCATTCACAAGATCCACAACACCAAATTGCTCTTTAACCTCAAAGAACCATGTATTACCCTAAAAACTCACCAAATGCCAACATTTACAATGAAAAATGATGCTATATATAACAAGTAAGGAGGAGAAAAACCTAATAGAGCCTCTAGAAGTCTATTGGCTAATTAGAAGTGTCACTATTGTCCTTGAGGCCTTACAAGGCCCAAGGCACAAAATATCTAAAATAAAATATTTTTTCGGTCATTTTTAGCAAATAAATTGACATTTAGGCTCTAAAAAGCCTCCTAAAACTTTCCAAGTGTACATTTTTGACTTTTCAACTCTAGGGGCGTAGCACTGTGTTTTAAGATGAATTTGCATACCAAGGGCATACCATAGGAGCAGAAAAATGGGTCAAATTGCAGCAGTGTTTCGAAAGCCTTCCCGATGTCGAACTAGGCTACGTGATGGTTCGTTTAAAATCCCTTTAAGTATAATTTCTAGATATACCTCTATTTCTCTGATTAGACCTCCGGAACCTGTTAAAAAATAAAAAATTCGAAGGCTAGTAAAGGCGTAGCACATGTCCTGAAAACAAGGCAGAATGGTGAAAATTAGGGTGTTTTTAACCCTTTTGGGGGACCAAAACAACTCCAAATGATCTGAAACTTTGTGAGCATGCTATACATGTGATGAGGATTCCAAAAATGCAAGCCTTTCCTCCTGAATATGCTCTAGGAAAAGTCTTAGCACCATGTGTGCTACCCCCTCGGCCCTCAAATTTGTAGAAAACCAAAACTTGTCAAAATTTTCCCAAATTTGGTGGAAGTATGCCTCATGGGTTTTGGGAGACCTGTAGAGAAGCTTGGGCCAAAATTCCAAGGTTAGCTTGGCATTTTTATTCTTTTAATGCTTGGATCTTGCCTTGGGCCTTTTTGTGTTTTTCCCTTGCAATTTGGTTTCTCCAGGCATAATGTTTAGTCATCCTTCTTTGGAGGTCAAGATTCTGATTTGCTTTCTTCAGTTTATCCTCAAAATGTATGTTGGCTTTTTCCAACCAAGGCTCCCAATCATACTCTATCTCCATAGCAAGTAGCTCCCTAAGAGAGAGCTGCTCTGCCAAGGCAGATTCTTGCTCTCTTTCTCTTGCCACAGTCTTCTTTAGACCTATGGTTCGGGGTTTTCTTTTGGATTGTCCTTCTTCTTCTTCACTCTCCTCATAAGTTCCCATGAACCCTTCAAGCTTTACCTATGCCTTTTGAGCTTCTTTCCTGTATCTAAGGGCTCTAGCCTCATAAATTTCAATTTGTTCTCCTAGCTGCCCGTTCTCCATATCAAGGGCATTATTCACAGTCTTAGCCCTATCTAGGTATACTTGGAGGTTTTCAATTTGTGTATATTTATCAGGTAGATGGGTGGGTGTTCTTCAATCAGCAGTTTTTGTATCATGGAGACCAAGCTAATTTCTTCCTTTAGGCTTTCTACCTTTCTCTCTAAGTTCACCCATTTTAAGACAGTATGAAAATGGCTAATATGTCTAAATACCTCTTAAAAAGCCCTCAGGAGGCAGCAAGTAGAGGGTGGGAGGAGCCTTGAGAAAATTTGAAGGTATAATGTAGCTTGAAAAGCTTCTTGGCTAAACATGTAGCACAAGAGCATAGCACCTGGCAGAGATGCACGCTGTGAGGTAGGCCTGAATGGCCCAACGTGTAACATCTAGGTAGAACACAGGAGTGCAGCAGTGGAGTTGTCGGGTGAGTAAGGCTCGTGCCTATTGGGCCTTCATGCTGTGTTGAACGTGGCAGGAGTGTAGCAGCTCGAGCCTGTTGGGTGCTGCATGCCGAATGGGTAGCACACTGCCACAGGTGCACAACACAACATTATATCCTCTGAAGAATGCACACACAGGCGCGTAGCACAGCTTCTCAGGCATGTAGCGCAGGTTTTTTTCGCCCAATGTTTTCCAGATTTTCAGAAATTTCTCCTTGAACGCTTTTTCTCCTTGTTAAGTGATAAGTGAGTTGAAAAAAGGGAAACTAAGGTGCTTTTATACCTCTTGAGAAATAAATCAAATTTCTAAAACCCACTTTGCTATGTTTTGAGTTTTACCTTTTATGTTTTTCAATGACATCCTGTGGCCTTTTTTGTAGGTGATGACTTTAAACATAAAAAATGATCTTTTGGTAGTTGATTTCAAAACAAAAATTTCTTCCCCTCTTAGTGTTTATGACAATGATATCTCTATTTTTCCAAATACTATAAGTCATGTCCACCATGTCTTCTCTTGGTCACTCCTGTTTTCTTGCTGGTGCCTATAACACATTTTCCTTTGATCCCTTTGTCTTTTTTTGGATTTCTACAACCTTTAGTAACCCAATAGGGATTTCATGTTTATCATGATTTTCCATTTCTGACACTTTACCTCATTCTTTCCTTATCTTGACCATTTTGAAGACCTTTGACTGCACTTGGAAACTTATGCTCCTTCATACTAATACTCTTTACAATTTCTCCCTTTGGTGTAGTGAAACAGTTTTGCCTTGACAAACCTTGTAAGTCACCCTCTGATATCATTTTTCAAACTTCTGCCTGCTATCATCATGGAGGTTTCTCATCTTCACTTCCAGTTTCAATAAATCTTTAATTCATGCATCAGTGGTGCTGATGTACCTTCATCCTTGTGGTTTCTGCATTGGCATTTCTTGATTGACAATATTGTTTTTCTACTTAGTCTAAAATCCTGATTTTTCCTTGAACTTAGGCATGCCTTCTTTTCTCTGCTGTGAATTTCCTTTAGTGAGGATTTTTCCTCTCATATTACCTCTTTTTCTATTGATGGCCATCTCATTCATTCCTATAGAAATGTCTAAGATGGGTAGCTGTCTTTTACAGAATTTGTGCTTTGACCAAGGAGGTCCTTTCTTGAAGGCTTTTTGATACCTTTTGGACAATCATGAGCTAACCCTCCATTTCATTTGATTTCATCTTTGGGAACATGTAAAACAGTGAGTTTAGAAACCAAAACAATGAATAACTTATGAGACCCTATATGACCTATTGGGAGGCATTTTGGACTTGGCCTTTGGCTAAAAACCTGATTTAGGGTTTTTAGGTGTAAAACAGAGTTTTGACAAACGTATATGCATTTCAGACTTAAAAAATGATGACTTTGATTTATCTAAAGAGCCTATAAAGGTAGCTTAAAACCACCAATGCTTGAGGCACTTGGTGAATAGGGGAAAAGGTTTAGGCTATGTTAGCCCCCCTATAATTTTTTTGACAAGCAAACAGGGGGCTAAACTATTTTTGAGCCTTCAAGGAATGCATTTCCCCTGAAAACACAGTCTCCTTGAAGCCTCTATGTGCCTTTTATCCTTTAATCAATTCCCCTCTGTTGATTCCCCTTTTAAAGCCTCTCTGTCATGTGAAGAAATGCCCAAAGGCCCCCTTTTCCCCTCTTATTTTTCCTCACTTAGCTTCTATCCTCTTCCCCATGTCTTCCCCTTCTATTTCCCTTCTTACCCTTCGTTTCCCCCTCAAATCCCCTTTAAATTTCTCCCTTACCCCTTTGATGGCCATTATCCCCCTTTATTCCTCTATCGTTACCCTTCCCCAACCTCCAAAACCCATTAAAATGGGCAAAAAACCCACTTTCCGATCATGTTACAGGTCTAGCCCCTTTTCCGCTGGCCCCTTAACCACTTCCCACACATGCCCCGGCGTTGGGACCAAGCGCTTAAGTCCCAAGTTCTAATCGCAATCGGAACATCGGCGGGGGTCCTTTTCCTTTGTAATATCAAAAGTCCCGATCGCGATCGTTTTGACACATTATGTCCCACGACATGTTTTACACCGTTGATCCGCTGTACAGATCAACGGCTGAGCGCTAATCGCATTGCCCCCCATCAATCGCAATCGCAACACTCATTGTGCACCTCCCGATTGCGATGCTCCGACTTAATCCTGACCGCCCATTCTCTTACAGATCCGACGGTCATCAAAGCTTCCGATCATAGGTCCTCTCCCGATCGCACTGCCCTTCAGATTAAATCTCTACCGTCCGTTTTCGCCCAGATCTACGGTCTGCGCTCAATCGCACCTTTCGCCCGATCGCGATCGCGTCCCCATCTCTCCGCCTCCCGATTTCATCCCAACCATTGATCTGTCCCCGCAATCCAACGGCTGGCGCTCAATCGCAGCCCCCGCTCCAATCGCAATCGCAAGCCTTCTTGTCCGACCCCCGATTGCGATCCGCTGATTTAATCTCCGCCGTCCATCCTTCCCGCGATCCAACGGCCAGCGCTCAATTGCACCCCCGCCCGATCGCTGATCGCAAGTCCTTCCTCCCGTCTACCGATTAAATCACAGCCGTTCATCTCCCCGCTGATCCTACGGCTCAGTGCTAATCGCTTCATTCCCTTCGCACCTCCTGTTTCTCCCTCCGATGGATTGTGAGCTGTTGATATGGACCCGAGATCAACGGTCAGCGCTCAATCGCAATCCCCTCTCCGATCGCAATCGCAAACCGTTTCGTCGGACCCTCGATTGCAATTTCCCGATTGAATCCTGGCCATCCGTTCCCTCCCAGATCTGACGGCTTGAGTTCAATCGCCCTCCGCCTCTGCTGGGTCCCACTCCATTCATCCGTTCATTGTTTTTTTTTTTGGGTGTTTTCCTGTGTAATTCGCCCAAACGCTAAACTTTGGTTTTTCACACTGTGCGTTCATTTCTCTGCTCCTCTCCGCTATTTCCATTGATTCTCCACTATTCTGCCACCATTCCTCTGCCTCCACAGCATTCCGCCACCACTACCCGGGCTTTAAACAGGTATATGTTAAGGTGTGCAGATAGTGCAGAGAGGCCAATTCAGCGGACAAACAAGACAACAGAGCAGGATTTGAGGAGGATTCAAGCCTGTAATTGAAGATTAACGTGTTAATCCTGCGGTCAAAGGCTTAAGGCACTGTTTGAAGACTAAGAGCGCACCAGTAATGCCATAACTGTGCTACCTAACAGCAGAGTTTTTCTCTCTCTAGAAGTACACCTCCTACATAAATCTCCATGCTTCCTCGAGCCCATAAGCAGTAAATTGCACTGACAGAACTCCTCAAGAGACTGTCAAGCAGCATTAAAGAGGCATGGAGGGACCTGCAGATCATTCCATCCAGTTCATTTATTAAGAATGGTGGCACAGAGCTCGAGGCGCCGAAAGGACCCCAAAGAAACACCAGAGGTCAAAATCTGACCTGACAGAGATCTCCGAACCAGATTACAGAGTACCACAGCGATGTAGGAAGCCATTGAGTGGTATGGGTGTGAACACTTCCACCTTACTATCTTAATGATTCTCATTCAATTGTTCGTCTACCTCTATTTCCTCTCTTCTCCTATAAAAGATCCCCGAGAACACATTGTAAAGGTTGTTGTTGCCTTGCTGGGCATCTGCTGTTAGAGGGATTCAGTTTGACTGTCAAAACAGCCTTGGGAGGAAGTTGCAGAGTATTTTTTATGTAATAGGCTGGGAGGAGAAGTTGGGACTGTATTAGCCATTGAGCCATATTGTACATGACTGGTTTTTCATCAATTAATCAAAGCACATTTCACAGGATCCTGGTCTATTACTATTGGTGATGTGTTTCTTAACTCTGTTTATTACATTTTCACATTGTTTCATGTTCTTTTGGTAGGCATCAGAATAATGGTATAGGATTCACCCTTGTTAGGTGCCCTATGCTGTCTGCTCTCCCTACCTTTATGTTTTCTGCTTCATGTGTATCTAAGAGTAAATTCGTGGAGTTTAACCAGTGCAGTGGATGTTATTGCCTGTTGGCTGATGTATGAACTCAAGAGTTTTCCACTTGGATGTTTCTTTGTCAAATCTTATCTCCATCTTTCCCTTGGAGTTGCTAAAGCAGATCTGGAGTTAAATAACCTCTGGTCTGATCTATAAGCGGCCCCATTGTCTCTTTGAGAGCTGCCTTTGAGTATGTCCAAGCAGGTCTGGAGTTAAATGACCTCTGACCTGATCTATAGACAGAAATCTGGTTGTTCTCCTTCTTTCAATTTCCTCTTTAATGTTCCATCCCATCATCTATCTAAAAAGATCCTTTAGTGTAGATGACTTGCCCTTTGAAAGCCTTGGCTAGTGGATGCAAGTAATTTCCTTTCATGACTCCATAGCCCAATGGATGGCACTGTCTTGGCCTATCCTCTTTGCTGAAAGGTCCTGCTGCCTTGTTCCTTTTCTCCCACTTCTTTCTCAGTCCACGATCTCGTGACCAACCCAGCAACCCTTCAACCAAATTATTTAAAACCCCCCTCTGTGCTTCATAACTAGTCTAATATCTCAATTCGAGCCTCAAAGACATATCACTCTTTGTTTTATTGGAGAGATCCCTCTCCGGGTCCAGGAGGGCTAGATCCTAGGGCCTCAAAGTGGTTCTGATGTTGTCTCCTCTTTTGGTCTTGCCAATCTGGCCAAAACATGGGAACACCAACAGGCTACTTGGCAATCCAAGGTGTAAGTAGAAGGGTTAGGCAAGTCAAAACAGAGTGGTAAGATCAGAGGTGGCAAACATAGTGAAAATGAGTGACAAAATCCTCATGATTGGTCTTCTGGGAGTGATAGGATAAGCATTTAGTCATCTACAAAGGTAAAAATTACTGATGAATAACATGTACATGATTATCGAGAACACAACTTGCATAAAAATCTCAATATACTTCAAAATATATACACGACTCTGCAGAACAAAACTCGCATGTATACACACCTTCCACGTATCGAACCCACGTACATATCAACAACTAATCTATGACTGTGCAATACTTTAGAACTTCAAACATACTTATATCATAACCTTCACTGCAACAAACATGCGCCAGACCACTGATCTAAACAAATCATAAATAGATCATGTAAATACATAGTCATTTCAGGTCTAATGATCGTGATCCATCATTCTATTCATGTGTGCATCATGATTTTAGATCTACCAATCAACTATAGCCCATACCATGCAAATATACTTCAGATTTAAGTATTCATTCATTACCCTTACTCATGCACACTTAGCACTTTTATCTTCACCTTCTTATATAGTCAGAGCCTTAGCCAATACCATGAGCCAAAACCACACTAGTGCCAGTGGTAATCTTGGATGGGATCAAATAACCGATATTGCGCTCAATATTGTGGGCTAATACCATGGTAAATACCCTTGGTATTAATAAATTAGCGTGCCAGCATGTACATGACTTTGCTTCTTCGTACCTATGTGTATACGCGACATGGCCTTGACGAACCCGCTTATATTTCTTCAAAAATTCACCTTTATCAAACTTTTGTTTCTAACCTGCAAACCTATGTCCCATCATTCTATCATTTTGTTCCATCATTCTATCACTTCTAAATTGATCTGTGAACTCATCTGAGTACCATATACTTGTTATTTTACAAGTGGTTTGCCATGAAGGACAACACATACATAATAATGCTTAAACATTTTCAAATTTTTCTCACCTTAAACATTGTCGACATGAAAATGCTTGAAATGTCTCTCCTTCCACTTGGCTCGACTCTTGACCAAATGTGATTGCCATCACCATGAAACATCCCATTTCAAAGACAACACTTTTTGAAACCCACAAGAAGGAATTTTGAACCCAATTCCCTCTTTGGCACTTGCTCTTTGACCTTTTCACTCTCTTGTACTCGCATCTTGTTCACATCATTGTTCACCAATGATGCATGGTTCTGCAATTTTACCTCATCTTGTTGACCTATTTTTGGAGGCAACATGTTAGACTCCTGAAACATCTCATCACAACCATTAGCAAACTCAATGAAATCATATTTTTCATTCGATGCATCTCCTTGAAAGGCCTCATTCACAACATATTGATGCTTGAACATTAACAAATCAAAATTTTGACTACCATTCACAATTCTCTTCATTTTTCGAGCATGCATAAGAGACAAATTCATCTTCTTACTATGTGCTATAACAATGTACTCAATGCCATTATTGAACAAGTGATACTTATTCTCATGGCAATGAAAGATTTCTCTCTTATCATAAATATATGGGCTTCCTAAAAAAATACCATAAATATCAAGCAGAACAACATCAAGACAAACTTCATCAAGAAAGTTTGTAGTGATTGCAAATCTAAGTATGCACTTCCTCGTCATCCGAAAAATTTCATTCTTACATATCCAACCTAAAGGATAAGGTCTTGGATGAGGAATGGTCTCTAAATTTAACTTCTTGACTAAGTCTTCAAAAATAAGATTGGCTTGTGAACCACTATAAAATAGGTTGTCAATCTTGCTATGCTTTGAAATAACTCTAACATGGAAAAGTTCAATTCATGTTTCTTCATCTTGAGTACTAATTAGACAACTTGAAGAACTAGTACTAGCAATGTCCTTACCTTTCAAACCCATTGTTGTGATCTTTGTTTCATCCACGAAATCAGAACCTAAATCACGTGTTATTGTTGCAGTTGTCTTCTCCTTCTCCATGTTTTTAATATTATTGGGTCTCATTTATGGATGAAGTTTCCAGTAATGATATTCATCATGTCCATCTTTGGAACAATGTTTTCATGTGATTTTTTATTTCTCCATCTTGATGGATGCATTCTTCTTTCCTTTACCCTTGAACTTACCCTTTTCTTTCTCTCCAGACTCAAAGGTATTATCACTTGTCTCATCTGAAACATGTTTCTCTCTTGCCTCTAGATGTGTGGCCTGAACACAAACTTCATCTAAATTTGAAGGATTAAACATTATAATAGTATGTCTTAGGTAACTAAGCAAACCTCCAATGTATTTTCACAAAGTGTCTTGAGATGTCAAATCTACACCCAATATTAGTGCTCTTCTCCTAAATTCTTTAGTATAGTTTTACACACTTTGTCCTTTACCTTGCCTAAAGTTTTTCCAATCCATTATAGCCTTCTACATGTATGATAATGGATAAAATTTTATTCTCAAGGCAACAAAAAAATCATTCCAAGAGGTTATGACCTTACCATGTTTGTACAACAGCCAGTCTCCCTAAATGTTGTGTTCGGTGTATCATGCCTACAAGGCAGCTGACTCGATTACCTATGGCAGGCTTGAAACCTAGTGGTGTTTCCCAAAATATACGTGATGGTACGTGGGAGTCCAATTCGTAGTAGTGTTGTCTAATGCGTAACCGTTCGATGAGAGAACCCGAAATATACTTATCATACATGAATATGCTTCCATACGTGGGACAGGATATCACCCCCGGGTTGTAACACAGACCATTAGCGACAACTCCTACATTTAATGACGTCAAAACACATCTCTAGCCTAGACCACTGAATATTCATGTTAATTCCAATGCTCCTTAAGGTAAATTGGGTTCATTTTAATTTGATATTGATTAAAGTTTCAGTTTCAAGGCTCAAAACGAATGTCACCTGAATCCTTATGGGGCAGACTAAATGAAAGAAAAAAATCTTTGAATTTTGATGGATCCTAAACTATTCAGGGAAGAGAGACAAATAAGAATGTACTCAGTGCAGCAACAATAATGCCCCCAAACTAGTTCAGAGTTTCGAAAATGCAATTCTTTTCAACTTGAATTCACTTTCCCAACAAATGCAACTTATTGAAAATGAAAATGTCTTTCCTTTCACTAAGATGCATGAATTTTTTTTTTTTCACTTTGAAATGTGATCAAAAGAAAAGAAAAAAAAATGAATGAAGGAAGAAATGAAAAATCTGTATAGTTTTCTTTCAATCAAACCAAACAAAAATCGCTTTAAAGAATGCACGAATGAAATTTTTTTCACTCTTCTTAAAATGACATATTATCTAAATAAAAAATGAAAAATAAAATCACTTCCAATTTATTTTGAATTTAGACAAAACACACTCTTCTATACTTGTGCGCCAAACAAACTGTAATCTTGTGCTTGACACTAAACCGAAGGGAAACAATCAGAAATGTAGAGATGACCAAAGAATACACCAAATCTCTTCGAAACAAGACAAGAAAAATGCAACAAAGGGTGTTTGAAATGGAAAAAAGTTCCCAAAATTACAAAAACTCAAAGAGACAAAACATACTCGCTCAGAGAACATAGGTAAGTCAAACACACAGTAAGGAGATCACTAAGATCTCACAGAATACCTCAAGGGTCAGGACACACTGTAAAATCAAAAGGGAAACTCGAATTTTCCCAAAGATTGAGATCAGTGCTTTTGTACTAAGAAGAAGGGTGCTGAAAGGCCAATCAATGCAACTATACTATATAGAACAACGTTTACAGCACTACTGTGAGGACAAAAAGGGTGCTATTGGCTAAAAACAAGGAAAAAATAAAAAGAGTCTCACATAAACACCAAACCTGACATAGTGAAGTGACTAACAATTCTTACACAAACTAATAGAGGCCTAAGCAGATTTAAATTTCAAGAATTAGAGATACTAATCCAAGATCAGTTCAGGGAAGGCAGAATTAAAAGGTTAAATCTTTCCCAGTGGAGTCGCCAGTTCTGTTGTCAATATAAATCCCCTCTATAGACATAGGCGATCTCTTAGCCCTTGAGTGGGTCTAGCAACATGATATTCTTTCCAACATGAACTTTCTTAACTAATTTTTATAATCTAAAGAGGAAAGAGACATAAATACCTTTTTCCAATCGCTATCCTTGGATCGGTTGATGGTGACCTCGATCCACGATCCTTGTAGGCCCGCTTCCTGCTATTGATGGCCCGCAAATACTTGTGGATGATTGGGAGACAATAACAAATGTGATACAATATATAATAAATGTAAACACTAGCTATCTAGCAGATCAAGGAGTACCATAATATTTTCATAATCATGTAGAAAAATATAGAAAGCAAACATCAGATGTTATTATTGATAAATTACAAAAGGAGAGCTTACAACTAGGCCTTGATGTTGGAGGCGTCCTTAGGTGAAAATCTGAGTCCTTCACCCAGCTCAAAATCATTCCTTCTCCCATGCACTTAGGCTTAATCAAAATGCTATCATGCAAAGGGATGAGAGTTCAGACAAGTATGACAATGATCAACCAAGCTCTAAACTTGGGGGAATGAGGGATGTGAATTTATAGCAAGGAGAAGGAGGTTGGGAGCCCATTAAAGGAGGAGGAAGGCCCACTTTCTAAGTGATGATCCCATATGTATGAGACCAAGGCTCTATAATGATAGAACTTGACCTTATCATCTCTATCCAACAACCAACTGGCCGCCCTTGAGCTTCCAGAGGTCGATGATTTTCCTCCATTTGAGGAAGAACTGCCAGAAAGGGGATCAATGTAGTTTTCCAGGAAATTATAGCACTGAAAATGCTGGGCCAGAACTGGGAAAAGGACATCAGTGTGGCCATGGCACCAGGAAGGGCACTAACCCGGGAAAATAATAATTTGACCAAGTTTCTTCAATGATCTTTCAAGGAAGTCCTCTTTGGATCTTCAAGGGGATATGTTAGCATATTTATTCATGATGGAAACATTGAACAGGATTCGTCACGGGGCATTTCAAGATTAGGGATGGGAAAATGAGCATGGTGACAAATTATTGTGTAACATAAAGATAAGGACTAAGGGTGGTTAAAAAAAACCTGAACGAGTTCATTGTGTTTTTATATATCAATGAACAGTAAAGAGATTTAACAACACAGTCCTCCCTTGAATTTATCCACCCTTATTAATGCTTCAAGGCCCTGCAATAGATTTGTATCCATCTCTTAGACCATCCAAAGTACTCCCATTTCTATTACTATTTTTTGTTTGGAAATGGATGTTAGGTATGGATATTTTATAAGCCATAGAGGGCCAAATGTGTGGAGGACCTTCACTAACCATATGTATCATAACATTACTGGAAATAAACCATGAGTTTTTTTTAATCGTTGGAACTACAAACTGGAGAAGAGGTGAGTCATCAAATTCAAGATGTTATTACGACCACCTCTATCCATGTTGTAATTTTTTCTCCCAAATATGCATATTCAAGCTTATGCTTAAACAATTTGTTGCTCATGTTGGATTCTAGAGCTCATATCATTCTAGTGTTTTTCCATGTAAATCCTAGTGAGCTTTGACAGACTACATGGTGGAAAGGAGTCAATGTTGAATCTCTACACTACCTCAAAATGAAGAGAACATATGACTCTCAACTGCATCATGATTCCACCACTATTTAAAAGTGGAGAAATACTCTTGATCAAGTTGTAAACATCATCGGTTTCAAACTGGAGGTGTGAAATAAGTGAGAGCTCAACCTTCTCTCTAGAATTGCATTTACTTTTAATTTTTATAGTCAATTAGACATTATTTTAATATATTTTTAATATTTTGAAATTATTTTTACTATATGTCATATATTTCTAATCCTTTTGTGGTGTCCTGAGAAGGTTAATAAGTAATTGAAGGATTTAATGCATATTTTAAGTTGAATACATGCCTTTTTGATGAAAGAGAACAATTTTATCACTTTATCGGGCTCTGTAAACTTACGAAAAAGGAACCCCATGGAGTCCTCTTTCATCTCTTTTCAGACTCCCAAAACATGAAAATATTGTCGAGCACTTGTATTTTCAAACTTGCTAAATTAAATGAAATGATGTTTTCTGAGTATAAATTTAACCTTTTATGGATTGGAATAGACTATTTACGAAAAAGGGATACTTTAGTCGAACATGGATAAAATGTTCTCCAGGAATTGTTTATGACTTTTTTGGCCGAAGAGACTAAATTTACAAAAGGAATCTTGGGAGTTTTATTTTTAACATCTTTTTCAAACTCTTTAAATATGAGAAAGAAGTTGAGTTACACCTCCACTGGACATGGTAAAATCATTAAACAATGTTAGACTCTTTGAACATGACGAGTCAAAACCACTCCTTCTTAGGGTTAGTTAATTATACTTAGTAGGATTCATCCAAAGGATGAACTTATAGATCAATCACATTTTATCCTCCTCAATCTTGTTAAAAAATAAAGAGGTATTGGCCAGAAATTGTTGGGAATTGGGAAAATTGGGTATTAAACCTGTTAGCCACCTATAAATTTTGGCATAGCAAACAGGTGCCTAAATATATTTTTGAGTCTTCCAAAGATACATTTCCTTTGTAAATATATCATTCTTGAAGCCTTCATGTGTTTTCTATCCTTCAAAGTGATCTTCGCTGCTGTTTCCCTCTTTATCCTAAAAAACATGTTGTTCTGTTATGAAGAAACTGCTTTCAAAAAAGGCCTCTATTTGCTCATTTCACTCCATCAAAATCCCCCATTTTTCATCCTTATTTCCTTCATGAAACCCCTCAAAAAATCCTCATTTAACCTCTAAATCTCCCCAAAACCCTGTTTAAACCTTATACCTCCACTTGTTTGGTGTAAAAATCCCTTCTTTCCTCTACCGAAACCCCTCATTTTGGCTTAAAAAGCACCAATTTTAGGCCTAAAATCACCTTTTTACATTATATAGGACCTAAGCCCCCAAGGGTTTATATCCTTAGCTCTCTACCTCATACGACCGACAGCCCCGCAACCGAGCGCTAAGGCCTTAAACCTTTCTTCCTAACCCCTTATTTCCCTATTTTCTTTGTTATTTCTTTATCCCGACAGTTCAACTTTTAAATGACGGTCGACCGTCGATCTACATGGATCAATGGCCATCGCACTTTATTCATTCTCCACCCATAAAATCTCTCCATTACCCCTCTGATTGAGTATGGACTGTCGATCTTACTCCTAGATCTGACGGCAAGCACTAATCGCGTCGCGCAAGTCTCAAAGTGCCATCCTCTTGTCTCCTCTGATTTGCGATCCCCGATTCAAATCTAACCATTCATTCATCAGATCGGATGATCAGGGTTAAACTTGAAAGTCCATTGATCTGCCCACTCCATGACAAAGACCCCACGTCACCCTTGGGCCCACTAACCTCATTTAACATGAATCTCTCCCCGCCGCATACAATCCGCACCGTCGAATCTGTGTCCAATCCGACAGTTAGTGTTGCGTTTCACATTTTTTCCGCGCTCGAATGTTAATGCCCAAAAACTTTGTGAAATAGGTGGTATTGTGAGGGACATGCATCAAGCGGCGTACCATATCGCATTTTTTTTCGTGATACCATTTACAGTCCAAAACTTTTACGAAAACTACTCTGATTTTCCCCTTTACCACTGACCCCGAAATGTTGTTTATCTTTTGATCTTATCCGTCGGTCTATGTGATCGGACGACTTTGATTTAACTTTGCACCAATTCATTCGCCATCCGTCTTTCCTCCCAAGTGTTTCTTCGAATGATCTCAATCGTAGATCTCCGTCAATTAATCTAAATCGACGGTTCCATTTTAACCACGCCCCCAAACCTCCAAAGCCAATTCTAAACCTTTTTCGCCAGGTTTTCTTCACTTTTATTTGTTTTTTGCAGGTTATAAAGGTTTTCTCCCAGAGATTTAAAATTTTCATGAAAGCCAGGAATGATTGTTCCAAGTCTTCGGTACAGGGAGGGATCCAATATTTCCTCATTAAATGAACACCTCCACCCGTGTAGGCCTCCTGCGCACCTGCAAACAAAAAAACAAAGTGAACAACAATTAAACAAAGAAGATCAGAGCACCAGTGAAGCATTAAGGACAAATCAGCAGAGAAAGCCTCTACACGCCAAATCAGAGAGGCTAGTCACCTTCCATCGACCCATACTGCCTCCTGTAGTCCTATTTTCATTAACATAGGTCACAGTCAAGACTATTAGAGTTATTGACATATATGCAGCTCAGAAGCAACTGCCCACCTACCAGAGCTTCTGAAAGTAAAAAAAAAATAGCCAGAGTGCAAATACAGCAAAGGTCCATTTAATGAAGTATGGAGCATGTCACTTCTTCTCCATCAAGCCTCCCAGAGGTCGAGAAACATTAAAATTCTTCATTTAATTGGGCCAACTATCTCCTCTATTACTTCACCTCCTCAATCACCTATAAGAACCCTTGTAAATTATATTGTTGTGGTCGGTTGTTGGGATTCATTTGACTTTCTAAACTCTTATTGAGGAAAGTAGCTGAGTAGTTTGTAAAATAGTAGGTTGGGAAGAGAAGTCAGGATTGTAAAGCCACTGAGCTCAAAGTGTATGACGTTTTTCACATCAATTGCACAAGTAGATTCATAGGATCCCGGTCTATATTATTGGTGATGTTTCCTCACTGTAATTGTCTCCTTTCATGTTTTATCATACTATCCATTATTCTCTGATAAGAATTAGTAATCTCGCTTAGGATATACTGCTGCAAAGTACCCTAATGCTTCCTTCTTTTCTTATCCTTTATGTTTTCCTGTTATCTGTGTATCTAAGAAAAAATTCACCATAATTTAACCAGTCAAAGATGTTGGCTTGCCCATGCTTACTAATGTATGAATTTAGAATATGTTTTTAGAGGTTCTTGTTTGGTCTCAGCTGGAAGAATTTGGAAACTAGGAGATTAGAGTTAGCCCTGTCTCACTAGGTGCCTTTTCCAATAGTTAGCCTTTCAAGATCCCTTGGAGTTAGTGTCAAAAGAATTGAAGGTTAAAAGTATTTCTTTGATCTTAGGCCTTTCTCTGTGTTTAATCTTAAATGTTTCCTACCTTTTGAAAGTGGTTATGAGGACTGCTGGATTGTCTCCCTTAAGAGTATGCTGAAAGCAGGCTGGGTTAAAAGTCCCTACTTGATCTTAAGCTACCCTTTGTGTCTTATTGAGAGTCTCCTTTGAAGTATGTCAAAATAAGGATAGGTTCAAAGTCCTTACCTGATCTTAGGCCGCACCTTGGTCTCTTTCTTTCGCCCCCTCTTAATGTTCCATCTCACCATCTATCTAAAAATATCCTTTGGTATAGATGACTTTCCCTATGGAAATTCTTGGATAGTTGTTATGCAAGTAATCCCCTTTCATGACTCCATAGCCCAATGGATTGGTACTTCTTTGACCTATCTTCCCATGCTGAAACATCCTTCTATCTAGTTCCCTTTTTCTTCCATATAACCTTCTCAGTTAATGGTCTCCAACCAAACAAACAAATCTAAACCCCTGTGCTTCATACCTAACCTAATACCTCAATTTGAGCCTTGAAGATATATCATTCTTTGCATTTATATAGATATCTCTCTCTGGATCCAAGAGGGCTAGATCCTAGGATCCCAAAGTGGTTTGATGTTGTCTTATCTTTTGGTCTTGCCAATCTAGCCAAAACATAGGAACCCCAACATAATGGTGACTCCACTGGGGAACTCCTGAGTGAATTTCATCTTAGATACCCTTTGGACCTCAAAAGAACCACAATCTCTGGTTATATTGGTATTTAATTGCTGACGATGGACAACAACCTGCTTCAAACATTCACATTCATCCACCTGGCGACTCCACACTCCATAACTCTCAAAGGACCAAATGACTCCATTGGTAGAAGACCTTGAACTAGTTGAGAAGATACAATGACATCTTTTTACAAACATGGATCCAAGTATGGATAGAGAAGCAAAGCTAAATGCTTTCTTGGATAGAGTGACAAGATTGATGAACATACTTGGTGAAAAAATGGTGGAGATGTATGAGGCTAGTTTAAATGCAAATGTTGATTATTTAGAGCAGCCCATGCTCTCTCCAGAGCAAGAACAAACTCAAGACCTAGACAGTGAGCAAGACATGTATGACGCTCAAGAATCTATAGAAGATGAAGAGGAAGGTTGTTAAGAACTGCCTGATTTCCTACCTATATCTTGTACTAAGATGATAAGAGAATATCACGACCTAATGGCCAAAGCTAATAGGGAACACTGCTCTGAAGAAACAAGAAACCACTTAGGAGATGCAGAATATGATGTGGAAGGAGAACTAGCACATGTAGGAACTCCCCCTCCAGATTATAACTCATCTCAAATTACACAAGAAGAGCGACATCCTAATCATATAGAAGAAACAACTCATGACCCCTGTATTTTAACTAAGTATCATCATGATCATGAGGAGTTGTTTGAAACAGAAAGAGAACAGAAAACATCAGAAAATCCTCAAGGTTTCCCTACAAGCACAAGTGAAGATCTTCTAGAAGAGGCTCAGGGAGACATCTAGCCTCCAAAATAGCTAACACAAGAGAAAGAGGACTGTTGTTCTTCTGTCCATGTTGAAAAAGATATCCCTCTTTTGACAGAAGAAGAGATTGACCAAATATTAAACAAGTAGTCTGCCTCTGAAGTATTTTATAGAGCACACACTCTTGCTCATTCATCTATTGAGTTTGGTTGTACAGATGCAGAAAGCTCCTTTGTAAATCAGAATGAAGAAAGACTTGCTGACAATCCAATATGTCTGATTGGTAGCATTACCTAATTTAATGATTTTCCTGACTTTGATTCATCTGATGATGATGTTCTACAAACAGAAGTTGATCTTGCAGGCCCATCATCTGTACATTTGTGGGATAAAAATCAGTTCCATCAAATTCAAGAAGGTAATGAGCCAAGTCAGGCTATTTATGATACTTATGAAGAAAGTTATGAAAGTCTAAAAGCAGGTGAAGATTCTTTGAATCTTCACTCAGCTTTATCTCAGATCATCAGTAATATTTTCCAGGTGATTGGAAGTCAGCAACCTTTCATCTCGGAGGATGAAGAGGAAAACAAGGAAGAGATTTTTGAGAAGAATGAAAACAAGGAGTCTTCTCTTGGAAAAGAGGATGCAATGGAACAAACCCCTGCTCAAGAATACATGAATATTTTCATAGAGCTCAGCCCACTAGATCAGAGCTACAAGAGGACAAAGCTGTAGTATATGATGAGTCCTCCAGTTCAGATGATGGTGAAGATAAGGGAGATTTTCTTTCTCAAAAGAGTCTTTTTCTTGATCCAGTGGAAGAGGAAGCTATCCTGGTTGAAGCCTGCTTATCAAATACTTCCAACCAGGTATCATTTCAAGATCCTTATGCTCATTTCCTGCAGACATTTAGAGAAGGATCGGAGGTCATCATGAGCATCTTGTTGCAGACAACAAGAAACATTTTAAAATATGTTGCTGAAGTGCAAAGAGAATGGGAGTGGCCCTGCCTATCTAGCATGCTCAAAGAGGTGAGAAGAAAAGACCAGTCATGGGATCATTTGATTGACTGGATGTATTGGAAAAGAAGGTTTTTCAACTAGACATGTACATATCTCAAGTTAGAGTAGGATAGGTAGGAAATCTCAATAAAGCTCAGTATGTGAGCATTTAGTTAGTTGTTGGGTTTTTCTTTGAAAGGAAAGGTTCATATATGCTCAAAACTTGAACCAGCAGAGAGAAAAAGAAGCAGCTCTAACAAGAACAAAATCAGAGCTGAAATAAAAGAAGAAAGGGACTCTAACAAGCTCAAAATCTGAGTCACAAAAAAGAAAGAAAGATGCTGGTGATTTTCAGATCTGAAGCCTTCCAAATTTGTTTTTTATTTCTGAAAATTTTAGTCCATGTGTAGCTTGTCTTTATCCCATGGACCCACAACAAATTAGACTGTATAAACCTGGTTTTTCTGTATCTAAATTTCTATTGTAGAATGTAGAGAAAGAAATCTGCTAGACAGTTTAATCCTAGCAGATATTAGTTTAGGTAGAGAAACTATGAGTCCAAATGTTTAATCTGGTCTCATGGAGGAATAAGGGTAGAATTAGATTAGTTTTTTCTTTCAATAAAAAATTGATGATGTAAAAGGTCTACAGGTCTAAGTGCACCTTGATGAAAAAATGTTAGGACAATAGGATGGGTAGGTAGTTGTTTGGGAAAGTGTTTTCTGCTGATATAACATCCATTATGTTTGTGGCAGTTGATTAAAGAAGAAAAAATCTGGCAAAGGATCAGGCATCTGGCCTACATCAAAAGAATTAAATCTGAATTTCTTGACACCTTCAAGAAGATGCCATCCCCTTGTGGAGCCACTGTTAGCCACCTATAAAATTTTGACATAGAATACAGGTGGCTAAAAAATGTTTTTGAGCCTTCAAGAGAGACATTTCCTTTGTAAATCTATCATTCTTGAAGCCTCCATGTGTTTCCCATCCTTCACTATAATCTTCACTACTGTTTCCCTCTTTATCCTAAAAAACCTGTTGCTCTGCTATGAGAAAACTGCTTTCAAAAGGCCTCCTTTTTCCCCATTTTACTCCATCAAAATCCCCCATTTTTCATCCTTATTTCCTTCATGAAACCCCTCAAATATCCTCATTTAACCTCTAAATCTCCCCAAAACCCTGTTTAAACCTTATACCTCCACTTGTTTGGTGTAAAAATCCCTTCTTTCTCTACTGGAACCCCTCATCTAGCCTTAAAAAGCACTAATTTTAAGCCCAAAATGACCTTATTACATTATAATACCTTTAAGCCCACGAGGGCTTATATCCATTAGCTCTCCTCCTCCATGTGACCCAAAGCCCGCAATCGGGCACTAAAAGCCTTTAAAAACCCTTCTCCGAAGCCTTTTCCCTTTAATTTTTGTTTCCCGATGTTCAATGTTAAAATGAACGTCAACCGTCAATATTTGCAGGATCAACGGTCATCGGGCACCTATGCACTCCCTACCCCCTCTTCGCCTCTCAAAATGCTCCACCCCTTCTTCTAATCTTGACCGTCCGATCGTGGAAACCAACGATCAATATTAAACATTTTCTCTGCCCATAAATTCTCTCCATTTCCCCTCGATTACATCTTGACCGTCCATGTAGAAAGATTTGACGGCCAGAGCTTAATCAGATCGTGCTCAACCCTTCACCATTCCGACCTCTGATTGAATCCCTGCCCTTGATTTTCATAGATCTGACGGTCAAGATCTTTCCCCGCACCTTTCCCCATCAGATTTTTTCTGCACTGTCTGATCTAGATCTTCCAATTTGACGGTTGCTGTCGCATTTTGCATTTTTTCCGCGCTCGAACGTTAATGCCCCAAAAATTTTCGAAACCACTAGTTTTGGAAAGGACACGCATCAATCAGTGTGTCGTATCACATTTTTTTTGGCGATACCACTTACCACTCAAAAATTTTGCGAAAACCATTCTGGTTTTCTGCATACCACCCTTCGCATTGAGTTTTTAAGTTTAATCCTGGCCGTTGGTGGGGTCCAATCGGATGGTCCTAATCCAAACTCGCATTTTCCCTCTGCCCTCCATCCGACCTTTCTAAGGATTTTACCGAGCAATCTTCGTCGTCCATTTTTCTAATCTGACGGTCTGGATTCAACATCACCTCCACCCATTTTCCATTCACTTTGCTCCCGAAGAATCCTTTCTGCCGATCTCCACCGTTAAACTCTTTAATTGGACAACCATGATATAACCTCGCCACCATGTCATTTCCCACCTTACCTCCTCTCAAATGATCTCGCTGATTGATCTCAGCCATTGATCATTTTGATCTAACAGTTGTGATTGAACCTCCCGTCCAAACCTCCCAAAGCAGTTTTGAGCCCATTTTCAATGGTTTTTCATGATTTTTTTTGGTTTTTTGCAGGAGATGTGGGTTTTTCCATAGTCTTCAGAACAAAACAGAGGGCAGGGATAATGACTCACGGGCCATTATTCATGCAAAGAGGAGACCTGCAGGGGTTCATAGACCCTTACACGAGCCTTCCAACGTCATTACAACCTGTGCAACCATCAGCAGAAGTCAAAGAGTATCAGTGCCATAGTGAAGATCAATTAAGCAAAGAGAACAGTGAAACATAAAGAACACATCAACAGAGGAGCCTTTGCACGCCAAATCAGAGAGGCTGGTCACGTTCCATCGACCCATACTGCCCCCTGTAGTCCTATTTTTATTAACAAAGGTCACAGTCAAGGCAGTCAGAGATTTATTGGCATACATACAGCTCAGAAGTAAATTTCCAGTCTACCAGAGCTTCCGAAAGTCAAACACAAACTGCCAGAGTACAGACACAAGCAAAGGTCCATTTAATGAAGTATGGAGCATGTCACTTCTTCTCCATCAAGCCTCTCAGAGGCCGAAAAAAATTAAACTCTTCATTTAATTCGGCCAACTATCTCTTCTGTTACTTCACCTCCTCATTCACCTATAAATATCCATTGAAAATACATTGTAAAGGTTGTTGTTGGTTGATAGGGATTTTATTGACTGTTAGAACTGTTATTGAGGGGAACTAGTTAGGTATTTTGTATTATTGTAGGCCGGGAAGAAAATTCTGGATTGTAAAGGCCATTGAGCATAAAGTATGTGACTGGTTTTGCACATCAATTGAACAAGCAGATTCACAGGATCCTGGTCTATATTATTGGTGATGTTTCCTTACTGTAACTGTTTCCTTTCATGTTTATCATACTGTCCATTATTCTTAGATAAATAACAGCAAGCATAGATTAGGATATACTATTAGAAGTACCCTAAATCTCACTGTAATCTTTATCTCTATGTTTTCTGCTACTTGTGTATCTAGGAGCAAATTCATCATAATTTAACCAGTTAAAGATGTTGGCTTGCCCATGCTTACTGATGTATGAATTTAGAGTTTGTCTCTTAGATGTTCTTGTTTGGTTTCAACTGGAAGAATTGGGAAACTGGGAGATTAGAGTTAGCCCTGTCTCACTAGGTGCCTTTTCCAACAGTTAGCCTTTCAAGATCCCTTTGAGCTAGTGTCAAAATCATTGAAGGTTAAAAGTCTTCTCTGATCTTAGGCCTTGCTCTGTGTTTAAAAATTAATGTTTTCTACTGTCTGAAAGTGGTTATGAGAACTGCTGGATTGTTTTCGTTGAGAGTATGCTGAAAGCAGGCTTGGATTTAAATGACATCTGACCTAATCTTAAGCTACCCTTTGTGTCTTTAATGAGATTTCCTTCGAATTATGTCAAAAGCAGGATAGGTTCAAAGTCCTTACCTGATATTAGGCTGCACTTGGGTTTCTTTCTTTTCTTTCACCCACTCCTAATGTTCCATATCACTGTCTATCTAAAAATATCCTTTGGTATAGATGACTTGCCCTATGGAAAACCTTGGATAGTTGTTATGCAAGTAATTCCCTTTCATGACTCCATAGCCCAATGGATTGAAACTTCTCTTGATATATCTTCCCATGCTGAAACATCCTTCTATTTAGTTCCTTTTTCACTTCCATAGCCTTCTCAGTTAATGGTCTCCAACCAAACAAATAAACCAAAAAAAAAAACCCTGTGCTTCATACCTAGCCTGATACCTCAATTTGAGCCTTAAAGATATATCATTCTTTAAATTTATAGAGAGATCCCTTTATGGATCTAGGAGGGCTAGATCCTATGATCCCAAAGTGGTTTGATGTTGTCTTGTATTTTGGTCTTGCCAATATGGCCAAAACACAGGAACCACAACAAAAGGTAATGTAGAATATCTCAACAATCAAATGATTCTTCTCACTTGTTTGAATATTTTCAAATTTAAACTAAAGAGAACCACTGAGGCAAAATACTGAAAACAAGAAGATAGATCTACCTATAACCACAAAAACATTGCATGTAACCTCTAATATCAATTTTTTTTAACCAATAACAAGGCATATTATGTTAGCAAAAAATGTGTCAAAGAGAAGATAAGATACATCCATAAGTTCCATGGAGAATATTGCAAAGGGTTTTAAGAGTACACTAGTATGGCCAGACAAGCTGTGCATCAACCCTAATACTGAGTTCCAAAAAAACTATATGGATACAATCCATAGAAAATGCCATTAGCACCATAACATTTAGTTGGCATCAAAATATAACAAGTATTGACTGTCGATCATCTATAATGATCAAATTTTCATCAACAACTACCTAACTAAGATCAGGAAGTTCAGCTGGGGTAGATTGGGCCGATAATACAAAAGAGATTTTGTGCTCACTACCTCGAGTGCCTCCCTGTCACACTGCCTGTAGCTATTGCACTTGAGACTAAAGATTTTGCATGTTAATACTCGTATTTTAAATTTTCAATCGCTGTGTAAAGAGAATGTTTATTATAATGACATCCACATGCATCCTTTATGCCTTTGTAATGCAGCATTCATGGCATGAAAATATTCTTATAATAAAAAAATTTGAATTGAAATTCATTGTCATATTTTTAAGGTAGCATTTCTTCCTGTAGGGTTCTGTTTACCCTCAGTTCCAGAAGGGAGTGATAAGAATAGATTTGCCAACTTGTCTGTTGCCCTATTCAGGTTTCTTAAAACATGTTTGAATTGAGTGTGAGGAATCCAAGCAAGTGAACTCAAAACTATTTTTTAAAGATGGCAAAGCATGAGTCCAAAGAAAAATTTTCCATAGCAAGATAACATAAGGAGTTATTAAAGTCACCTATTAAAATCAAGCCAAGATGATGCTTGGAAAAGATATTACATTTCAGCATGGTTGTTAAAATCTATGCCTAGGTTCCACGACTATATCAATTCAATTTTTCCTTATGAGGCAAAAGAGATCCCCCCAAAGGGTAATGTTCCTCTTGGTTAACCACCACACATGCTGAAGAATGAAAATGGGAGAGGAAAAACACCCACAAGCAGATGATTCGTTTGCATATGCTGCTTCCAACTATCTTCATTTTCGTCTCCTGCTCCTAAAAAAATAGAGCCACCCAAAAAACCAAAGAGATTGAGATCAATGGGAATCTGTGTTTATGATCAAAACATACATTGGATTACATATTTTTCTATGCAGCTGTGGGGCTACCATAAGAATTGGGGGATATATATAACAAATGGCAGAAGTTATTGAAAATCGTATACAAGGAAGGAAGGTATTGCAGTGTTTGTTATAGGTATGCAGTAGGGGAAACACTCAATTAGGGCATTTTTAGGTTGGTCAAAGGAATTAATGCCCCAAACGAAACCCTTAATTGCTGGTTTGGGAAAACTTTGGATGTTGCTGAATCTGGATTGCTAGATGTTGATGAATATGGAAATTTAGATGTTGGTGAATCTTGAAAGCTGGATTCTTTTTCCAGTTAACATTTATATTTGAAATGATGTTTCAGAATGCATAGCCTTTGTACACTGAACGGATGATGAGTTTCCAGATGCCCACTAGCTAGTAATGTAGTGACTTTAACATGATTGAGACCCATGACATCAAGGAGCTACTAGTCATTCAAATCCCCTAGTGGGAATGTGTTGTCTGAAAAGCCCTCAACGTTAGACTGGGCATAGCTTGACTTAAAAGTTACTACCAAGATATATATAAAATATTCCCGACCCTTCTTAGGCCACTTCCCCTGGGGGATAGGGCACAGTCTCCTTCGCTATTGATTCCCCAGCTGAACGCAAAGGCCAAGGAACTATTTAAAGTCCAATTGGATAACCTTCAGCTTGATTTGTTGAAATTAGACAATAAAGTCAGATTCATCCTAGGAGTGGTAAATGGAGAAATCATAGTGAACAACAGGAAACATGTAGAGTTGCTTACAATCAAATTTTAGATGAAAAAACACATACAAAAATCCTAGATAATAATCATGAAAAAGCTTAATATTGAATTATGAACTGTCAAGGAACTTACAAAATGTGACATGACGAACCTGGTCAAGCGCACAAGCAAAAATATCCTAGACATGACCTTGGTTGACAAGTTGTATTGCTCATGGTGCAAGAGGATTTGTACCTGCATTGCCAAGTCAATCAAAATCCATAATTATCTATACAATAACTACAAGTAATTGATGTAGTATTTTTTACTCTAAGATGCATTCTTATGATAATGTTAGAAAATATGTCGAAAATGTCAAAACATACCTAAATAAGCTCCTCTTTGTATCAAGAACAATTTATTGGAGTCACATGAACTTGGAACAAGCCTCCCATGATCTGAAAGAGTAGCAACTAAGTCAACAGTGAATTTTTTGTTGCTATGTTGGATTGAGGGAGGTTTGCTCCAAGATTAAATCACTCCAATAAATTATTCTCTACTAAACAGGGCCAACCATGTGTAGGTGGAAGCCCTTATGCCCCCCCCCCCACCCCCCCCCACATCACTCTCAATTCCCCAATACCCAATCTATATTTCATTTTTTACTTTCATGAGAAGAAAAAAAAATATTCAATAACTAATAAAAAAACAATGCAACAAAAAGTACGCAAGAAAACATTGAAATTGTTTGACATAAAAATAGTATGATAAATGAGTTTTTAATATAATGCAAAAAACGTTCCAAGTATGGTAACATTTGTCTTATAATAATACAATATTTTACATTATAAAAATTTCTTTTTCTTCTTCCTAATTCTAAAGCTCATAACTACATCATCAACATCATCGTGCTCTACTCCTGTTTCGTGCCTTTCCCACAGAGCTGACCTAGTTGCGTAGTCACAACATCTGCTCTCATGCAATGATGGGGCATTGCCTACAAAAACATATAATATTATATTTTAATTGTCAGATTTTAAATATCATTGAACTAGTTTGATAATATTAATAAAAAAAATTTGCAATGAGATTATTTACCTAGTGCACTAGTTGTCCCCATTGGGACCGTTGCCTTGTCTTCCTCTCTGGTGGTAAGATCCTCAAGTACAACATTCTCTGTCATTTAAACAAAAAACATTATAAGGACAACCATCAAGGTATAATTAGAAAAAATTATAAGTGGAAATTAATTACCATCACGACCCTCACTGATAGTAGCATTTCTGGCCTGGTCCCCACTACAATGATCAGGTTACAAGTGAGGAACATGTACATATGGCAATATTTCTCTCTCAATGCACTACTCTACAACTGGGTTATTTGGCTCGTCGGCAGTGTTTCTCCCATGATTTAAACAAAGTTGTTAGACATTAAATTTATGGATGAAAACAAACATATTGAAAGGTTAACTTTTTACCTTATCAAGCATTCTGGATCTTGGGACCTATCCTAAGCTTCTACAATGTTCAACTACGGCTTGATAGCCGAAATGGAAAGCGATCTTTTTATCTTCCTCTGTAGTTTCCGTTCCAAATTCATCACCCTACATTACATATGAATGTGTATTTTTAATGTTATTTGATCGGATTGCAAAAACATTGGAAGGTGATACAATTAATTATAAGATGTTTAGCTACTTACAATTCTTGTGACTAATTTCAAGTAGCCGCCCTAGCCTAGCTTGTGATGGCCCTTTTTTTCAATCCTAGCATTGGTTGCCTTCGAGGTGTGAGGCAACCTATCATCAAAATATTGAAGTCAAATATGACGTAGCACACTTTTATTTTAGAAATAGAGAAAATTAAAGCTATTGAATTAAAGTTGTAATTTACCTTGCAAGTCCAATTAGCATTTTTCCTTCTTTCTTTGCCCTTTTCTATTTTCTGTCATGGATGAGTGCTCTCCACTCACTCTCTAGAACTATGAGAGGATGCTCGTATCTATGGTTAAATTGCAATTGCGTCCTATAGATGTCCTTGGTATATTTCAAATATTTTCCAACTACCCGAGCCACCGTTTTTCTTTCAAATGTGCCCACCCCAAAAAGGGCTTCTAGATAATCTAGAAGTTCTTTTTTCAGGTTGGAATTCTAGGAATTCAACCTTGTGCATATGTTTGGGCCAAAAATTATCAACGCCTTGCTCTCCAAAAACTTATAGAACTCATTGTTTCCTACACATAAAAAATATATTATTATTAATTTAAAAATAAAAATCATGATAAAATATAGTTTAGATAGAGTACATGAAATAGTTAAAATATTAAAACTTACTTGGGAGTTGTACATGCTTTATAGGGACACCTTCATCATTCACCAAAAATGTGCCATCAATGGTCCTCGTGGAGTGTTGCACTGAAACCACTCTTGAACATGACACTTTTGTTCACCTGGGTTGGGAAAATCCTTTGCCTAAAAGTTAATCAAACCATATTGAAAGTCTTCAACCGGTTTTTGGGTATTAGATTTGGGTCAATTGTCATCAAGCCATCTGCAGTGTCATTATGTGTTCAAGAGGACAGTTCAAACAAACCATTCATCTGCAAAATATTTATCTTCCATTTTTTACCATCCCTAAGTCATTCCTTGCCAATATATTTATTCAAAACTCAATCTATGATTTCGTGTTGTGGGCTTGCCTATGACGGATCACTTCCTATCGATGACAGCTCATTATCTAGGAAGTTAATCTAGAAATCATCAGTACCTTGAAATCTACATGCCTCAATGGCAGGTTTCTCGCCTTCGACGACAGATTGCATCATTGAGCTTCGATCGAATGATTCCGTGACATGTTCGATTTCTGCTCATTTATTCACATTTCATGGATTGTACTAAGTACTTTGAGGGCCATTGAAATTACTGGTGGTTACTCTCACACTTGTTAATAGTCTACATTATTGACTGGTAGTCAAGTGGTTTCTACCATGTTCGACTTCGACACATTTATTCACATGGATAGAATCGTACTGGTTCGAGAAACGAAAATCAAGACACTGGATCTAGTTTCTACCATCCAGGTTGCAAGGAATTTTTTTATTCATCTATACAGTAGAATATTCATAAACAGATGGTTGTGTCCATATTGTGTCTTCACATGTCTATATTGTTGATGTATTGAAAATCATTCCTGTATCAGAAAAGTTTAAGTCAGTTTTCTAGTTAGTTTTGATCTAAGTATGGGAATGCCTACCTTAGCGATGATATGTCTACATATATATATTTTGCATTGAATGTTTTTACAGGTTTTGACTGGGGTTTCCACAGGCTGATCTTTGAAATGATAAATTACTTCACTCTTCATACATGACAGACTCTATCTTCATCTATTACAGACTTCGCACTTTAGGAGGCAATCTGTTGCACTGAAAATTGTCATCTTGACATTCTGCTATCTGTATGAGCTCATTATCACTAAAACTTCCTCCGTTTCAAGTCTAACACATCAGTTCCTCATATCAAGCCTTAAAAATAAGATAAAAGCTCTCAAAAGTCTCTAAAACTCTGGTATCACACTTTCTCTTTGTCTTACCTGCGGTCCCGCACCTAATGTTCATGACTCCTGCGTACCTGAACGCACTTTCTCTGTGTTAAGGGTGCAGACCCCTATAAAATATTAAAAAGGCACAAATTAAACCCAGAAGCTCACTTTCAGTCATTTCCAGAAGCCTCTGGAAGGAATCTTGCGGTGGCAGAACCGCTCTTTCGAGATTCATGTATCCCTTGCCTTAAGGAGCTAACCCCTTGATGTGAGGAGCTTATCCCTTTGAAGGAGGACTTTATCCCTCCATAATTGGAACTGTAACTGTTAGTATGAATCCTTTGTCGAAGTGTACGAAAAAATACCACTTTAGATACGCATAACTAATAGCCCTAACATCAAATGTGGCTGCCAATATCTTCAGATCTACAGTTAGTTGATCAAGACAAGAGCTGCAAAAAACCAGATCTATGCATAGAAAGACATTAAGCAGTAAAAACAAGGGTTTGCTCCATATATCCAATAGACAATACAAGAACAATTTTTGAAAGAATTTTTTGTATTAAGGGCACCTGGGAGGAAAACAAGAAGATGTTTCCAATTCTCCTCAATGGGATGGGTTCTTGGAAGTCCTCAGCACTTCAGATCTAGAATCTCTCTCTCTTGTTGGTGTAGAAAACCCAAACAAAGATAGAACTCAAAGGGAGCTCACACAGCAAATAATGTAGAAAAATGTGACCAAGTGTATAGATCCAAAGTGATCTAATAGGCAAAAAAAGGTGAAGAATGGTAGGGAAAACCCTCTTATTTATAACAAAATATTGGGTCATTCTAGATCTTGGTGCATGATTAAAATAACGCTAACCAAATCTAGATCCACCTTTTATGGAATATTTTATTATATTTGTTGGAGGGAAAAGGTATTTGACTTGGGTCAAATCCCTTTATTTGTAAATAATAAATAAATAAATGATTTATTTATCATTTTAAGGAAGTGGTTGAATGATAATCAAATAAATAGTGATTTATTTAATTATTTGTGGGTGATTTAGTCATATTTAACAAGGAATATTATTTAAATAAGATTTAAATAATTATTCCTAGAAAATAATAAGATAAATAGAGATTTATATAATTAATTTCTTTGTTTTGAGTTAAACATGATGAGGAATAATAATTAAATTATTGTTTAATTAATTATTCCATGAGGAAAATCAAACAAATATAGATTTGTTTAATATTTCCTTTTGGGGTTTCCTGTTTAGACCATAAACAACCTAATAAATGTGGTTTTATTAAGTTATTTGACATAGTGAAAGCAATTTTACTTAGGGTAAAATTGATCTTACATGGTGTACTTGGGTCCATCTAATGATAGTAGGTTAGATGACCAAAAAATGGTGTAACAGATTTCCCCCCAGCATGTGAGTGTTAGGAGCAAATCGTATGACCAAAGTACGTTGTAAGAACTCAATCACCAGACATCAAAAGGGAAGTCAGAGAGAGAAATGTAAGGTAGACTAAGGTGCTGAAGAAATAGACCCTGAGGAGACGAGACTTGTAGGTGCAACAAGTCTCTTTTTATGAGAGGGTACCTATGCTAAAGGTGGCGGGGGAGGCATACCTATGCTCGCCGAGACAAAGTACAAAAGAATAGTGTGTCCAGTAAACAAGGGACCGAACCATAAAGTACAGCCGGCATAAACATGAGCCAGATAAAAATACAATGAGGGATCCCACATACATGCTGTGCCTTGGATAATAGCCAGGACTTATACAAGAATATCTGAGTACATGAGATACAAATACAACCCAAATGCCCCCTATAAGCGGGGAAGGGCTCACAAAATTTGACTGATACATGCAAATCAAAGAGGCGCTGCAAGCGGCTAAGGCCGACATCATCAAATATATGGAGCTGCATCGAGGGCTGCAATGAAGAGGTCATTCGGGCATGTGGGGGGCTACCTGCAGGGCCACCCCCTCATGAGGGCTGAGACATCTCACACACACCCGGGAATCACCAAGAGCTGCTGTTGCATCACTGAACCATCAAGTATACGGATCTAGATCATGCTGAAAGGAGCTGGAGTGGAGAAACAATCAAGTCAAAGGGAAATGAGAGATCCCTTTGCCTGATCCGAGGCAACGAATAAGAGTGGAAGCTAGAACCAAGGTACACCGCCCTCTAGACCTGTCTTCTGGAATGAAGGAGCTGATGTCGACAGAAGGAGGTCTGCCATAGGTGAGGCAATGGGAGGTCCTCAACTAAGGCACGAGAGAAAATAGTAGAGCGACGGACATACTAATACCAATGATGATGGTGGAATGGAGGGGACTGAGTAGCGAATGGACGACTTCCCTTGCTAGAGCATAAAGGGCATGAATGACATGGCAGCGACTGACACAATATCATCAGGGATAGGGGACAGTGGGACTGAAGGCCATAATGTGCGACACAAGAGAGAGACCAAGCAATGAAGGATGGAGGACTATAGTGGGGTACAAAGAGACTCGGGATAGACTCCATGAATGCGATGATGACTCCACTTGGATGCTCTAAACAAGGGCGACTCGATGGTGCTGCCACACAGTAAAGGTCCAATGGGGGACCATGAAAGCATGAGTACAAGATGGTAACTCACGACGAAAATCAACACAAACAAAGACAAGTGAGGAGGCAAAGTGGTGCCCCAAGTACAAGTGTTGTAAGTGAAGAAATGTGATTTTAAGGAGAGGTGAAGTGACCCATCTTGGACAAAATGTGTCCTGGTGAAGTATCAAATCACAAAAACGAAAAATATGCTGGCTATCTAAAAGAAAATAAAACATGCATTTCAGAAGGGAAATGCTAAGGGTAATATTTCTTAAGATAGAGTGCATTGCGAGGATTAGGAAGGGGATTGCCTTCGAAATCCTCTAAGAGGTATGCCCCCTTACCGAGATCCTTACTGATGATGTAAGGGCCTAGCCATAATGAGTCGAACTTCCCATGATCAAGGACATCATGGGCCTGGTCATAAACTAGAACAAGGTCGCCTTCGTGAAAAGGACGAGGCTGGACTTTTTGGTCATACTGAGCTTTGGTGCATTTCTTGGCCACTTCCATGGTTTGCAATGCAACATGACAGTCTTCGGAGGCACGCTCAAGCATGATAAGTCATTGTTATAGAGGATGGGTGTCAGGGAGAAGTTCAACGGCCAGATGCAGGGAAGGGATTTCACACTCGATCGGTAAGACTTCCTCCTCTCCAAAAACGAGGTGGAAAGGAGTAAACCTGGTGGCGGTTTTAACAGAAGTTTGATAGGCCCACAAAGCAGGGAAGAGCATAAGATGCCTGTTGGTTTTGTGCTTATTCACCGTTCGTTGAAGCATAGTCTTGAGGATTTTGTTGACTGCTTCAACTTGGCCATTACCTTGGGGGTAATAGGAGGAGGGATATTGGTGCTCAAAACCCAACAATGAGGATAGCTCACGCCATATCTCATCTTCAAAATGTCGGCCGTGATCAGAGACCAGTTGTTTCGGAACCCTGAATCGAGCAATAACGTGGTTAAAGAAAAATATGGTTGCGGTAGCTGCCGTGTTGTTAAACGTTGGCATAGCCTCGACCCATTTTGTAAAATAGTCGACCGCCACGATGATATATTTATGGTTACTAGCGGATGGCGGGCGACACTCCATAAAGTCGATGGCCCATTTACAAAAGGGACCAGTTGAGACTACAGGATGGAGAGGAGCTAGGGGAGCTCACACCTTAGGGGCGAAATGTTGGCAATTGGAACAGTGTTTGACTGCCTCAATGCAATCACTAAAGAGGGAAGGCCAAAAATACCCAGCGCGCATGAATTTTTTGGCAGTCGCAAGACCGAAGAGGTGGCCACCGCAAGCGTCGCTATGGCAGGCATTGAGGACTTTTTCAGCTTCAGTGTGTGTGAGACAACGACGAAGGACAGTATCTATACCGCGACGATAGAGGTCATCACCGATAAGAAGGTAGCGGGGAGCCTGGTGTCGGATACGTCGTCGAGCATCACGATCAAGATGAAGAGTGAAATTTTGGGTTTGCAAGTAAGTGAGGATATTGCCATACCAAGGATCGTCTGAAGTAATGGCGAATAAGTGCTCATCAGAAAAATCATCATTAACTTGGGGATCCTGTGTTCCAGTAGGTAATTCAGAAATGAGTTCAGCAAGGGCTAAACATTTCTTACTTTTTGGTGTGACAAATTCGAGGTTGAATTCTTGAAGGATGATGACCCAACGAGCGTACTTCCCAGTGAGGATGCGGTGACTCAATAGGAAAGCCATGGGGTTGGAATTAGTCACGACCTTGGTGGAACGCATGAGGATGTAATGACGAAGTTTTTGGACCGAGAACACGACAGCAAGTGCTAGTTTTTTGTCATATGAGTAGGAAACAGGAGTTCCTACGAGGTTCTTACTGACGTAGTAGATCACATGCTCGATACCATTGTCATCTTCCTAGATAAGAACTCTAGCGACCGAATAGGTGGAAGCGGAGATGTACATGATGAAGTCCCTATCAAAGTCGGGAGGGCGGATAAAGATAGCGAATGTGAGAGCCTGCTTGAGGGCATCGAAAGACTCATGAGCATAGGTATCCCATACAAATGGGATGTTAGAGCGGAGGAGTCAAAAGAACCCATGTGCGGTGGTGGCATAGTCAGGAACGAACCGACGAAGAAAATTAGCTTTGCCTTGGAGACTTTGTAGTTGGCGTAAGGTACGCGGAATGGGAAGTTCAAGAATGGCTTGAACTTTCAAAGGGTCAAGAGTGATACCATCCTTAGACACTATGAAGCCTAGGAGACGGCTGGTGGGGACGCAGAAGATGCATTTCAATGGGTTAAGGCAGATATTATACTTGCGACATCGGAGAAAGACGGTACGCAGATAGTGGAGGTGCTGCGCCCGATGCTTAGAACGCGCAGTGGGGTCGTCTAAATAAGCAAGGATAATATGAGCTAAGTCATGGAAACAATAAGACATGGCCTTTTGAAAAGTGGCACAGGCGTTTTTAAGGCCGAATGGCATAACTCGGTAAGCGAAAGTTCCCCACGGACTGATGAACGCGGTTTTAAGATGGTCAGCGGGATGGATAACGATTTGGTTGTATCTGTAGAAACCATCCATAAAGGATAGAACCTCATGCCCTGCACACTCATCAATGATTTGGTCGATAAATGGTGTGGGGAAGTTTTCTTTGGGACAAGCTTTTT
The DNA here is from genome assembly GCA_034641835.2 of Pinus albicaulis. Lineage (NCBI taxonomy): Eukaryota > Viridiplantae > Streptophyta > Pinopsida > Pinales > Pinaceae > Pinus > Pinus albicaulis. The sequence continues at coordinate 332,688 of JAXQQM020059414.1, forward strand.
TCAAATCGCAAAAGTCCGTACAGACACGGATGGTGCCTTGTTTCTTGAGGACGAGAACTGGGTTGGACACCCAAGTGGTGTATTCGATGGGATAAATGAAACCAGCATGCTTGAGCTTATCGATTTCAGCTTTGATAGCATCGCGTCTGGGAGGATTAATGGGTCTCAACTTTTGACGGACTGGGTTGGCATCGGGCCAAGTGTCGATATGATGTTCGACGATGGTGGGATCGAGTCCGGGCATTTCGGAGTAGGACCAAGCGAAAATATCGCAGAATTATTTGAAAATCTTAGTGTAAGCTTCAATTTCTTCCGGGGTGCATTGGGCGCCCAAGGTGATATATTCTTCGATTCCTGGTTTGACCGAAATGTCGATTTTAATGGTGGGAGAGATATTGGCCATGTTTCCTTCTTCGAAAGCATCAGGTGCAGGGATGGGATTTTTGAACCAATCGACTGCATTGGGAATGAAGTCTTTGGTTTCCACAGCATATTGGTCATGGGCCTATTGTGGGAGGAAGTATGCGCGATGGTGCATATCGTCCCACGGAAAGTCAGGGTTGGTCATGGCTTCCATAATGTCTTCATTGGACTGGAAGATGGGAAGACTGGAGGAAGGAGGATCACCCGATGATGTAGTAATGTGTGACTGGTCATCTTGTGGAGAAGGGCTCACAGGCGCAACATCAACAGATCCAAGGTCGACTGAGGGGGAACTGAGAGTGTCTGCAGGTCGAAGGTTAGGTGAATTATCTCTCAAGGATGACGATAGGTACAAAATGGTGGTCGAAGGCTCTGTTGGTTCGATAGCGGGAGGAGGAATATCCTCTGGTCCTATCGAAGTAGAACTCGCAGACAAGTGAGGAGGAATCTTGTCGTGCGTAGCCTTGAATTGGCGGTACGTGTCTAAGGAGGAACGATACTCGTCAAGGCGAGGACAAAGGTGGGTTTAATGGCCATGGAAATCGCACAAAGCACAAGGGTGATTTGTGCACAAGGTTTTGAGTTTCGGGATAGAATCCAGGAGAGTGACGTAGACTTTAGGGATATTAGAGTCGGGAAACATCTCGTTGACCAGGATCTTGAGGTGTGGAAATGCAAGACACGTATGGGTGGCGTGACCGATAATATCGCACAAAGTGCACTGGATAGCGTGCTTTGGCGATTGAGGAGGGGTAGGGTTCGTCGGGGCGGCTTGGTCCTGATTGGTTGCCCCCTTGCGAGCTTTGCCCTTCTTACCTGAAACGGTCGCAACAGGAGGGGGTTCCTGTTGAGGTGACTGAGCCACTATTGGAACGGGAGAAGTCATGGGGACCAGTTGAACCGAGGTCAAAGCAATATAAGGTTTGGGTTTACCAGGCAGGGGAGCGGTTGGAGGGTCAAGGTACCAGACGGGTATGCCCAGGGTCAGGTTAGGGAGAGAGAGGGTGGCCATGACGGGGACCGTATAGACTCTGGGAGGGGGAGCCAGGAAAGGTATCTGACCAGCGGGATAATGACCAGGAGGGACGGCTCCGAGATGGTTAAGGCCTGGGGGAACCGATCCATGGGGATAAAGGGGTTCAGGGATATCAGCTGTAGGAGAAGAGCCAGAAGGAGGAGGTCCGGGTGGTGGAGATGAAGGGCTAGGAGCGGGTTGCGGTGGGCGAGGTTGCGTCTGAGGTTGCTGACTATCCAAGGCGGGTTGCTTAAGGGCAGCCCGAGACGAGTGCATCATGAAAACATTCGATAAGCTGGGATCAGAGAGAGGAGGAGGAGGGAGACCAGGAAAATTTCCAAGCAGGGAGGAATCTTTGTAGACACCGGGGGAGACACTGGTCAAGGAATCGACGGTTTGCTTATTGGCTACAGAAGAGATGGTCGTCTCCGGGGAGGTCTGAGACGGTGGCTCATGGTAAGTCAACTGGGCGATGGTGACTATCTTTCCATTGTGAGGAAAAGACATCTTGCGAAAAACCGCGGATGGGACAGCAGACATGGCATAGGTGTAGCTTCACCCCAATAGAATGTTGTAGTCTAGCGGGGCATCGATGACTTCGACGTCAACGCAAACGGTCTTACCGGCAAGGGTGATAGGACAATTGCGAAAAAGGCCAATGGGCTGGGAGGCGTGGTCGTCCCACGCTCGAAGGGTGATCATGGAAGGGGCCAACTCAGGAGATCTGAGTTGCTTCCAAAACAAAGCGGACATCACATAGGTGGATGCCCCCTCATCAATGATACACCGAGAAACGTTGGCATTCCGGATTTTGATTGGGATTTGGAAGGTGATGGAGGCAGGAAGAGGGGGATGTTCTGATTGATGGGCATCGAAAACAATCATTTGGTCATCAGCAGGATCTACAGTGCCCATGGAAGATAACAGAGCCTTATTTTGGGAAGGGCACGACTGGAGGAGTTCCAATGTGGAAATGGCAGCAGGAGATTGCGCCAAATCATCTACTATGCTATACGAATGAGCAACTCGACCAGAAGCAGCATTTCGACGTAACGGTCCTTTAGGAATCCTGGTATGGACCTCAAATTTGGGTTGAGGGATATGTAAGGGACCATTGGATGTCGAAAGAGGCTCTGTAGAACTGGAAGAAGGGGACTTGGGGGCAGACTGAGCGGGAGGCTTGGGGTACTGGCGAGACCGAGTTTGAAGGTGAAGGTCGACGGTTGTGGAAGGATCAAAGTTCATCATGAGGATCTGGTAATCGGAGGAACCAGAAAGGGAAGGTGGGGTGGCGACCTATCCGTCAGGTGGTTGGGTAGCCACGAATCCTTGCTGAGGGAAAGGATCAGTAAACACAACTGGTTGAGTAGTGGCCACATTAGGGGGAGCATGAGGGGAGGCATGTTGTCCTCGCAATGTGGCTTGAGACTCCCACATCTGTCGCATCTGTGGTAAGAGGGGACAATTTTGGGTGTAATTACCATAAACACCGCAAAACGAACAAGGCTTATTTGGGCGAAGAGGCCTATCCGGCTTGGGCTGAGTGCCCTGTTGCTGGTTAGCAGTGTTAGGGTCAAGACCTTGAGGATTAGGTCCACGAGTACCAGGGGCAGATTGGTTGGGATTGCCTCTCCGCTGTCTTTGAGAAGAAGGGGGATTAGTCGCACCCTGCTGTGAAAATACTTTCCCTGGAGGGGGCTGTAGGTGCTGTTGCGGGGTTGGAGGAGGCAAGGGAGGTGGAAGCGCATATGCTGGAGGAGCTAGTGCACCAAGTTGTGGATAAGGGTAATGGTTAGGTTGGGCAACATTGAGGTAAGCAGGAGGTTGGGAAAAATGATGAGGCATGCCGTATCCTGGATACATGCTACCTGGAGGGGGAAAAGTGCTAGAGGTGTTGGCCCCTCCTTGAGGGAAACCATAACCCATAGGAGGTTTAGCATACGGATGAGAGAGGGCTCCAACGATATCGTTGGCGGAATGAGATGCCCCCGAGGCGTTAGCGCCTCCGGGCCTGGGGAGGTCAGGAAGGACAGTATAAACATAACCATACTGAGCATAGATCAGGTCATACTTCAAGGCTATCTGGAGGGCGGCTTCTTCGGTTTGAGGGAAATGGGAGGCAACATCTTTGCCAATGGGAGCTAAGAGAGTGCGAAGGAACCAGTCCATATAAATCTGATCTTCGAAGGGGGGGGCTCGACATAAGCTCCGTCTTCTTCGCCATTCCTGAACATGGGTAGAAAGGCGGGTCAAAGAGGTTTGCTTAAATGAATTCAAGAGCTCCGTACCAGTATCGTATCAGAGAGGGAGCTGGAAATAAGATAAAAAGGCTTGGGAAATGGTCGCAAAGGTGATATGGGAAGAGGTGGCTTGGTCAACATACCATTTAGAAGCTTTTCCGGTAAGCATGCGTTGGAACAACCGAAGACGGATGGAATCATCGGTAATGGAATTGGAAGAACACCACATGTGGAAAGATCGGACATGGTTGGTTGGATCTTCTCTAGCAAGGCCTTCGAACTTAGGGATGTCGGAGGGGAGCTTGGTTGGCATAGCAGGCCAACCAACATCGTGGCAGATAGGGTCATTGATCAACTGATTGAAATCGGGGAGGCTGAGGCCTGCGATGTACGATAGCAAGGGTGCGGCCGAGGTAGTTCCTGTGGCGGTTCCGCTAGTAGTAGTGCCGGCATTAGGGCCGAGATTACCGCTAGCATTAGGCCCTGGACCAGACATAGTGAAGGTGACAGGGGGAGAACCAGAAGTAAAAGGAGAACCCAAGGAATCAGAAGAGGAGTCGGAGTGTAGACTCGGAGGAGGACTGGCTCGACGACGGCGGGACGGAGCAGGTCGATCGATCGGAAACTGAGGGTGAAGGCCAAGAAGTCTCCGGGAGGCACGCCTTGGGGGCGCAATGGTGTCAACACAAACACAGCACAAGGGGAAGAAGAATGATCGACAAAGGCAGGGAGGTGCAGAATCAAGTGATTACAATGTCGAAATAAGGGCAAAAAGGTGCAGTGTCAATTAATTTTAAAGTCTTTGCCTGGCGGTGTAAACCAGGCTCTTCTTCGCTTAGGGTGAGTGTGTGGCGTGCGTTAATTTTAATTTTTAAACCCTTTTCGTTTTGAGAGAAAGAGAAAAATTGTGCTGCGTAACTGAAAATAATGCTGCAAAAACAGTATATAATGCTGAAATAACAGAAAATTAACAGCTACTAGTGCATCGATTGAACCCAACAAGGCGGGTCTCTCAAAACTAATCTAAAAGAGCGAAAAAAATCTAGTCAAAACACACTAAAAAGAGGCCAATAGATCTAGGGTCGAAAGGGACAGGGATCTAAAGGAGAAAGCTGCTGAAAAGAGGTGCAGATCACAGCCAAGAGACAGAGGCAAGGTGGCTGGAAAAAGGAGGAAATCAGAAAAAAACGGAAAGGACAGGGAGGGGGTCCTAAATGGTGGTCCAAACAAAACTACAAGAGGTGATTTGAAGGGAAGAAGAGCTGATTTAAAGGGATCTGAGAATGAGGTATCAGATCTGAAAAAGGGAAGGCTGAAACTCTGACAAAATAGACACCTGAAACAGCTAAAACTCTTCCACCAAAAGTGGAGGGTACTGAAGCCCTAGGGGGCTAGGTTCCCACTTAGATGAGAAAAAAAGATCAGAAACAACTCCAAACGGGTGGAGACAGAGGCTGGAAAACCCTTACAAAAGCTTCAACAAAACCCATAAAAATTGCAGAAAAACAGTAGAAAAAGCACAGGTCGCAGGTTTTGACCTGTTTTCTTGTTCAGGTCACAGAAAAGGGGCTGAAAAGTGTGACCTGGAGTCCAGGTCGTAGTTTTTGGGCTGAAAAGTGTGACCTCCAACTCCGGTTGTCTCGGCGGCAGATTTGCGGAAAAGTTGTCGTCTCAGTTGCGGCTGATGTCTGTCACCTGCGCAATAGGGCTAGAAACACGCGGAAGTTAGAAATTTTAATTTTTTAGGGTTTTATAGATGAAAAACAACATGAAAATAGAAAAAATAAAAAGCTAAAAAGAAACCCTAGGGTCTGAAGTAGCTGGATATGCAGGAATATGAAAAATGACAGCGGTCGTAATTGAAAACCCGTGTGGAGTCGCCAATTGTTAATATGAATCCTTTGTCAAAGTGTACGAAAAAAGAACACTTTTGCTATGCATAACTAATAGCCCTAACATCAAATGTGGCTGCCAATATCTTCAGATCTGCAGTTAGTTGATCAAGACAAGAGCTGCAAAAAACCAGATCTATGCATAGAAAGACATTAAGTAGTAAAAAGAAGGGTTTGCTCCATATATCCAATAGACAAGACAAGAAATTTTTTTGAAAGAATGTTTTGTATTAAGGGCACCTGGGAGGAAAACAAGAAGATGTTTCCAATTCTCCTCAATGGGATGGGTTCTTGGAAGTCCTCAGCACTTCAGATCTAGCATTTCTCTCTCCTGTTGGTGTAGAAAACCCAGACAAAGATAGAACTCAAAGGGAGCTCACACAGCAAATAATCGAAAATATGACAATGATAATGGCTCAAAGTTAGACCAAGAGTTTAGATCCAGAGTGATCTAATAGGCAACAAAAGGTGAAGAATGGTAGGGAAAAACCCTCCTATTTATAACAAAATATTGGGTCATTCTAGATCTTGGTGCATGATTAAAATAACGTTAACCAAATCTAGATCCACCTTTTATGGAATATTTTATTATATTTGTTGGAGGAAAAAGGTATTTGACTTGGGTCAAATCCCTTTATTTGTAAATAATAAATAAATAAATGATTTATTTATCATTTTAAGGAAGTGGTTGAATGATAATCAAATAAATAATGATTTATTTAATTATTTGTGGGTGATTTAGTCATATTTAACAAGGAATATTATTTAAATAAGATTTAAATAATTATTCCTAGAAAATAATAAGATAAATAGGGATTTATCTAATTAATTTCTTTGTTTTGGGTTAAACATGATGAGGAATAATAATTAAATTATTGTTTAATTAATTATTCCATGAGGAAAATCAAACAAATATAGATTTGTTTAATATTTCCTTTTGGGGTTTCCTGTTTAGACCATAAACAACCTAATAAATGTGGTTTTATTAAGTTATTTGACATAGTGAAAGCAATTTTACTTAGGGTAAAACTGATCTTACATGGTGTACTTGGGTCCATCTAATGATAGTAAGTTAGATGACCAAAAAATGGTGTAACAGTAACCTCCTTTTTTGCACTATAAAAAGAGGCCTTGGGTAGCCTCAAGGGGAATTCAAGCTTTAGAATTGTTTGAGGTAAAGTGCTGTTGGGATTCAGAATCATTTAACTGAGATTTTGTGAGGAAAGATCATATACCTCTATCTGTCTCGGTTGGAAGAGTGCAAGGCTTGTCAGAGTAGAGGAGATTCCTGCTTTGGACCCCGGGAAGGCCTTTTCAACATCAAGGCTAATATTGTAAGGTTTTCCTTCATTCAAAGTTAATACGAATGGATTCATTTTTCTCAATAAGTTGTTAATTAACTGTTTATTTCATGGATTCCTTGATCACCGTGATAGGCATGATTTATAATATTTGCTGTGTAGGTGCTATTTAATGTTTTCTTGTTTTTGATTGCAGGTCTTTAAATATAACTCCTTCAAGTGACCGAAGGACAACTACTTCAAACAAGCATTGGATCTACGGTAATACCTTAACACCTTTATAGCATTCTTTTGTAAATCGCATATGTCTATAGAAAGATAGGTTTGTTTGGCTGTTTGTTGCTACATTACCTTTTGGTACTAGGGAGATCGATCTTGTCCACAATATTGATTTATCCAGTCAACAAATTGGCAACTCCACTGGGGAAGGATTCTTGTTTTTTGGTTTTCCTTTGTTTTGACTTGAGAAAATGATTTTTCTAGTTTTTGATTGATGGATACTCGCCTGGGTAGCTTAGGTTTAATTTGCTTTGAAAAGTTTTGAAGTCTTTTGTGTTTTTCTTGAACTTTTCTGGGGACTGCGCTTTATTTTCCTACAGAGTGCGGACAGTTTCGCAAAGTCCTTGAGTAACTAGTGCAGGACCGCACCTGTTACTTTTGGGACCTGCGGACCCTGTTAAAATTTTTGAAAAACTTCAGATTTCTTCTTCTAGTTTATGTTTAATTTGATTTAGGATTTCTAATATCTACCCAGATTTGTATTTTTCCTGTCAAAAACCTCTTGTGAGTGAGTTCCAACAGTATTTGTGTTTTGAGTGATTTTCTAGAAGTTTTTCATACTTGGACTGGTTTTCAATTGGTCTTTGTAGTGACTCAAAGCTTAGAAGCTTGAAATACCTCAGATCACACTGGTCTTTTTTTCTTCTTGATGAGTCTGAATTGGTTGCGAAATCCATCCTTTTTGAGAAATAGATCTAGTTTTCTCTTTGCAAATCTTTGAACAAGCTTTGTTATAAGTTTTGAATTTCATTTTTACAAAAGGAAACATATCCGGATGTTTTTTGATTTGTTTGTTATTCTGGGCATATGAAACCTTAGTTTACTGAACAACTAAGCAAAACATTCTCAAAAAAAAATTAAAGCTTTTATTCAATTAGATTTTCAAAGTTTGTAGATCTCAAAATTAGTTTTTCGTAGTTTTGAGTGCTTTTTAGAACTTGTAGATCTCTTTTGAAAGAAAAGTTGTTCTTGTAGTTTTGAGTGATTTTTAGAACTTGTAGATCTCTTTTGAAAGAAAAGTTGTTCTTGTAGTTTCGAGTTTTGAAAGTGAAAGGGATTTATTGTGAGCATTGATTATTTGTCTCTTTTTGAGTTCTTATTGAAAAAAAAAAGGATTTTATTTTCATTTATTCTTCATGTTCACAGAAAGAATTGTCTCCTAAAAGAAATTGCATTCTCGAACTCTTTCTTTAGCTAGAATTTCATTGAAAGAAAAACAAATTGTTTATCATTTTAGGTGCATTTTTTAGTGTGTTTGGAAGTTGAGTCTTCACACCATCAAAGTTTCATTTCGATACCTATTGACTTAAAGAACAACCCATAAAAATAACGCTTAATTAAAATTGATATAGTAATCTTTTCTATTTCTAGGGCTCTTATCACCAATATAGCTTAGGCTACTATCTTGGAGTAGGGAGTAATTAACTCTCCAAGATAGTAAAAACAAGCAAGTAGATAAATCTTGCGGTAGGAAATAAATCCAATTGTAATTGGTACAATTTGGGAAGCTTCTCTTAAAGGAGTTAATCACGAGATCATGTCCGAACCTTTGAGACAATCAATTCTGTTTCATTGGGAAAGATAGAAGATCTGCACGCATTACAAATGGTAAACCTCGGATTAACCATTGTCGAGGAGCCTGGGGTCACTTGTCGGTAAACCTCGGATTGACCATACCGAGGAGCCTTCAAGGGGATTGAGCTTTGTTACTCTTCCCTTGCACGGGGAATCGGATCGTAGACTGTTCCCCCAGTTGTATTTGTTACTTTTGGTAACCTTAGTGTCCATAAGCTTAAGATTATTTCCTAAGGTGACGGTGAAGGAAATATCTCACTGTACCTGGAGCAGACGTCGACTAGACTCACTTGGACTCTTTGGGGGGTTCTCTTCACTCGAGATGGTTTTGTGAAGAAAATTGTGCCAGTCTGTTTTATTAAGCAGGTTGTTGGGGTAATTGTTCCAACTGCCCTTTCTGTATTAAACTTCTACTAAGTTGGATTTCATCACCAACTAGTGTTTTTAGTACGGGAAGTTACTATTTGTGCGTGGTTTGAACTCTTAGATTTTTAGGCGAGTGATTCAGCTGTTTGTTCCTTTAGAGACTTTAGGTGTTTTTATTGAAATTTTATTTGTTTGCGTGTGATTGATTAATATTTAATCATGGAAGAATTACTGAAACAGTCCTGGAGACTTTAGGGGAAGCCCCCTGAGTATACACCAAGTCAACTTGAAGGGTTGCGTGCTCTAGTGTCATCTAGTAGCGGTAGAATTAGATCAATAGAAGTCGGAATTTCATCTATAGTTGTTCATCCTGATCATCAAATAGCCACGACAGAGCATATACAAGAGCCAATTTCAGTTTCCAAAGTTACTGGTAGTATTTCTTCTTCCAGTGAACTAGCTGAAGAACCTGAAATTTCTGAGCCTGACACTGGACCTTCTGTTTTGGAAACATCCTCAGGATTTATTACTCCAACTTCTAGCAATCCTCGTTCACCTAGGGTAAGAAATATTGTTACTGAACATCTTCCATCTGGCCTCATTTCTATTGAAGAACTTGCCAGTCCAGACAAAGAAGTAACTCTTCCTGAATCCCCACAGTATTTGAATCTTAGGGAGCGTGAATCCATTTTCTATAGCCCAATTAGGAGCGACGCTTGGTATTTATCTTTGAAATTTTTTTAGAAAACCCAGGTCTTGCTTTTTCACCCTTGAATTCCTTTTCATCCTACGCCCAAAGGTTATTATCCTTCATCTATCATGTCAGGAGAGTCATCTATGTTTTCCCAAACACCGGAAACATTTTTATACGGTGGTCCTTCTATTCCTTCGGGGTACCAGGCTCTCTCTGGTACTTTCTCAGGAGCAACTCCTCGACCGACTGAACAAGTATTATCATCTGATCTTAATGGAATTAAAACTGAAACGTCGAATGCAGAGCAAATATTTATGATATCTGGTAATATTCCAAATCCTCAACCTCAGGGTAGTCAGTTATTGCCTAGGGGGCAACCTCAAGGTAGTCAGTTACCACCTGGGGGGCAACCTCAAGGCAGTCAATTACCACCTGGGGGGCAATTTCAGGGTAATTTTTTCCCAGGACAAACTATATGACAATATTATTTTGGAGAACAACCTCAAGGACAGTACATACCTCAAGGTTATCAACCTTCAGGACAGTACATACCCCAAGTTCAACCCCAGACTTAGTATATTCCTCAAGGTCCTTATCAACCCCAGATTCAGTACACGCCTCAGGGTTATCAACCTCAAGGTTAATACCCAACTCAAGGTTTTCAACCACCTTCTGGTCAATCATTTGTACAAGGAGTTGGAAATTTACCACTTAATTATCAACCCTACGTTCAAATAGGCTATGGTCCTTCATATGTACAAACTTCTACGGGACAATACCCTAGAATGAACATGGTGGGGGATCCATCCCAAATTCAACAAACTATGCAACCTAATGTGCAGTTACCTAGTCAACCTGGACAGCCTACTGTTCAAATCCCTGCACATGGTTCTGTTCAACAGTCTGGGCCTAGTACACCTTAGACTCTGCCTTAAACTGCTACAACTAATGCAACATCTTTTCAACCTATAACACCTGTTTCTAGAGTATCTGTAGCCCCGGTTTCTTCTATCCTTGCATCCATGCAAATTCCTCAAGTCTCTGTACCCCAGTCAAGACCTACAGTTCAAACTTCGATCCAGATACCTAGAGGAAAAGCTCATACAAGTACGATTGTCATGAGTCAAACGCAATTCGCATATCAACCATACCAGGGACAGTATCAATTCGGTCCTGTTTCACAAAACCTATTTTATCAGTATCAACAATATCCTGGCTATACTTATCAACAGCCCCAACAACCACAGTTTGGTCCAGTTAATCCTAGTTTCCTGGGACGTTATACCATTCCTAATGCAAATTTGATTCCCACTTATCCTAGGTATCCTCCTCTCAGAACTGCTCTTGTTACTCAAGGTTTTCTTGACCCTAACCGTCAGTTACCATTTATTGCAACTTTGGATTTACCTGATTTGTCATGCCTTACGAATGATCCAATTTACTATCATCCGTATTGGCTGCCAATGCCACATAAGTTGCCCAGTGATATACTGAAATTTGAGGGTAAGTCAAGAGAGGATCTGTCAAATCACGTTATGACTTATCACCTCTGGTGTGTGTCTAATTCGATAATTGATGATTCAATTCGCTTACGTCTTTTTCAATGAACTCTTATTGGTCTTGCCGCCAAATGGTACATTGAGTTACCACGAGGCTCTTTTAATAATTTCAATCAGTTAGCAACTGCTTTCTTAACTCATTTTCAGTTGCATGTCAGATACGACAATGGTACAGAACTATTGACTTCACTAAAACAATCCACGTCCACATATATTTCTGATCATATTCACGAATGGCGACGTAGAAGGTGTTTAGTGAAAGTTTTCATTTCGGATCAAATTTTGGTGGAATGGTTCATTAAATCATTATTACCCAAAATCAATGAAGATGTAGCTAAGGGAGGAGTTGTTACTGAAGAGAAATTCATTGATCAAGCTCAGTACCTTGACCTCGTCTACACGCAGTCAAGTACTTTACATGAAAAAATCCCCGATCTTTCAAAACAAGGTCAAATAACTGTAGCTCCTTCAGGATCTCATGCCGCTAATGGTATGATTGGTTCAGTTAGTACTAAAAGTAAGAAGAAATCTTCAAAGAATTATTCTCCTATAATAAATTTACCTGATTCCCTGAAAGGAGAATCTTCCATTGAAATTTCTGCCAACATTCATGTCGTAGAGACATCTAGGGCCAAATCTAAATCTGGTGGTAAAAAGAAGGGGAATAATAAAAACAAACAAAATTCAAAAGATAAAACAGATAAAAATGAATATAATGATGAAAAATGCAAACCTCGCTATCCTTGTTTCATTTGCGATGAGGACCATTTTACTAAATAATGTCTGCATCGAGCGGAGGTTTCAAAATTCGTTAAAGGTTATCAACAACCTGCTATCTTGAAGGATCCTTTTCCTACTCAAGATAGTAAGATGATTGGTTCTACCTCGAACGCCTCAAAATAACCCGTTATGATGATGTCTCATGTTAGGATTACGACGTGATCGTAAGATTATAGTAGTAAAAGTCCTGTTTGTGGTAAAGAAGCAGAATATTCTAATTCAAACACATCAACTACACCTCCTCCTATTTTTGATCCACTATAGATCGAGAAACCTAATTCAGAATTAGTAATCAAACCACCTACTAAAGGTGTACTTCGTAAATCAGCTTTTAATCCACATGCAAGCGCTTCTTAGAATTACAACATTGTTGAGGACTTAGCTATTTCCCCTTCAGCAATGTCGGCTTTAGAAGTGCTGCAATCATGCCCAACACAATGTAAATTACTTTTGTCTGCCATAGGAGCTGTCTATATTCAGGATTCGAACCTAATAATCTTTTATTTAGAGAATAACACACCCCGCCTACCTCATCAAATGGCTTTCCAGATTCCAGTATCAGTAAAAAACAGACTGGTCTTTTGGACTGTGCTTGATGAAGGGGCTTCTACGTGTATTATGTCGATCCAGTGTTGGAAATCGCTTGGTTCTCCTGCACTCAATCAGTCTCCAAAAATTCTAAAGGCTTTTTATGGCCAAGGGTTCCATCCTTTTGGTATTTTGTAGGATTTACCTATAGGGGTCGAAGGCAAAACTGTAAATATAGATGTGGAAGTGGTTGATGCCCCTCTATATTAAAACCTTCTCCTAGGTCGTAGTTGGTCTTATGCTATGACTGCTGTTGTTTCATTGGTCTTTCGGCTTATCAAGTTTCCACATCAAGGAAAGATCATTACAATAAACCAGCTCACTTATTTCTCATCCGATCCAGCCTCTACAGAAACTATCTAGCACGTCAGTAAAATGGATATCCCTTACAAGGATGTTGGCGTAGGTTTGATTAAAGATTCTGGTTTGCTAGGAAATTTTTCCTTTCCTGCTCCTAATGTAACACCTCCTATTGAAAATATTCATATGATTTCATCGAATACTGTTACTTTTGATGATCCTTGGATCGTACCTACCGATTGTGAGGTGGATTCATTTGATGGCGCAATGCCTTTGAGTCCCTTTGAAATTGTATATCAGGCTGTACAGTCACTTTCTGATCCTTCTTCAACCAAAATTGATCCAATGATTGTGATCCATGAGGAATCACTTTCTATATCTAGCTCAGCCACAACGACATTTACCAATATTGTTCATACTGATGAGTAGATTCGTGAACTTTTGTCTGTTGACGATTTACCATGGGAAGATCTACATCATCGATCTTCGTTTTTACCTGAGCTGGATCATTTTGAAAATGATTTCTCTTCTATTTTTATTGCTGAATATGTCAAAGAACCGTAGAATCCATTGCAAAATCATGATTCTGAGTTAAATTTGGAAAATATCTCTCGAATGATTCCTATTGACATTTCAGTTCAACCTGGAATAATTGAAAACATTCATATAGGTGCTTGCTATACGGACGAAGAAATCCAAACTTATAAAGCCCTATTTCAAGAATTCCATGACGTATTTGTCTGGTCATATGAAGAAATGCTAGGAATCGATCCGTCAATTGTTGTACATGAAATTAAGACTTACCCAGATGCAAAATCCATCCGACAACGCTTACGTCAGATACATCCGAGAAAAGCTGCTGCTATCAAAGCCGAAGTTGAGAAATTACTTCGTGTAGGTTTCATTTATCCAATTCCTTTAACCGATTGGTATCGAATATTGTTCCTGTTAACAAAAAAAAGGAACGATAAGAGTATATATCGACTATAGGGATATTAATTGAGCTTGTCCTAAAGATAATTATCTAACCCCCTATATCAATCAAATCATTGATGATTGTACCGGTAGTGAAATGTTCTCCTTTATGGATGGTTTTTCCAGTTACAATCAAATAAACATACTCCCTACTGATAAGCCTAAAACAACTTTCATTTGTCCTTGGGGAACATTTTCTTATTGCAAACTACCCTTTGGATTGAAGAACATTGGGGCAACTTTTCAAAGGGCTATGTCTTATGCATTTCATGACATTAAGCACATTATGCAACCTTATCTCGATGATTTACCTGCCCATTCATCGCGTAGGGCCAATCATCTCACTCATTTAAAAGCTATCTTTATGAGATGTAGGCATTATCGAATTAGGCTGAATCCATAGAAATGTGTTTTCTGTGTAGAATCGGGTCGCTTACTGGGATTTATTGTTTCAAAAGTAGGCATTCGCGTTGATCTGTCGAAGGTCGAAGCTATTGTCAATCTACCTCCTCCTTCGACTCTGCGCCAACTCCAAAGTTTGCAAGGGAAAGCAAAATTTTTATGTTGTTTCGTTCCTAAATACGCTGAGTTAACAAAGGGTTTTACTAGGTTGTTAAAACAGAATGTTCCATTCTTTTGGGATGAGATCGCTGATCGATCTTTTGATGCACTCAAACACGCATTGAACCATGCACCGTTACTGCATCCTCCCAATTACAACCATGACTATTTTTTGTACCTCGCCGCCTCTCATTCCACCATTGGGATGGTTTTAGTTCAGGGAGATGAATTCAACAATGAACATGTGATTTATTATCTTAGTCAAAATCTGCATCCGACTGAGATCAAATACACGCATGTGGAGAAATTGGCCTTGGCAGCTATTCAAGCTGTCCAAAGATTTCGTCACTACATCTTATTACACAAAACCACAATAGTTTATGACTGTAACCCTATGATGTACATATTGACCAAACAACTGCTAGGGGGCAAGTTTTCCAAATGGATAGTTATCCTACAGGAATTTGACTTAGAATTTGAAAAATCCAAGGAAAAGAAATCTTTGGTTTTTGTCGAAGTGATGTGTGATTTTCTATCTACTGATATTGAAACTATGGCGGAATAGCCCATTGCGGATGAATCCTTGTTTCTTATCAGTACTCTTGATCCTTGGTATGGGGATATTATTGTTTATCTCCAAACCCAATCTTTTCAGCCTAAAATCTCACGATCTCAGTGACGGAAAATATGTTTCCAATCCCAACAATATAATATTATTGGTGATACACTCTATCATCGTGGAGCAGATTCTGTTTTCCGATGTTGTCTTACTCATGAAGAAGCTGAGAAGGTTCTAAATGACTACCATTCTGGAGCATGTGGTGGTCATATGTCTGGGTATGCCACAACCCAAAAGATATTGCACGCTGGTTATATCTGGATGTCCTTATTCAAAGATTGTATCTATGCAGTCCAGAAATTCCATAATTGTCAGGTCTTTGATCGTAAAATGCGTGCACCATCCGCTCCTCTTCACCCTATAATTGTTGTCGGTCCTTTCACAAAGTGGGGTATTGACTTTATTACATGTAACCCTCACTCGTCCAGGGGGCATGCGTATATTATCCTAGCAGTAGATTATTTTACTAAGTGGGCCAAGGCGATGCTTACATTTTCTGCAGATGGCAAGACTGCTGAAAATTTCATGTTCAATCATATAATTTCTAGATTTGGTGTTCCTCAAGCCATAATTACGGATCATGGAAGTCATTTTCGAAATATCATGATGACTGAACTGACAGATCAACTTGGCCTGCGCCACGATAGTTCTACTCCATATTACCCACAGGCTAATGGTCTGGTTGAAGCTATCAATAAATTTTTAGTCACTATGATTAAACGAATCATTGGTATTCATAAGTCGAATTGGCATTCCATGTTATTTTCAGCACTTTGGGCATATCAGACCTCAGTAAAAACATGAACTTATTTCACTCCCTTTCAACTGGTTTATGGTTTGGAAGCTGTGTTGCCTATTGAATGCGAAATTTCATCATTACAATTAGCCATAGAATTACTCCCAGCTACGTCTGAAGAGGAGAAGCGTTTTTTATACTTGGCTCAGCTAGATGAAAATCGACGAAATGCTGCATTAGCAAACGAAGCTCATGTCAAACGAATAAAAGCTCAGTACGATAGAAATGTTACACCTCGTAATTTTTCAAAAGGAGACCTAGTTTTAGTGTACAATCAAGCCAACGATAAGCTAGGGGCTGGAAAATTTGTGCCTATGTGGCATGGTCCTTTCATTGTTAAGTGAAAGCTAGCAAAAGGGGCCTATGAGCTGATAGATTTCGACAGTGTCCCTTTAGATAAAC
Source organism: Pinus albicaulis (assembly GCA_034641835.2). Classification (NCBI taxonomy): domain Eukaryota; kingdom Viridiplantae; phylum Streptophyta; class Pinopsida; order Pinales; family Pinaceae; genus Pinus; species Pinus albicaulis. The sequence goes on from JAXQQM020059414.1 coordinate 349,053, forward strand.
CCAGAAATAGGCTTTATCTAAAGAGATATTATGATTAAATTTGGTGCGGAGATTTTTTGTTAGATTAGTTTCTTTACTACTGGTGTGTCTTAGATTAGAAAAGCTTGCCTAGTTTAGAGTGTGCTCCTATCACTATTCCGGCTTATCTGGGTGTTACTCTTGATATTGCAGATGTCGACGTCTCTTCAAACCTACATTGGTTTTGCTGATGGTGCTTGTCGTAGTACACGGAACATTTCTTCCACAACTTTGGTTATCTATTCACCCTCTGGTGAGTTAGTGTCCATGCATGGGGTAAGCCTCAGTCAAACAACGAATAACACTGCAGAGTATAGTGTAGTGATTGAGTTATTATCTGAATCCATCTCGTTTGGAATTCGGAGTTTGATTGTTAGGTTGGATTCTGAACTCGTTGTATTACAACTTAACAGGGTTTATGCCATTATAAATCCAGTGTTATTACGGTTATTTTTAAGAGTTCGTCTCTTGGAATGTGAATTTGATTACATTTAATATCATCATATCCCAAGACATTTAAATACTTTAGCAGATGCAGTTGCTTCTAGTATGATAAATAGACATTTGCAATAATCAAAATAGTAAATTAAACAACATTCGATAACATGTACATAGATAGCCAGTAATAGTGATATATCATAGCATAAAAGTTTGTTTTAAATATACATTGTCTTCGATCATAGGTTGAAAAACACCTTATGATCGGAAAAAATGATAATACAAAAGGTCAAAAATGTTATGAGTCTACAAATCGATCATCCTATCCCTAGTGATGATCACGATAAGAAACCACTGCTCGGGCCACCCTACACAGGAACCTCCTAAAAGGTCCTAGGACACCAATCACATATCTCTGTAGCCTAAGCGGAATATCATCTATATCAGTCTCTGTAATGTCTAGTGTCAAATGCTCTAGATGATACTCCAAATCGGTCAGAATCTCTGCTGATTGGCCCTATGGGGTTGGTGCTGCTGCAGCTGGATGTCTCCTCTCATAAGGCTGGAGAGTGGCTGGTCGACGTGGGCCCACATATGCATTTAAAATTTTGATTATTAGTTTTGGGACAATTAAAATACAAAAAAAAAATAGAACTTAGAAATTGTTGAAAATGACTTTTACCTGAATCATCCAACTATTCTCCTGCGGGGAGAGCCATCTCTTGGTCCTCGCGGAAGTCTATCCTGGCGTATGGAAAGTCCTCTATAACAAAAATTTGGTGTTCCAGCCAACAAAAATATGTAGAAGGAAATCAAACAAGCTCAATGCCCTCAGTATGATGGGCCATCAAAGCAACCCAATGAACCATCGTAGGTTCTCGAGGTTGACCAGCATCGACAGGAATGTGCTGCAGAGCTAACATGGGGATCCTCTCTAGAGAAAAGGTGACTAAAATGGATCCATATCCAAAGTTTTTTATCTTTCCATTCTTTTCTCTGGTTAGTTGGCCTTTCACATTGGCCAACACAGCTTCGCACCAGTTGAAAATGGTGCCTCGAAAACAGTGTACTACAATGCGCATCTGGGAACCGGTAGCCACATGTAATGCTGCACTCCCACACAGTCTGGTAGCAGTAAATGAAATAAATTTAAGCTCAGGACGGATGATAGTTTTTATATCAATCTGTTTGTCCTTGGGGTCTGCCCGATCATTGCAAAACTCTACTCGAAGACTAGCAACAAACTGGCCACCTGGCCTAGTCCCAAACAGAGAAATTTGTTCGCCCCTCTTGGACAAACCAGTTAAAAAATATATATCCTCCAGTTCAATTTCGAGCCAGTGGCCGCTAACAACAAATCATTGGTCCTGTACGTTCCATTTGTTCACTAGCCACGTCAGGAGGTCTACCTATGCCCTCATGCCCTGAATGGCCCAGAATTTGTATAAACCGCATGCTCTCAATGCCTGCATTGTAGGAAAATGATTCATTGCGGCATCATCTACGTCCTCATGCTCGCGTTCTCTCAAAATAAGCATTTTGAATGTCCTACAATGCATAAAAAGACATATTAGAACAATCTTGTTTGAAAAATTTTGGGCGGAATTTGAGAAATTTAAGTTTGAAATTTCATTGTGCGGGGTCCGCACCCTATTTTCATACACAGTGCGTAGGTATGCATGGGAGCTGTGAAACAGGTGCAAACCCATGACTTTTTTCTATGTAGAAAAGAGTCGAGGTCCGCAGGGCTCGCGTGTTGCACCTGCAGACCCCCACAAGCGATTTTTTCAACCTATTTTTCCTTAAAAAATGAAATTTAAAGCCTAAAAATAAAATGTAAATGGATGAAATGCAAGATAAGGAGGATGTGGATTACCTGGAGCTGACGGTTCTCGATTTCGCCAGACAGATTTTCCAGAATCTTCACAGGAACGTTTTTACCCAAAAGCTCACTTTTCACCCTGAACTCAAATGGTAAAAATGAAGTTAGAAAAGCCCTTTTTATAAGTTTTTTCGAATAAATGAATTTTTAATTTTTTAATTTTTCAATTTTAAAAGGTAATTTTTGAAAACATTTTGATTTGTCTTAAACATGTATGTGTAATGTTTCGAGTTTTTGTGCAGAAAATTGGATTTTTCAGGAAAATTGATCGTTTTTTCAACAAAGAGCATACTTTTATCACTTTTTCGGACTCTTTCAAAAATTTATGAAAAAGAGAAAACCTGGAGTCCTCTTTTAAGCTCTTTTCAGACTCTCAAAAATTGAAAATATTGTTGAGCACTTGATTATTCGAACTCGTTAAAATAAATGAATGATCGTCCTTTCATATAAGTTTACCCCTTTTACGGGCTGAAATGGACTATTTACGAAAAAGATATACGTTGACTAATTACAGTCAACAGAGTTCTCTCCCACATTATTTTATCATTTTTCTGGCTCGAGAGACTAAATTTACGAAAAATTACACCCATGGAGTTTTCTTAAGTTTTTCTTTTGACTCCCTAAAATTGAAAAACACCGAGTTTCTCCTATACTGGACCTGTTCAATTTTTTAGCAGGAACGAACCACTCCTTCTTAGGGTTCGAATCTTAAACTAAGTTGGACTCATCCAAAGGATGAGTTTATAAACAAGCAAATGTTATCCTCCTCAAGCTTGTCAAAAATAAAGAGGTACTTGCTAGAAATCGTGGGGGCAAAGAGAGAAAAATGAACCTGTTTGTTGTATTTTGATTATTCGAAAAGCCATTAACTACTCTTAAACATGACACTTTTGTTCACCTGGGTTGGGAAAATCCTTTGCCTAAAAGTTAATAAAACCATATTGAAAGTCTTTAGCCGGTTTCAAGGTATTAGTTTTGGGTCAATTGTCACCAAGCCATCTGTAGTGTCGTTATGTGTTAAAGATGACAGTTAAAACAAACCCTTCATCTGCAAAATATTTGTCATCCATTTTTTACCATCCCTGAGTCAGTCCTTGCCAATATATTTCTTCAAAACTTGATCTATTATTTCGTGTTGTGGGCTTGCCTACGATGGATCACTTCCTATCGACGACAACTCATTATCTAGGAATTTAATCTAGAAATCGTCAGTACCTTGAAATCTGCATGCCTCAATGGCAAGTTTCTCGCCTTCGACAACAGGTTGCATCATTGACCTTCGATTGAATGATTTCGTGAAATGTTCAACTTCAGCTCATTCATTCACATTTCATGGATTTTACTGAGTACTTTGAGGGCCATTGACATTACTGGTGGTTACTCTCACACTTGTTAACAGTCTACATTATTGACTGGTAATCAAGTGGTTTCTACCATGTTCGACTTCGACACATTTATTCACATGGATAGAATCGTACTGGTTCGAGAAACGGAAATCAAGACCCTGGATCTAGTTTCTACCATCCAGGCTGCGAGGAATTTTGTTATTCATTTATACAGTGGACTATTCATAAACATATGGTTGCGTCCATACTATGTCTACACATGTCTATACTGTTAATGTATTAAAAATCATTCCTGTATCAAAATAGTTTAAATCAGTTTTCTAGTTAGTTTTGATCTGAGGATGGGAATGCCTACCTCAGCGATGATATATCTACATATATATATATTTTGCATTGAATGTTTTTACAGGTTCCGACTGGGGTGTCCACAGGATGATCTTTGAAATGATAAATCACTTCACTCTTCATGCATGACAGACTCTATCTTCATCTATTCCAGACTTTGCACTCTAGGGGGCAATATGTTGCATTGAAAATTGTCATCTTGACATTCTTCTATCTATATGAGTTCATTGTCACTCATACTTCCTCCTTTGAAAGTCTAACACATCAGTTCCTCATGTCAAGTCTTAAAATTAAGAGAAAATCTCTCAAAAATCTCTTTAACTCTGGTATCGCACTTTCTCTTTGTCTTACCTGCAGTCCCGCACCTAATGTTCATGACTCCTGCGTACCTGAATGCAATTTCTCTGTGTTAAGGGTGTGGACCCCTATAAAATATTAAAAAGGCGCAAGTAAACTCAAAAAGGTCACTTTTAGTCATTTCTAGAAGCCTCTTGAAGGAATTTTGCGGTGGCAGAACCGCTCTTTTGAGGTTCATGTATCCCTTGCCTTAAGGATCTAACCCCTTGATGTGAGGAGCTTATCCCTTTGAAGGAGGATTCTATCCCTTCATAGTTGGAACTGAAACCTCCTCCTTTGCACTATAAAAAGAGGCATTGGGTAGCCTCAAGGGGAGTTCAAGCTTTAGAATTATTTGAGGTAAAGTGTTGTTGGGATTCAGACTCATTTAACTGAGATTTTTTGAGGAAAGATCACATACCTCTATCTGTCTCGATTGGAAGAGTGCAAGGCTTGTCAGAGTAGAGGATACGCCTCCTTCGGACCCTGGGAAGGCCTGTTCAACATCAAGGCTAAGGTTGTAAGGTTTTATTTCATTCAAAGTTAATACAAATGAATTCATTTTTCTCAATAAGCTGTTAATTAACTGTTTATTTCATGGATTCCTTGATCACCATGATAGGCATGATTTATAATATTTACTATGCAGGTGCTATTTAATGTTTGCTTGTTTGTGATTGCAAGTCTTTAAAGATAACTCCTTCAGGTGACCGAAAGACAACTACTTCGAACAAGCATTAGATCTACGGTAAGACCTTAAGACCTTTCTAGTATTCTTTTATAAATCAAATATGTCTAGAGAAAGATAGGTTCGTTTGGTTGTTTGTTGCTAGATTACCTTTTGGTACTAGGGAGATCGATCTTGTCCGCAAGATTGATTTATCCGGTCAACAGTAGCTGGAGCATTTGTATAAAGACCGAAAGGCATAACAAGCCACTCAAACAATCCTTGTTTAGTTTTAAAAGCAGTCTTCCATATATCCTCTTCAGCTATTCTAACTTGAAGATAACCACTTCGTAAGTCTAACTTAGTGAAATACTTTGCATACCTCAACTGATCAAGCAAATCATCAATGTGTGGGAGTGGGTAGTGATTCTTTACTGTGATTTTATTCAGTGCACGGAAATCGATGCACATGCGCCAAGTCCCGTCCTTCTTTGGTACCAAAACAATTGATGAGCCACATGGCGAAGTAGATGGGCGTATGATACCTTTGTTCAACAATTCTTGAATTTTCTTCTTGATTTCCAAACTCTCCATAATAGACATGCGATACATACCAATGTTTGGAAGTGAAACATCCTATTGCAACTGAATCTCATTCTGAATTCCCCTATTGGGAGGTAATCCATTCGGTTCCCGAAACATCTCACCATGCTGACTTACTACATCAAACAAATCAGATTTTAACTAATCATCACAAACTTCAAGAGATTCATAATCCATGTCATTCTTTTTCTTGATCATTAGAAGCATAAAATTTTTACTTGCATTAACTAGTCTCTTCATTTGCCCTGCATTAACCAAAGAAATTTTCATATTTTTGCGATGAGCTCTCACAATATACTCCACCCCATCCTTGAGAAAATGATATTTGTTCTCATGGCGATAAAACACTGCTTTCCTGTCACACAAATATGGACTTCCCAAGATAATCCCGGAAATGTTAAGTGGAACTACATCTAACTCGACTTCATCAACAAAGTTCGCAGTAATAACAAATCTAAATATGCCTTTCCTTGTAACTTGTAAATTTGCATTCTTAACTATCCAACCCAAAGGGTATGGCTTATGGTGAGGTACAATCTCAAGGTTAAGATTTTTGACTAAGTCTTCAAAGATTAAATTCGCTTGTGACCCACTATCAAATAGTGCATCAATCTTGGTGTGATTTGAGATTTCTCTAATAGTGAACAACTCTATCCTTGTTTCTTCATTTTGAGTGTTATTGTGACTGGTAGATGAGCTAGTGCTTGTTATGGCTTCTTTCCATTTTGTGACCATGGCTGTAATCTTTGTCTCATCACCGGAATCGGATCCAAGATCATGTTGTGTAGTAGAAGTCGTATTTTGTGTCCCCTTATTGTTTGGTTTCTTAGGCCTTAATTCAGGATGTAGTTTCCAACAATGGGCTTCATCATGCCCCAGTTTGGAAAAATGTGTGCATGTGGTTTTCTGCCCTTCTTTCTGAATGCTTGAATTCTTCTTTCCATTCCATTCGCCCCCCCTTCCCTTTCTCCTTTCCCTTAAATGGAATTTTCATACTACCCTCTTCCTGAATGTTCTTTCCCCTAGCTTCGAGGTGGGTGCCTTGCACACAAACCTCATCAAAGTTGCTTGGGTTAAAAAATAAGGATAGTATGTTTCAAATATGAATGTAAACCTCCAATATATTTTAAGAGTGTGTCTTGGGATTGCAAGTTTACCCTTAACAACAAAGCCCTCTTTCTAAACTCCTGGGTATAATCTTGAACTGTTTGACCCTTGAGCTGTCTAAATTTTTTTTAACTCATAATACCTTTTTGCATGTAATATAAAGGATAAAACTATCTTTTAGTGGCAAAAATAAACTCAACCCAAGTGATGGATATCTTACCATGGATTTTCATTTCCTCTTGAGTTTTTTCTTCCCACCAGACTAGTGCTGCTCCTTTTAGCCTCAATGAAGCCAACTGGATCTTTGTTTCATCGTCCTGTAGGTTCTGAATTATGCAATACACCTCCAATTGACGAATCCAATTGTCCAACTTCTCTACATTTACCTCGCCATTGTACATGGGTAATTCAAACTTCATGTCCAATTTGAGTAATGGAGTTTTTCCTCTTGGGGTCTTGGAATGAGTATGGGTATGGGTGGTTTTTGTGGTGGAAGTGGAAGATGAAGTTGATGGTGATGACGAGGATGATGAATATGGTGGAGATGGAGGCGGCTTTCCTCCGTTGCCCTTTGAAATCTTCTCTTCATCCTTCTTATCATTTGAAGTTCCTTCTCCATGTGGGAACTTAGAGCCTCCTCCTACCATTCCAACAATGAATGCATCAAACATAATCTCGACCATCCTCTTCATGTAATTAAATTCTTTCTTGATATCCTCCTCTTATGAGTGTCCTTCATTATCTCCAACACCTGACATGATGGCTTCAAATTCAACTTTAGTTTTTGGTGCAATTTGGACCTCCTCAATCTTAAATAGAGAAAACACTTGAGGTGCTTCAGGTGCAACTGGGAGTGACACTTCAGGTGGAGATGGTGGCCTTGTGCCTCTCCCTCTCCTGGTCCTAACCTCAGGACTAGCAACCAATAGTTTCCCTTCTCCTCTCTGCAATATTAACCTTGTAAGCATCACAAAATTGCAATTGTTAAAACTCTTTTGCACAAATACTAGCAAAGCAAGCAAATAACCTTAAGAAACCTAGCTCTGATACCACTTGATCTGAACTTGTATATTATTTTTTTTGTGCTAATTACAATTTCATAATTATAATTTATTTTCTTCTTGTTTTCTTGTGGTGCTTTAGTTCCCTTGGTGCAGGTGAGTGTCAAAACATGAAATTGTCTTGTGTTTTATGTTGAAATCATTGACAAATAAACAACATAATTAAGAACTAAACAACATCATAAACATGTATAGCAAACCATAAACAGAGCCATCAACACAAGTTTTTGATGAAGGATTTCACCCCTCCTGGGCTACATCTCCTTGGTCCAACTTCCATAGCTTAGGCCTCTTGTATTAGCTCAAATTTGGAAAAAGTGTTGTGTATATTCTTCAAATTCTCCTAAAACCTATTCTATTGTCTTTAGAAAATACAAATCATCTAAAAATGATTGTTTAATTACTGAAAAATGACTCTGGCTGGTTTAGACTTGACCTCCATCCCTGGTGGCCCTAGGCTCCCTTGAACTTCCCTGTAGCAAAATCACATGTAGAAGTCATTTTCAGCCTCTGAAACCTGTACCATTTTATCTAGAATGCCAAAATAATCTAAGATTAACTATTCATTTTCCAAAATTGGTCGAAATATGATCCAGATAAGCCTCATTTAATTTTCCCCTAAGAAACTGCCTCTAAACTGGATATCTGCCAGATAACCCCGCTAAACTTGGAACCTCCGCCGGATTTGGGGCACCTCCATAATCTCCACCAAAACAAACTCAACTTAACTGAGGTTTAATTAAATGTAAAACCGGATTAAAGCGTGTTAATAACGCACTAAGCACAATTTGGATAAGCGTTGGCATTTGGTTTTATGGTTGGGTTACATGGTGGAGGGGTTGGCCCCTTCGCGCTCCGCTGGTCCCACTGCATAAGCAATAAATATACATTTATGTGGTAGTTTAAATAACCACCGCCTGTGGCCCATTGGTAGGGCATGGGCTTGTTGGGGCGGAGGTCGGGGGTTCAAACCCGACCTGCTCCCATTACAAAGCTTTTAGTGTATATTTCAACAGACCTTGGCATTAAGTAAATCCCAATCGAAACTATGGTTTAATTTATAATTTAAATATAATTAATAATATATATATTAAATCATAAATAAATAAAAACACAATTCCACCTTAGATATCATTAGGAAATTACCCCAAATAGACCAAACTGGCGAATTCGAAAGTGCCACTTGTCACAGCCTCATTGGCAAAAACCTGAAGAATATTCTCAAAAGATTCCTTTTTGCTGACTAGACTGCCATGTCACCAACCTGTCACTGTTCTGCAAATTGTTTTAGTTGTTTGAGAAAACAAACAACAGACCATAACTTACTCATACGAACTCAGATTTTGATGAAACGAGTTGCGTTGGAATCATGGTGATGAGCTCTACGTTGTCGTTCTGGTTTTGAGTAATTCTGAAAATTTGATTTTTGAGCTAAATACTGAGCACCTGATCAGGCACCCACCATGGTTCAATTCAACTAAATACCAACATAAGCAATTGGGGCCAAGTACATGTCATTACTGATTTCGAGGGAAGAATGCTCCTCATGGAAGTTGAAGCAACCAATAGTGTTCGCATTTAATGGTTCACCCCTCAAGGATAATGTTGCTTACCCAAGTGGACTGCTGGGATGCCTAACATCTTTGGGCCAATTGTAATGCTACTCTTGAGTTTGAAAGGAAGAAACTTAAAAGGAAATCCAAACAAAATAAGTTTAAAACCCCCAAATATTCCATAACACACCATTTTAAATTACTTGGGGTAATGAGAGACTCAACATGCATGTCATGTGGTGATCTGAAAATGGGTTGGAAAACTTGTTATGCTTTTCAAGAACCTCCCACTCAGTTAAACAAATAAAAGGTTTAGCTTATACTTGACTTTTGCGAAAATTTATACTTGAAACATGTGTATGTTCTTTCAACTTTTTAAGTGCTTTAATTTAATTTGTTTTTGCTGATATTAAACATGTGCAACAACCATATAATGCAGCAAATAAACATCAACACATAACAACAAATTTAATCTAGGAGTTCACCCGAATATTGTGGGCTATGTCTCCTTGAGCTATTATCATCTTGACTTGGCTCTTTAGGATTATGGAAAATTTATTTTACAAGTTACAAAACTCAAATACAATGGTTAAATGAATTGAACCAATAGGTTTAGAATACCATTATACCCTTGTCATGGCTGAATCATTTGCTCAAAATGAGCACTGGCTCCCCAATCTAGGTCTCCTTCCACAATTGGGCCTAGGCTGCCCAAAAATTCCTTGTAGGATCTTGACCTCTAGAAGTCTTAAAATGACTTTGAAAATCCCTTCAATGGATTTATAATGTAAAAAATAGTCAGAATAGACTATTGTTTCACTGAAATTGACCTCCGACTGCTCCGGTTTCACCTGCAACACCTAGTGGCACCCCTTGGCTTTAGGGTCAAAGAAAACTTCTTTGTGGCTTCTCAAGCTCTATAAGTCCTCAAAAGCTTCTGAAAACTCCTCCATTGGATTCATAATTCTTATTACAGTCATAAATGACTATTGGTTTGCTGCACAAGGCCTCTAGCTTCCCTGACTAGGCCTCAAACTACCGCTAGCACTTGCCGGCCCTAGTGGCCCCTGGAACTTCTTTGAAGAATCTCCGCCTTCAAAAGTCCTCTACAAGATCTAAAAACCACACCATTAGTTAGAGAACATCTGAAACATCCATAATTTACTATTGAATTTCTGGATAAGGCCTCTAGGTGCTCTGGCTAAGCCTCAAACTGTTGCTGCCCCTTGGTGGCCCTAGTGGCCCCTTGAACTTATCTGAAGCAAAAACCCACTCAAAAGTCCTCTGATGGCTCTGCAACCCTCACCAATGAGTCTGGAATGTCTAAGATAGTCTAAATTGACTATTGGCACTCCAAAATTGGTCGAATCTAGCTCAAGATAGAGCCTGAACTCATTTTTCCCAATGACCCCTAAAAATCCTCCACCAAATTTGAAAGAACTTGACTTAACTCCAATTAAATTCAGAAAATCGCCAAAAATGGCACACCCTCCATAAACACCACCAAGTCTTAACCATTGGTAATAAACATTAACCGACGTTTTTGGGCACATGTCATAAAAACTTAACCGCGCATTTAAACGCCACGCAGAATCGTCGGGCGGAGGTTACGGTTGGGGTAAACCATCAGCGTTAAAAAATGGCATGTGAACAATTTTCAAACGTTAAAATGTCGGCGGTTCCGAGGCTTAAGCCCTTGGTATTAGGGTCGCGGTCATATGGGAGGGGCTGGCCCCTCCACTCCCCTAAACGGAAAAACGTTAAATCTTAAATAGAACGCGAAGACATATAGTGTTAAGAAACACCATAACACAAATGGTATGGGTGCGGGCCTGCGGGAAGGAGGTCCAGGGTTCAACCCCCGGTCGCGCCAACAAAGTTTTTTTTGACCATTCCTGGGCCATGTGGCAGCCTCCGGGCCTGCCATGTGGCAGCTTTTAATTGGCCCAAATTAAAACATGTGCACCCAACTGCCAATCTAAATGTGACACTTGTCAACCTGCCATTCGACCAGAAGGAATATTCTGGGGAATATTTTGAGTAATATTCCCTGTAATATTCTCTCTTTTTTTTAATATTCAAAGACGAGTCAAACTTGGTCAAAGTAAAAAAATTGCAGTTTACTGGACTTTTCAAACTGCGACAACTTCTTCATACGGTCTCGGTTTTTCGAACCGTTCGCGGTGCCGGAATCAGCAAGACGAGATCTATCCGATCGCTCAGGTTCAACACACTTCAAAACACTTTGAATTTTGAGCTATCACTTAGGTCCATGATCCAAATCTTATCACACCTCCCCATTGGGAATCTTTTGGACCCAAAAAGACTGATATACTGATATGTACAGTAGATGAGAGTACAACACCCTCTTATTTTCAGCCTCCATACACTTTCCTTGCATGGCTTAATGCCTTTGAACCACAACTCGAAGGTAGTCGACACTTCCCTTCCTGGATGTGCTTGTCCTCCTGTTAAGAATTGTCTCCCTTGAACTCACTCAGAAATTTCTGGCGATAAATTTTTAGAAGGTAGTTGAACATTGCTTCCATGATCATCGATCCAATGGCTCAAAAAAACGTGAGATTACAACAAAAAACATGCATAACTGACTGAAATTTACATATGTACAAATGAAAGTATGTCTTACTGTGTCAAGAAGTAAAACCACTTCTTACCAAACCACTTCCACGACGACTTTTGCTACTGCAAATCTTCTTCATGTGAAACATATGTTCTCACATCAATGATGGAATCCCTAGTTCCACTTTCGCCAATATTGTTGTCCTCTTGCTTCGAATGCTTGGGACGATTAGTTGGATGCAATGTCCAATATTGGGTAACAACATGTCCCCTTTTCTGGCAATGTGTGCAAGTCTTATGCACCTTCTTTGCAAGTTGCCTTTGCTTCAACTGCTTCCTGTATGCCTTCATCCTCTTCTAGAATCTTGAAACATCATGGTTAAACATACCACAATATGCACATCAACTCTTTCTTCCATTCAAGCATGCAGAATTCTCATGCCTTGCAGAAACATAATCAACTTGACTATGGGAAGAATTATACCTCAAATGTTGCTTTGCATGTCCATCCTTTTTGCCTTCTTGAGGAGATGAACTAGTAGAGGTTCCAACTTTCTTTTGCAGACTAACATCAGTGTTCATGTCTTGAAAACTGTATGAACTCTCATGCTCACCATAAGATGCATGTCTACAATATTCTTGCTGCAACATAGGCTTTAAACAATGGCAATCAACTTGAACACAAACTTGACATGTTTGTGGTTTAGAACTTGGAACAAAAGTTCTCTTTGAAGTTGTCTCAAATGCCTTCATGGCTATGGATTTTTCGCCATTAGATTGAACATAACTAAGACCAAACTTCTTAGGTCTTTCCTTAACCATAATAGGATCAATCATGCCTTGTGCATGTTTTCCTAAACCCTTGCCTTCATAGCCCATTTTAAACATTAACTTGGACCCTATACCTCCAGTGTGCTTTTCAAATGAACCAACAAATCTATTTGAAGAGGAAACTGAAGACAAATTAGAGTGAATTACCTCTGCTTCACGCATGTTCTTGGTCAAGGCCTCTTGGGCTTGATGGACCTGCATCTCCATCTCATGTATTCTTTGAAGAATTTCTTCCTTCTCTTGCTTCATAGCAACCAATTGCTCATGAAGTCTAGTGCTTTCTCTTCTATCTTCAAACAGAATTTGCACCATATCCTTCAAGATGTCGAAGTCTCGCTTCATGTTTTCATCGAAGAATCTTGTGAAGGAGGATTTTGAAACCTCACTTGAAGAATTTGTCATATTATGAAAATGAACAAAATAACTTCAATAAAATTCACAAAGCTTTCAAAAACAATTTTGACAAAGCTTCTGAACAAAAGGCTGTAGAGTCAAGCTCTTCTTCAAGCAGCCTTTGCAAACAAACCCTCTTGTGCTTCAAGGATTGCCTTGAGGTCCTTTGAGTAAGGAGAATGCCTTCAGCCTTCTTCCTTCTTGTCCTCTTCTGGACTTAGCTAATAGTAGCTCTCCCTTCACCTCTAGCAAACTCAAACTTGCAAGCAACAATAAATTTGCAAATAGTATAATTCTTTGCACTGTAAAACACCTTTCAAGTCAAACAAGCAACCTAGTGCTTTGTCAATCAAGCAACTTAATCTCTGTCAATCAAGACACCATATGCTTTGATACCAACCTGATCTGAAAATGGGTTGGAAAATTTGTTATGCTTTTCAAGAACCTCCCACTCAGTTAAACAAATAAAAGATCTAGCTTATACTTGACTTTTGCGGAAATTTATACTTGAAACAGGTGTATGTTTTTTAAATGTTTAAGTTCTTTAAGTCCATTTGTTTTTGTCGAAAATAAACATGTGAAATATCCATATAATGCAGCAAATAAACATCAATGCATAACAACAAATTTAATCTAGGATTTCACCCGAATATCGTGGGCTACGTCTCCTTGAGCTCTTATCATCTTAACTTGGCTCTTTGTGATTATGGAAAATTTCTTTTACAAGTTACAAAAATCAACTCCAATGGTTAAATGAACTGAACCAATAGGTTTAGAATACCATTATACCCTTGTCATTGCTGAATCGTTTGCTCAAAATGAGCACTGGCTCCCCAATATAGGTCTCCTTCCACAGTTGGCCCTAGGCTGCCCAAAAATTCCCTGTAGGTTATCGACCTTTAGAAATCTTCAAATGACTCTGAAAATCCCTTCAATGGATTCGGAATGTCAAAAATAGTCAGAATAGACTATTGGTTCGTTGAAATTGACCTTCAGCTGCTCCGATTTCACCTCCAACACTTGGTGGCACCCCATAGCTCTAGGGTCAAAGAAAACGTCTCTGTGGCTTCTCGAGTTCTAGAAGTCCTCAAAAGCTTCTAAAAACTCCTCCATCGAATTCAAAATTCTCATTATAGTCATAAATGACTATTGGTTTGCTGCATAAGGCTTCTAGCTTCCCTGACTAGGCCTTAAACTGCTGCTGGCACTTGTTGGCCCTAGTGGCCCCTGGAACTTCTTTGAAGCATCTAGGCCTTCAAAATTCCTCTACAAGCTCTGAAAACCACACCATTAGTTCCAGAACATCTGAAACATCCAAATTTGACTATTGGATTTCTGAATAAGGCCTTTAGCTGCTTTGGCTAAGCCTCAAACTTTTGCTGCCCCCTGGTGGCCTTGGTGCCCTCTTGAACTTCTCTGAAGGAAAAACCTACTAAAAAGTCCTCTGCTGGATCTACAACCCTCACCAATGAGTCTGTAATGTTTGCGATAGTCGAAATTGACTATTGGCACTCCAAAATTGGTCGAATAGAGCTTGAACTCATTTTGCCCAATGACCCCTAAAAATCCTCCACCAAATTTGGAAGAATTGGATTTAACTCCAATTAAATTCGGAAAATGCCAAAAATGGAGTGCTCACCATAAACACCGCCAAGTCTTAACCATTGGCAATAAACATTAACTGACGTTTTTGGGCACATGTTATAAAAACTTAACTAAGCATTTAAATGCCACACATAACCGTCGGGCGGAGGTTACGGTTGGGGTAAACTGTCAGCATTAAAAACTAGCATGTGAACATGTTTCAAACGTTAAAATGCCGACGGTTTCGGGGCTTAAGCCCTTGGTATTGGGGCCGCGGTCGTATGGGAGGGGCTGGCCCCTTCGCTCCCCCAAACATAAAACCATTAAACCTTAAATAGAACACGAACACATATAGTGTTAAGAAACACCATAGCATAAACAATATGGGTGCGGGCCTGCGGGCAGGAGGTCCAGGGTTCGACCCCCGGTCGCGCCAACAATTTTTGTTTGACCATCCCTGGGCCACGTGGCGACCTCCGAGCCTGCCACATGGTAGCTTCTAATTGGCCCAAATTAAAACACGTGCACCCAACTACTAATCTAAACGCGACACTTGTCAACCTGCCATTCACCTAGAAGGAGTATTCCCTAGACTATTATTTTTTAAATATTCAAAGACCAATCAAACTTGGTCAAAGTCCAAAAGGTACAGTTTACTGGACTTTACAAACTGCGATAACTTCTTCATACGGTGTCGGTTTTTCGAACCGTTTACGGCGCCAAAATTAGGAAGACGAGATCTATCTGGTTGCTCAGGTTCAACACACTTCCGAACAATTTGAATTTTGAGCTATCACTTAGGTCCATGATCCAAATCTGATCACGTGGATTCTCTTTCATACTTGCAAGGTAGTGGAAAAAAGTACAGGTGGACAATCCCTCGAAGACATGGACACATAATCATCCATAATTCTCACTTTATTTTGCTCCTCGAAGGCCTCAACCTTGGGGATTTCTTGAGAATTCCATAGCAAAGGGAGGGAAATAGTTTCCTACTTACATTATTGCTAGGGGTTATTCCGTGAAAGGAGTAAGCAAACTCCTTATTCTATTATCGTTAAGCCTATAGTTGACCATTCACTTGTGACACTAAAACTTATCATTGTTTAGCCACATTGCATTACACCATTTGAACTTGTTAATTTGAGACATTTCTTTATTACTCGGTTCCAACATTCCTTTATATTTTCATTAGGTTCGAGAATATTGGGTTCATGCTTTATCACGAGGGAATAGTGGAGCGAATGAAATCCCATTGTGCTAACCAGTTGGCCATCTAAAAAAGAAGATGATATAATATATTTTAAAACATATTAGATTTTAATTTCTTAAAATTCGATCTTTACGTTTTTTATTTTTTGTTAAACCACAAAAGTTTAAAATCTAACATTATTTCTGTGTAGGAAGGGGATACATAGAATGAGATTTTTTCTCTCTCGAGAAATCAAGGATTAAAATAGAAAGAACAACAACGAACCTTCAATTTCTTAAAAACCGACCTTTATGTTTTTTATTATTTTTCTTTCTTTATTATTTGTTTATTCCTCCTCCACATGGACTCTTCTTTCGTCATACATTGTCCCAATGATGGATCCACTTTGGGATTCGAAACGTCGACAAAATTCACATGCCACTGTGGTAAATCTGCTCCCTCTCTCTACAAAAGAAAACTACAAGAGTTTAAAATCTAACATTATTTCCCTATACGGAGGGGATACATGTTCTCTCGAGAAATCAAGGATTAAAATTGAAAGAAGAGCAACAAACCTTAAATTTCTTAAAGTCGATCTTTATGTTTCTTTATTATTTTTTTATTCCTCCTCCACATGAACTCTTCTTTCCTCATACATTGTCATGATGATAGATCCTCTTTGGGTTTCAAAACATCAACAAAATTCACATACCATTATGGTAAATCTGAACCCTCTCTCTACAAAATAAAACTAGAGGAGTTTAAAATATAATACTAAAATATCTTTAAATTTTTTGAATTCAAGCTTCTGTGATCCATATTTGATATTTAAGAAAAATCTTTTGGTATTAATCACATTAAAAATGTTTTATCAACGCATTTCGAACTATCCAGTGTGATTCATCGTCAAGACAAGTCAAAGAATCAAATCTTGGCATCAGATTAAATAGAAAGCAATGTAAAGACCCTTGGATTTTTAATAGTTATATTAAACAACTAATTTAAAAAAAATATTATTTTAATATATAACATCAATTGCTTAGATTAAATTATATTAAAATTTTATCAAATGTTAAGTTATGGTTGTATACTAACGAGTTGATTTGTAATTGAGATTGAAATTTGGAGAAACTTTTGGATGTCTAGACAAACAAACTTAAAAGGTTTGGAAAGTTGTTATAGGAAATGACAATAATACATAGGAAGCCTTAGAAATTCAACCCAAATGACAAATGAAGCTAGCATAGATGTAGTTAGAGCACTTTGAGAACATTGACCATGGGTGGTTTTAGTTCGTAATTAGTTTGATGCTAACCTATGGTGAGGCTTAGGTTTGGAACCGAATCGGTAGGCTCGAACGAAACCCTAGTTTTTGGACAAAACCTTAAGCCATAACTTAAAACCCTCAAGCCTGCCTCTTGTCTTTCCTAGTCGCGATCGCTTGAGGTAAGGTGTTCGTTGAGTGTTTTTGCGGGAGTAGAGCAGAGAGAGGTCGTCTGTTGATTCACTTACAGCCATGGTGAGTTACTGTTCTCTCGAATACATTTGTTTTCGTTGCAGAGATTTGAAATGGAGTTCTTCTGTGCGGTTTAATACGATGCTTAATGCATTAGAGGTTTCCGTGTTTATATTGTAAGTACAGTCGAATTTATTTCTAAAATTTGAGGTCTCTCTGTCTGTGTTTTGGTTTCCATTTTGATCTGCAGGCGGACGCGGATGTGGATGTCGGCATAGTGCAGCCGAAGAAGAGAACGTTCAAGAAGTTCTCCTACAGGGGTGTTGATCTGGATGCCCTTTTGGACATGACCTCTGAAGAGCTCGTCAAACTCTTCCATGCTCGTGCTCGAAGAAGGTATTTGTAACTAAAGTATTTTAGATATCTTCTTACTGTTAATCGAACTACTGGTTTGAATTGAAATTTATTTATGTGCATTTGTTGATTCTGAAGGTTTCAACGAGGTTTGAAGAGGCAGCCAATGGCCTTGATCAAGAAGCTCCGTAAAGCGGTATGTAGTTAATCGTTTGCAAGAGTTTAACTACATGTTGTGAAAGATTTTTTGTTTGGGTTTTATGTACAACAGAATTAGATTCCATTTTTGGGTTTTAGAGCCCTATGCCAAGGAGGCTTGAACAACAGATCTACTTTTTTGGAAATTTGGGAGCTTTAGCACTTACAATGGACTTAACCGTTAAAAAAACGGTTCATTGCTGTCGAGGATATATTACACGCTTAAGTTGATATGAAGAAATTCAGTGATCCCATCTGATAAATGATAAATCTAATCGTACGAACAAAAGATAGTAGTTTTAGATGAACGGGGGGTTTCATAGATGTGGGCATGTTAACCCCTTGATCGATGCTACAGCTTGAGGCACTGGAAGAACGTTTCTCAAAATCAGGCCTCTCATCGGGAATGGAAACCTAGATTTTCCACTAAAAGAATATCTGTCAGTTAGAACAAGTGTGCAATCGCGTGGAAAATCCTTTTGGAGGGTATTTCATAACATGAAAATCCTTAATTGTATAAAACAGGTTTTACTGCCTCTATCGGAACACCTTGCTGGTTGAAGGTTATAGAAAATTGTCGGCACTCTTAATAAATTCCAAAATTAAGGTATAATGTTCACTTGCATGGAGGATGGTACCAAGGGTACACCATAATTTTTTCAGTGCACAAGATCAGGTCAATAACAATGCTTGAAGCTTTTATAATAGTATACTTATATTGAGCTCAATGTTTCACTTGTGAAATAGAACTTGAGTTGGGTGGGGAGGATAACACTCCATCCTACGAACACTGGGGCTAGAGCCACTTGACGTGTTCAGTTGCATAATATATTAGGGAGGACAAAATGAACAATATTATTCTTATGGTTTATACTGGAGTTCACGTGAAGATTTGCAACTTATCTCAGACCTTGATACAGTGAATTGGGAACTCATAAAAGATTCCGTTATATTTTCAGTGGTGTAGACTGATGTCTGAATTCTACTATTTTGAATGGTAGGTAGAAATTCATTGATTCTGTCGATAATAAGTGATAAAGCTAATCGTACAAACAAAAGATAGTAGTATCAGATGAACGGGGAATTTCATAGATGTGGGCATGTTAAGCCGCTTGCCCGATGCTACAGCTTGAGGCATGGAAAGACGGTTTCTCAAAATCATGCCTCTAGTTGGGAATGGATACCTAGATTGCCCACTAAAAGAATATGTCTGGTAGAACAAGTGTGCAATTGCGTGGAAAATCCTTAACTGCAATATGTATTCAAGAATTTTGAGTATGTTTTCAGTAGTGTAGGCTATGCCCGGATTCTACTATTTTGACCGCTATACCTAGTGTTTCTCTGAATCATATAAGGGGCTTGTCTTATGATTTATCAGAGTATCCTTTCTCCAATTTTAACTGTTTGTGTTGGAGTATGTTAATGGTCGTTGGATTTAGAAATGTGTGGATACCTTCAATTGATAGAAAAACCAAGGTTATGTACATTAACCTTTTGTTTTGGTCATATACGTAGTCGTGGACAGTTTGATTACTAGTATTTTAATGTTTACTGCTTGGAGTTTATCTGAAGATGTGTTACACCTACCACCCGTTAATCAAGCTAATTATGATATAGTAAAATATTTCCGTGTTTATTAGAGTAGCTTATGTCCTAATTCCACTATTTTGATTTATATACCTTATGTTTTCTTTTATATAGGCTTGTCGTGTTGGAATAGTCTTGTCCTGTTTAAATCTCCCAGCTGTTCCATTTCCATAGCAACTTCCCGGTGATTGTCTGGAATGGTTAGAGTTTTACAACATATTTATGAAGGGAAACATCAAAGCTGAAATTGTGATCCAACTTTAGATGGAAAAACATGGTGATTATCAAACTCCAAGTGTACGTGATAGTTATCGATGACAACTACAAGTAAGATATTCCCCCATCAAGTTTTGAAGGGTAAATATTAATTTACATAAAAAGAACTTGCTGGAATTTTGGCAGGGTTATGCAATATCTACAGTCACAGCTTTCAATAACTGTTCTATTGTCAAGACCATCATGTTTCAATATGGTAACTTTCTCTTGCTGTAAATGGTTGCCCACCACAAGTCAGAGCCATTTGCATTACATACGGCACGTAAAATTCTACAAGTAATAAATGTAGAGGAGGAAGAATACGTGTTGTACATTTTCTCAGAGAATTGTGTTTAATCTTAAATTGTGAATTGTAATCCTTAGGACTGATTGGTCTTATGTACTATCTTGTAGATTCTAGTTAAATTCTAGTTTTTATAAATAGGGTGCTTGATAAAAAAGAAGTAATATTTTCTGGTGTTTAAGATGTTGACAAGGGAATGAAGGTCATCACCACCAACAATCTATCAAAATTTTACGAAGTTAGCACCAAATGGCATTCACAATTTTCAGTTTGGGGGGATTTAAGATTCAATGAATTCATGGCATCGAGATAACAGCTCTTTGCATACAAATCATTCTTTAATTAGTGCACTTTGAAAATTGGATGTTGATTGAAGGTCCAATGTGGTATAAACTTTTAAGCACGACAAAGAATTTAGATGTGGCCATTAGTGGTGACAAAATAGCTCTTTGCATTGTTTTTTAAAGGTTCTTGGAATGAAGTGTGAAACCTACATGGCAATACCTCTGCTTTTTTAGTTAGGTGCCTTGTAGGATGGTGACATGGATCACTTTGCATTGGTGTTTAAGTGGTCCAACTTTGGTTAGTTATAATCATCCTCTGCCCATATTTCTATTACAGATACATAACTAAGGAGGGGATGGTCAAACCTTATATGATACAACAATTGTAGTCAAATTTGGGAATCAATGAATGACATGATAATGAAACTTCTTGTTTCTAGTAGTGTAGTCTGTGGATGTTAAAAATAGGGGTCTCCTATTTACATGTTGCACATCATTGCATAAAATCACAACACCAGATCTACAGTGGAGAAACCTCCACAAGAAAAACTCCACCTTGAACAATTGCTCATTACATGTATTATTAGTGTGTAATCTAACCAGATTGTTACGTTTTGCTTTTCAGTCTCCTTGCTTGATCTCTCTTGTAATCAAGATCCAATGAGATCTCAAGTCTTCAAGAATGGCTAGATTTGCTAGGAGGTCTGCCACTTTCTTGGTTGTCCTCGTATGTTTGAAGTCTGCCTACATCAATGTTGGTGGCTTGTTTTATATGGTTAATTTGTCCCTCTAGTTCCCAAGGTTGGATTGGTCACATTTATAATTAACTTCTCATCTACTAACATCACTCTTTTGCACCCAAGTGCAAGAAAGAATATGTTTTGTCTATAGCTGCTTGGTTACTTATTCTTGTTCCAAGGACTTGTGTATACTGCTTGAACTCCCCCCCCACGCCCACCTGGCTGTTTTGGGCCACTCCTGTTCCTGTTCCTGTTCCTGTTCCATATTTATGATTGACTTCTCATCTTCTTTCTAACATCGCTCTTTTGAATCTAAGTGTAAGAAAGGACATGTTTCCTTCATCTCTTCTTGGTTACTTACTCCTGTTCCAATTACTTGTGTATACTGCTTGAAATCTCGCCCCACCCCCCCTGGCTGTTTTGGGCCACTCCTGTTCCTGCCTTCCTAGGTTTACTATTAGCAGTCTTATCAAAGTTAATCTTAGGGGAGCATTCTTAGTAGGATGCACTCAGTCTCCTTGACGTCTGTTGTCCTTTATTGAGACTTTGTAGCATGGTTTATTGGTTGAAAATTATAGCTGTGCAAGGAATGACCTCTAGCCTCTCTTTTCACAAGGGATGGGATGGAATGTTGCCCTTTTTCCCAGGGGATGGGATGGAGTGTCCCCCCTTTTCCCAGGGATCTCCATGGGGATGTAGGGGAGATCCCCACATTGTAGGTATGATTTCTGGGAATTCACAATGTTCGTGTATGTTCCCAATGTTATTGAGTGAGGGCTAGATGCTTGTTGGCCATTTGGAAACAAAATAGTTAATCTACTTTTTTATTGCATTCACTTGCATGGGATATGGATGATAACAGGAATTTTTATTTCATTCACTTGCATGGGATATGGATGATAACAGGCAAGCAGAGGCATTATTCTCAAGAGCTGACTGTAAAACTGAAATATTGTCAACAGACAGGTAGAATTCCACTCTTCCATGGCTGTATTCTGCTATTACTCACCATTTCTAATGTCTGAGATCCCTATGCGTTATGTTAAAATGATAATATCCTACATGTAGGAGTTATCTCTTTCGGTTTCCTTGAGCAAAATATTAAAAATGATGACAATGGTCTTACTCTCTGTTTTGCCATGTGGAAGTGCTCACAATCTTATCAATTGATAGTAGCAATGCTGTCCAAGTGGAAAAATCTAATCATTTCAAATTTTCAACCCATTTTCTCCCTGTTTAAATGTATAAGGTGATTTCTGTTCATCCTTCACTGATTCTTGAAAAGGCTTTAACAAGGTCTTGTATTAGGGATTTTGCTTCTGTGATCCATAAATTGTGATTAAAATCTTTTGGTGAAAATCACATCAAAATAGATTTGGTCGACACGTTTCGAACCAGCCAGTGTGGTTCATCATCTAATCACATCAAAATAGATTTGGTCGACGCGTATCGAACCAGCCAATGTGGTCCATCATCTTGTCCAGATGATGAACCACACTGGCTGGTTCGAAACGCGTCGACCAAATCTATTTTGATGTGATTTTCACCGAAAGATTTTAATCACAAGGTCTTGTATTATTGTAGTATATTGTTATTTTCAAAGATGATAGCAGTTATTACCTAGGCACAGTTATCCTTTAGCAATGGAGCCCTTTCTTAGGTAGGATAGCTCCCCTCACCATTACTTAAACTATATTGTTGGAAGTCATTGCACTGGAGTTTATCCCAACGGAGTTGCTTAAATTCCTCAACATCACCATTATATGCTGTAGCTTTCTGTCTGCAGTATGATGCATTTGAAAATATGGGTTCTTTGCTTAGCAGCTGAACCCTTTGTCTCTGTAATTATGATAAAACTGCAATTGCCCAAACTTCAATTCTGACAGCGGTTGATGGTGTTAGTTTGTTTCATCATTTTATTGCCTTTGGTCTATATGTCTTGTGGTTGTTAATAGGATTGTTGGTTATAAATTATGACTGTATGTCTATAAATTTTGCATTTGAATTTTCTTCATATATTGATTGTGTATTATTCATTACTTTAGACTTGAATTCTAATATCTTTGTTCCTCTCTCTCAATAGATACTGTGCTTGACCCTGTCCGCTGGAAATTGAGGTGGGGGCGGGGTGGTTACTTCTGTCTGTCCATGAAACCCTACCCCAGACCTTGATTCCTGCCCATGGAACTTGGTGCAACATTTCTGTAAATGGAGTTCTATTTTCTAAGTTTTCTGCCTGTCCTTATGTTTTCTTATTTTTTTTTGGTTTTTTAGATTGTTGTGTTATTTATAAGGTGTGAGGGAAAATTCATGATATGAAGGCATTATCTCCCTTAAATTCATTGGTATATGGCCGTATATCATAACCCGTTCAGTGATATATTATAACTGGTTCAGTGATATTATTGTTTATTGCATCAAGTATGTAATTTTACTGTGCTGTTTTCTAGTTTGTTGTTATTTATAATCATGCCAGGAAACTTTATGATATGAAAACATGTGTTCTCAGTTAAATTTAATGGTGACTGTGTATAATAACTGTCAGCCATTGTTGGTTATTGGTATGCAATTTTACCGTGTTGCTTTCAGCCCTTAATGCTACTTATACAATTTCGAATCGAGTTATGGGAGTTATATTAACATTTCAGAAATTTATGTTTATCTCGCGCTTGCATGAAATACAAACTATAGATAGTTTGTCTAATTTTTATCAATGTTTGCAGAAACGGGAAGCTCCTGCAGGTGAGAAACCAGAGCCAGTTAGAACCCACCTCCGTAACATGATAATTGTTCCTGAGATGATTGGGAGCATTATTGGTGTTTACAATGGGAAGACATTTAATCAGGTCGAAATCAAGGTAATAATTTCATGAATATGGAAACCTTCCTGGCGTATATGATATTATCTTTATTTTTAGCAATGAGTAGGATATTGATTCTTGTATTGTTGTCATTTCAGCCTGAGATGATTGGCCATTATCTGGCGGAGTTTTCTATTTCGTATAAGCCAGTTAAGCATGGAAGACCTGGTATTGGTGCTACACACTCCTCTAGGTTTATTCCTCTGAAGTAGACTGGCTTCGATCGTTTGATATGGTGGATATGTAGTGGGGTATTCTACACACTCCTCTAGGTTTATTCCTCTGAAGTAGACTGGCTTCGATCGTTTGATATGGTGGATATGTAGTGGGGTATTCTTAACTGGTTCCGGCTTACAAGTATAGGCACAGATAATTGGTTCCATATTCACATCAGTAAATCCTTTCACAACTCTTAAATGAATTTTTGAAGAGTAATTTTGGGTGTATTGATACTTTCAGTTAGCTAAAGCACTACATATATTGTACAAGTCGAACTATTTGGCATTTTTGATGAAAGTTCTGTCCAGATATTTCTGTATCTGGCCTGTAGTTGCCAGGCATGCTATTTTGGTTTAAAGTATAGGCACAGATAAATGGTTCTATATTTACGTTAATGAATCCTTTCAGAATGTTTAAATGAATTGTTGAAGAGTAATTTCGGGTATATTACTACTTTCAGTTAGCTAAAGCACTACATATATTGTACAAGTCGAACTATTTGGCATTTTTGATGAAAGTTCTGTTCAGATATTTCTGTATCTGGCCTGTAGTTGCCAGGCATGCTATTTTGGTTTAAAGTATAGGCACAGATAAATGGTTCTATATTTACGTTAATGAATCCTTTCAGAATGTTTAAATGAATTGTTGAAGAGTAATTTCGGGTATATTACTATTTTCAGTTAGCTAATGCTGAACTATTTGGTTAGTTTGATGAAAGTTCCATCCAGATATTTCTGGCCTGTAGTTCACAGGCATGCTATTTGTATAGGCACAGATAATTGGTTCTATATTTATGTTAGTGAATCCTTTCACAATGTTTAAATAAATTCTCGAAGAGTAATTTGGGTATATTGAAGAGTAATGAACTATATATTGCACAAGTTGAACTATTTGTTTTAAGTTTCATCCAGATGTTTCTGGCCTGTAGTTCCAAGTCATGTTATATTTAGTTTAACTATGTAGAAATAACATAGATACTGTGTGATAAGAATTGTGCCTTTAAAAGTTTTTTGACTTCTCTGCTACATCATAACCATTTTGAAGTTTACCTTTAATATAGGCAACTCCAGTTTGCTTCAAGTATAGTTATTAGTTATTTTTAATTTACGTGGAGAAATCATATAGATCTTAAGAATTGTGTTCTAAAGAGGTTTTGACTGAATTCCATCCTCAATAATTTGCTGTCTTTGATCTATAATTACTTTCCTTGTTTGGCCTCAGTTCAGATTTTCTCTTGAAGAAATATTAGAAATTGAAAGAGGTAAATGCCGGGCTATTTTAGCGGATGCTTGCTTATTTCATGAGCCTGCATTACTTTGTTATACAGAATGGAACAACATAGTATTTGTGAAATTGAAGGGCTCATAATATTTGTGATACGGAATGGAACAGCATAGTAGAGCTGAACAACAATAAAAGTTGTTATTCCATTGTCAAAATATTATGTCATTTACATTGAATGGCCTTTTTTTATATATAAGCATAGAGAATAGGAGTGGCATGTTTTTGTTTTGATATATCTTATAGTTAATTTATTAATCACTAACTTATACATGTACTATCCTCCTGGGCCCTGGCTTCTGTATCATTTCCTCGCGGTTTAGATTTAAAGCATCCAAGGAGGTTAGATAATGCGAATTTCATGTACAATATCGCTGCCACTGTTAGATTGTTCACACAATAAGAGTTGTTTTAGAAATGCTGAGCCTGGTCAGTGTCGTTGAAAATGACCCCGTCATCAAAAGGAAGATTACTGTGCGGTTGTTCTTGAAATAATGGTTTTCGCTGAAGACGATACTGGATCTGAATGCCTTCTTGCATGGAGCATGGCGTATGCATCGAGTGATTTTGCTTGTTTTGCTTTTTTTTCCCCATTGCGATGCTCAATGGGAGCTATTCACTATTGGGGGCCATCTGTTGCTTTCTCATCTTTTGAATTTACACCTTGATACACTTGCTTACCCCTTGTCTCTGCCTTTTTCTTCTGTAACTGTTGTTCCACTAATGTGCTTCACAGCTCCGTCCACCTCCACGATATATTGAATTCCACTGTCCAAATGCGTTGATGGATTTTCTTATAGTAGGCTTTGACAAGTTGCTTTCTCTGGGATAAAGATACTTCTCGCTGTCAGACAAAGAGGTGTTGACGGTATCATTTCGAGTTTTGGCTGGAGCAATGCCCAATGGGGTGGTGGACGAAGAAATTGGGCTCAGTGAGCTTCAATGTAGCATATCCATGCCCTTTTTTGGCTGCTCAAGATTTGCATTGGTGGTAATCATTATTGTTGAATATTAAATGACATTATCATAATTGGTACTTGGAATAGTCATCGTACTCTGTAGAGGAAGAAGTGGATTGAGTCCTCATACGTGTCTTGATAATGTGTCTTGATAATGGAAAACACATTTATATTATTATTATTATTATTGACACCAATTGTTTGGGGGAGTTGGAGGTCGTACATGTCTTGATCATGGAAAACCCATCTATATTATTATTATTGACACCAATTGTTTGTCGGAGTTAGGTTTCATTTGGGGAAGATGTATTCATTGGAGTTGTGATGATGAGTTGTGAATATTCAAGATATATCGGACAAGGATTCAGTCTTGATGATGTGCTGTGATTTTCAGAATATTGCAAAGAATTAGTGGCCAATGAATGGAATCTTGATGGAGGTGCTATTTTGGAATTGCTATATGTAGATCCACTATCTCATTGGCAAGCCACTGATAAATTGCTGTAGGATAAGTTGAATCATCTGCTGGAAAAACTGTTGAAAACTGTTGCTGCCAAGGAAATCGAATCTATCTGTGAGAGAAATGTCTTCATTTTACTGTTTATGGAAAGCCTGAATAAGGGAGTGGATCCCTGTGATGGCTTATAAGTTTTAGAAGTGAATGGGTCCCTGTAATGGCTACGAGGCCTGCAGAACAAGGGAAGGGTTCTCTATAATGGCTATGGAAGCCTGTAGAAGTGGATGGATCAGTTGTGGTCACAGAAGCTTTGTTTTGATTGGGCCTAGAGGTGCTCTCCAGCCCACAGTATGGAAGATGTTCTGTCTTGTAAATTTTTTGATCTGGTTAAATAACATAAAAATAAAATGAAATAATAATATTATTAGTCATAACTATTAATTAAAACATTTTAATTTTGTAAAAGTTGTCTATTGACCCAACAGAATAGCCTGGACTGCAGTTTTTTTTGCTGGAATCTGGTAAAAAAAAATTAAAAAATTCAGGTAGTTGAAGTGTTTGAATTGCATTTTTGATAGTGGAAATGAATTCAGCACTATCAAAAACCTTTAGAGCACCCAAAACACTGAAGTTTAACAACTGTAAACAAGATTCTGATAAATCTTAACCTTTAGAGCACCCAAAATACTGAAGTTTAACAACTGTAAACAAGATTATGATAAATCTTTGCATTTTTGATAGTGGAAATTGATTCAGCGATATCAAAAACCCTTAAAGCACTCAAAATACTGAAGTTTAACCACTGTAAACAAGATTCTGATAAATCTTTGCCGAAACTTTTCAAAATCTTACCGGAATTTCTGGGTTATTTTGTCGGTTTTTTTAGACTACAGCTTTTGTAAAATTACATTTAAATAAAAATAAAGTAAAATAATAATATTATTAATCATAACTATTAATTAAAACATTTTATTATTTAAAATAACATTTAACTAAAAATAAAAAAATTAATAATATAATTATAATTAATAATTAACCTCTCCAGATAAATCTTAACCTCTCCAGATCTCTCAAGTGCTAAAAGGGGTCAGGTGCCAACCCTTTTTAGATTGAAAAAGATTTGATAGATGGATCTCTTCAAGCCAGGGTCTAGAAATCTACAAAGAGGAAGGGTGATCACGTCGTAGCCTGTGTATATGACGTCGTTTGGTTTATAGTACCATTCAACATATAAGAACATTTGATCACGTCATAGCTGGGTATATGCGTCCTTTGGTTTATAGTACCATTCAACATATAAGAACATTTGATCGTTTCATAGCTGGGTATATGCGTCCTTTGGTTTATAGTACCATTCAACATATAAGAACATTTGATCACGTTATAGCTGGGTATATGGCGTCCTTTGGTTTATAGTGCCATTCAACATATAAGAACATCGTCTCAATCAGTTATATCGTGGTTTTCGGTCTTTAGATGCCTTGCATTAGATCAGATAAGTTGGAGACATGGTTTTGGGGGCTTAGGTTTTTTGCTTTAATATTTTTGTGATGTGTTGTGAATAGACCATCATCAAAATTTTTCATGTTTTTCAGTGCATGATCTCTAGAGATTGTTGCTTTTCTCCTAATTTTCTCTGTTTTAAGTTTACATTTATTCAGAACCATATTTCCGTAGCAGTCTCCTAATTTTCTCTGTTTTAAGTTTACATTTATTCAGAACCATATTTCCGTAGCAGTCTACGGACATCTACATATTTCACATATTTTTTTTTTTGTATAATGCATCCTTTGGTTTATAATAATTTACATTTATTCAGAACCATATTTCCGGAGCAGTCTTTTTTTTGTATAATGCATCCTTTGGTTTATAATACCATTCAACATATAAAAACATTGTCTCAATCAGGTATATCGTGGTTTTCTGTCTTTTGATGCCCTGCATTAGATCAGAGAAGTTGGAGACATGGTTTTGGGGGGGCCAGTGTTTTTCCTTGAATGTTTTTACGATGTGTTGTGAATGGATCAACATTACAAATTTTCAAAAAATGCACGCTTATTTTCAGTGCATGATATCTCCCGTGCTAGCTATGTGGGATTGTTGCTTGTCTCCTAATTTTCTCTGCTTTAAGTTTACATTTATTCGGAACCATATTTCCGGAGGAGTCCTCCCTGTTAAGAGCATAAAAACAAATGGAAATACATGGTTTGTAGTACGGACATTCACACATTTATGACGTCACACATTTTCATTGAGTTTGAAGTATGGATTTTGAGGTCGACCATCTATTAGTTTAACAATTTTTTGAAATCAAGTATTGCCAAAGCAGGAGCTTCTGTAAAACCAAATGATAATAAAGCAAATCTTTCATGAACACTTTTATCTCTCTAGATGTCCCTTTTTGTCACAAGTCTAAACGAAATTTGTAATTGAGAGGCCTTCACCATTTTCGTAAAACTAGACCTGGTGGAGAATTTATTATTTGAATTCTTTTCCGTAGAATAAGACTTTAAGTTGAATTTATTTAGGTAAGCTGAATGGTATTTATTCATTTTTGCCAGAGTATTTTTGCTTGTAGAAACTTTCACGGAGGAATTTGGAATTTAGTTTCGAGTTAATCCTGGTATTTCTGTGTGAGTTTAACTAAGTACAATTCGGAAGACCAAGTCACCTTTATCTGTGACCTGAGTTTATCGAGGTTCCGCTAAACGTTAAGGCTAATGATTCGTAATTCCAGTCAAGGGTACTAATCGAAATCTTGAATATAACATGTGACAAATTGGTATAGAAAAAATGTAAAACACGAGATTTGAGAAATTTGCCGTGGAAGTGCTAGATTTTTGAGTTCTTTAGATATTAAGTTCGGGGATAGATTAAACAAGAAATAACGATAGAGAAACAGAATGGAAATTGAAAATAAACTCACACAAGTAATCGTACAAAGATTTACGTGGTAAAACTTTGACATGGTGTTAAGGAAATCTCCATGGGGTAAGAGATTGGAAACTCTTATTAATCAATAATGATTCTCTATAGTTACAAGCCTCTCGGCCATCCCAATTAACATGGACGACTTTGTTACATAATTGCTTCTTTGTTATACAAATCGACTGATCAATAAATTATAATAATTACATGATTAGTTGTCACATTTCAACAAACTCCACCTTGACAACAATTTTCCTAATCCCTTGCCCATGCCCATTCATCATCTCTTTTGCAAATCAAGAGAAGCCAGACACCATTTCAACTTCTATACTGTAATTGGCTTTGTGAATATTCTTGCACGATTTTCTTGTGTACAGACTTACTTGAGAACTACTTTTGCCGCCATCGATCACATGTCTCACAAAGTGATACCTTACACCAATGTGCTTGGTCTTGCTGTGATACGCTGGATTTGTAGCCAAATGAATAGCACTTTGACTGTCACAGAATACATTCACTTTTTCTTTCGCCCTTCCAATCTCATCAAGTGGACCGTTTAACTAGATTGCCTCTTTATAAGCATCTGAAGCGGCTATATACTCTGCTTCAGTGGTGGACAAAGCAACTGTCTCTTGAAGTTTTGACATCCAGTTGATTGCTCCGCCTGCAAGAATAAAAACAAACATAACTCGTAGTAGAGCTCCTTTTGTTCAAATCTCCTGCATAATTAGCATTCACATATCTGCACACCAAACTTTCACGACCATCAAAGATTATGCAATGGTCACTTGTGCTTCTAAAACACTAAAGTGCCCATTTCACTGCTCACTAATGTTCTTCCCTGAACATGTCAACAACTCCAATGACATGTGAAATGTTAGGTATTGTAGATACCATCACATACATTAAGTTGCCTATCGCATTTGCATATGGTACATGAGACATATACTTCTTTTCTTCAACAGTTCTAGGGCTCAAATCGAAGAAAGCTTAAAATAGGAAGCTAATGGAACATCAACAAGTTTCACATTGTTCATACCGAACTTTTCAAGTACTTTTTCCACATACTTTTGTTGTGAGAACGAAAGCTTAACATTCTCCCTGTCTCTGTGTATCTCCATGCCCAAGAGATGTTTCGCTGTTCCGAGATCCTTCATATAAAAAATCTTAGATAGTTGAGCCTTTAACCTGTGGATTTGTTCCATTATTTTACTTGCAATAAGCATATCATCAACATAGAACACCAAGATAATGAATATGTCATTGAAACTTTTGAAGTATACACAATGATCATACTCATTTCTGATAAATTTCTGGCTCACCATGAAAGAGTTAAACATTTTGTACCATTGTTTGGATGACTGCGTCGGGCCATACAATGATTTCCTGAGCTTGCAAACTAATCTTTGGCTGCGACCTTGTAAAAAACCTTATAGCTGATCCATATATATCTCTTCATCCAAATCACCATGAAGAAAAAGCCGTTTTAACATCTCACTGTTCTAACTCAAGGTCAAGTAATGCAGTTAGTGCTAACACAGTACAAATAGAAACAAGTTTTACAACTTGTGAAAAAATCTCATGAAAATCAATACCTTCAACCTGAGAATACCCTTTTGCAACAAGCCTCGCCTTATACCTATCAACTTGAAGACTCATTTGCACCCAACAACACTTCTCCCTTCAGGAAGTTCTACAAGATCACAAGTATTGTTCTTGGCTAATGAATACATTTCTTCTTCCATAGCCTTATTCCATTTCTCGCTATCTGCATCATCCATTGCTTCCTGATAACAAAAAGGTTCCCCATCTTCAATAATCAACGCAAAAGATGAAGCAAAATATTTATACCTTTTGGGTGTGCTTTTTTCACTTGTAGACCTTCTTAGAGTGATTGGTCGTTGAATTGGTTCTGGAATTTCTACAATTTCCTTTGCTGCTTCACTTTTTTCATCACAAGTCTCTCATTCCTTTCGACTTTCTGGAAAAAGTTTAGTCTCCAATTGAATTTGCTGATTTGGCGATCCCTGTCCCTGTTCAACTTTTCCAACATTCGAGTTTAGAAGAGAGGATTCATC
The DNA here is from genome assembly GCA_034641835.2 of Pinus albicaulis. Lineage (NCBI taxonomy): Eukaryota > Viridiplantae > Streptophyta > Pinopsida > Pinales > Pinaceae > Pinus > Pinus albicaulis. The sequence goes on from JAXQQM020059414.1 coordinate 380,950, forward strand.
AAATGTTACATCTCTACCAATGACTATCTTTCGTGAAGAAGGATCCCACAACCTATTTCCTTTCACTGCATAATCATATCCACAAAAAACATTAAATTTCGATTTTGGATCTAACTTTGAACGCTGATTCCTAGGAATAAGAGCATAGGCATCACAACCAAAAAACCTTTAAATGTGAATAATCACAAGATTGATCTGACCAAACTTCTTTAGGAATTTTGCAATTTATGGCAACAGAAGGGTAATCTGTTAACTAAATAACAAGCATTAGATACTTCTTCTGCCCACAACTCCTTTTGCAGGTTCACATTGCTGATCACGCTTCTGGCTCTTTCCACAAGAGTCCGATTCATATGTTCAGCAACAACATTTTGCTGAGGAATATAAACAATAGTTTTATGTCTAACAATCCTTTCATTCTTACAGTATTGTTCAAATTCTAAAGAAGTAAATTCACTGCCATTGTCAATTCTTAAACATTTAATTAATTTCCCTGTTTTCTTTTCCACCATAGCTTTAAATTGTTTAAAAACATAAAATACATCAGTGTTCTTTTTCAACATATAGACCCAAACTTTTCAGGAGGAATAATCAATAAATGTTAAGAAATATAATGCACCTCCATAAGACACAGTTGGAGATGGTCTCCAAAAATCAGAATGAATATAGTCCAAAATTTATTTACTATTATGACTTCATGTTTTAAATATCAATTTACATTGTTTTCCATACACACAATGTTTACAAAAATCCAACTTCAAAGATTTCAAATCAGGAAGCAACTTGCGGTTCATCAGTACCTAAAGACCTTTTGCGCTCATGTGACCCACCTGCTGATGCCATAGGTGAGAACCATCTTTTACTTTTTTTCTGATACAATCGTTGCCTCACTGACTTGAGTACTTCCTTCGAGTTTGTAAATATTTTCGACCTTTTTCTGCCTTCATAACAACCAGGCGCCTTTTGAGACTTTCAACACTTCATTATGATCTGTAAACTTATAACCATCTGAGTCCAAAACTCCCAAAGAAATCAAGCTGTTCCTTAATTCAGGTAAATCCCTAACATCAATTAATGTTCTAATTGTATCATCATACATTTTAATTTTTACATTTTCCATCCCAACAGTCTGACAAGATGCATTATTTCCCATAAACATAGAACAATCATTTACAACTTCATATGAAGTAAACCAATTTTTGTGCGGACTCATGTGATGAGAAGCATTAGAGTCTAACAACCAATTTTCAACATATGAGAGACATTACAAACATGGAAAGCTTCAACAAATAAAACTTTTTCAAATATACCAGAATCAACTTGATTTGCTTATTCTGGTTTTCGGACTCCTTCGGTCTCCAATAGTCTTTTTTGAGGTGTCCAATTTTGTTGCAGCACTAGCAGGGTTTACACTTATTGCCCTATGATTTTGATCTGGAAGAACCTCTTGCTTTCCCCCTTTTTCCTTTGACCGACCTCTAGCTACCATGGCTTCTGGTGCAGATGTTCCAATACTAGATTTCCTTCCTTCTTCTTTAGATAGCAGAGCTCCCACAACTGATTCAAATTTCAAAGAATCAACAGTGCTCAAACTGATTGAAGTTACGAAGTGGGCCCATGACTCGGGCAAAGAACACAACAAGGTGATTTCTTTGCCTTCTTCCTGAATTTTAACTTCCATATTTGGCAACTGGAAAATAAGTGTATTAAAAACATTTAAATGTTCTGCACATTTTGTACCCTCCTCCATCTGAACACTGTACAATTGTCTTTTCAAATAAATTTTATTGGTTAATGATTTGGTCATATACAAAGTTACTAGTTTTTCCCACAAACCTTCAACTGTTTTCTTTTCAACAATATTAAAGAGAACTTCATCTGCTAGGCATAACTTAATGGTACTGAGAGTTTGGGCATCCAAGTCCTCCCATTCCGAATCTCATATGCTTGCAGGTTTTTTCTTTACCCTGTCTAATGCTTTGTGCAACCCTTGTTGCACCAACAAGTCCCTAACTTTCAGTTTCCACATTGCAAAATTTCTCTTCCCAGTGAACTTCTCCAGCTCGAACTTTGCATTTGTCATTTTGACAATTCTTTCCAACTATGGTTCACTGGTTTTCCTTCCTTCTTAAATTTCAAGCTAGGGTTTATTTGTTTGCAAGGTTTTCACTTTCATCTAGAGTTTCTCTAAATTTCTTTCCTTAAAAAAAAATGATTTTGTTCCCTCTTTAATTCAATAAATTTCCAAAATTTGTTAAAAAAAAGAAAACAGTCCAAGCTCCTTCACACAATTCTTTTAAACCCTCTTCAAACAACACTGATTTTCTAAAACCTTTTTTCAACATTTTTGATTTCTTAAGCAAAGATTATAATAACTCTGTTTCAGAAAAACAATAAATTTCACTGTTTGTTTCTCAGACTCGCTGGTCTCTCGCTTTGCTCCCACTTCCTCTCCACAACGGTGGCAGTGGATTTTATCTTCTGGGTGGCATCGTAGGCACCACAACCTTGGCTTTTCTCCCTCGACGACCTTGGCTATCTCTGCATCAGGCAATAACGCTTCTCCTCTCTAGTGATAGGGTCGTGGCTCGGATAACATTAGCTTGTAGACAGATTTCGGTGGCGGTTGGTGACTCCCTTTCTCCAATAACAGGGGTGTGGCTCGAATAATATACAGTGAGGTTGTTCTTTTGATTCTACAAGATATTTTTTTTAATGCTCCTCTTCTCCCTCAATGTTGGACAACTATAACACTGACGACTTTCAACATTAATTTTTTTGTGACCGTTGTGTAGATTCCACTGGTAAATGATGGCTTTAGGGCTACAATCGCACAATCTATCAACCCTATTGCACCCTTCCTTAATGACTTCAATGACCGCACAAGCACATGCAACCAACTTCTCTTTGCTCTGATACCACTTATTAAGTTTGAGGATAGATTAAACAAGAAAGAATGATATAGAAACGGAATAGAAACTAAAATAATCTCACACAAGTAAACCTTGATAGGGTGTCAAGGAAACCTCCACAGGGCAAGGGATTGGAAACTATTATAATCAATAATGATTCTCCATAGTTACAAGGCTCTCGGGCCATCCCAATTAATATGTGATACTTTGTTACATAACTGCTTCTTCGTTATACAAACCGACTGACTAGTAAATTACAATACTTACATGATTAGTTGTCACATTTCAACATTAGAGTATGATTTGGATGTTTATACTTTGAGTAGTGATTCCACTTCAATTTCCAATCTGCTGCACTAACCTTGTAATTCCCTTGTAATTCCACTTCAGTTTTTCGAATTGTGGCATATAGAGAGTTCATTTTGTCCATTCAATGTCTTTGCTTAAAATGATTGGCCTAAATACAATAACTCGAAGCTTAGATTACCCTTGGAGGATCCCAATGGCGGCTAGAGCACAGACTTAAATGTAGATAGAAATTAAAATGAGATGTTATTTAATGTGTTTTTTTTTTTATATGTTAAATTTGGATGCAGTAAAATGGATTTCACATTAATTTAAAGTAAGCTTGAAATGAAAGAATGTAAAATGTGGGTTCATCATTAATTTAAAGTAATATGCAGGTTTATAATTATTTAATTATCAGTTTTTATAAATTTTATTTTATTGATCATAATTAATTTAACAATTTACGTTTTTTGGTTTGTTAGCTTGTTCTTGTGAGTGTGGTTTAAAAATTTGTAATTTAGAGACATCTCAGTTTTCAAAATCACTTGGGAATTGCATTCTATGTATAGACCATACAAACTTTTGATATGGTTGGATGTTTTTTTTGGTGTCCTCCCTATTGGAGTTTTGAACTTTGGTTGCTTTACAAAATGAACACTCTTGAAATCATATCACAATAGTGGGATTTGACTTAACTATATTTATGTTAAAATTTTAAGATTATTGATTCTAGTTTAGATGATTTTAGCATTATTAGTAAATTATATTTGTTTATTCAAATCTAAGGATTAATAATTGTTTTCTATCTCTTTTACATTTTGGAAAAAGTGCTATAATATTTTTTTCTTTCTTTCTTACATTTTGAAAGTTTTATATTCTAAAATTGTTTGTACAAATATCTACTCAAAGAAAATTGAAGTGATTACAATATAGTTAGTGAATACCAAAGTACATGTAATTTTGCTAAAGCTTTTATAAGAGGATTATTATGAGTTCCTATAATAAAAAATAATACAAGTTTCCACCACTCTACTCCAAATTAACATATCTTTGTCGAATACAAAAATATTTAATAAATTTGCATTACAAACATGCAAAGACGATTAACATTTATTTTACATAATATCCATAATGCAGTTGCTCACGAGGCATAGAATAGACAGTGACAGGGTGTTATGCTAAGGCACTTTGCGGTGAAGAGGTCACCGATTCAGAACCATATGGGCAAAAATCCAACCATGCTAAGGGTTGGTGTGGCCCATACTGGGTGCAATTCCAGGGTGATTTTGATAGCTATCCAAGCCACATGTTAGGTGTGCAAGTCATCTTGGGACTCACATTACCTAAGAAAAAATAAATCCATAATCCATTTTAAAAAAGAAACATGTAGCCTTGGAGTTGAGTACCTAGAATATATCTTTTGCCAAGAAATTAAATTTAAACAAACAAGTACCCTTAGCTTTGAAATGGTTAAATGGTAGGATTATTAGAGGTCATGAAGACCATGTTAGTTGTGACCCTCAATGATCTGCATTTGAATGTTAGTTTTGCTGTGCTAATTTCATTTTCAGATTTATAATTTATTTACTGATCTTATGATTGATGCACATGTTTCCTCGCTGTTTATGTGTGTCAAAAAGGTAATTTAACTGAGTTTTTATGAGTGAATTTAAGAGCATAAAGTATGAATTTAAAATGTTGAACAACAACAACATAAAGAACAACAAATCATCACAATTGATCCATCAACACAGAGTTTTGATGAAGGAGTTCATCCCTCTTGGGCTACATCTCCTTGGTCCATCTTCCATGGCTTGGGCCCATGTATTAGCTCAATAGTGAAAAAATTGCTATTTATATGCATAAAATTCTCTTGAAACATACTCCAATGAGTTCAGAATGTCGAAATCTATCTGAAATGACTATTCATTCACTCCATTTGACCTTCAGCTGATCTAGGCATGACCTTCCTTCCTAGTGGCTATGGGCTTCAATTCTCTTCAAAGGGCCAAAAACACTTGTAGAATTGCTCCTCTGCCTCTGCAACCCATTCCAATGTGTTCAAAGCTCTGTCACTGCGTTCGACGAACTTTATTGATGAAGTTTGAAGTTCGTCGAACATCAACCCATGCTGAATTTGTTCCATTAAATTCGACAAAAAATTCGTATGGATTCTTAACTTTGTGAACTTCGAAAGGTGTTTGGAGAATATACTGTGATTTTCCGTTAGAATGCTTTTAGTGCTAGAGATACCTATTAGTTTTAGTCTCGAGGTTCTAATTCTTAGTAAATATAAGTGTGAAAGTGTTCCCAACAACATTAAAAGAGGGTTCAATTTAGGATATCAAACGTTATGGACAATAAATATGGGAATGGGTGACAATATTGAATTATATATATATATATATTCAAGTTTTTAGTATGTCGAATTTAATGCCTAATTTTATCGCTAAATTTTTAACTGTTGAACTTTATTCGAATTTCAAAGTTGTTGAACTCGAACAGGAACACAAACGCGGTGACTATGGTTCAAAGCATGCCAATCTTCTAGGAATGACTCTTCTTGAGCCAAAATTGGTCGAAAATTGCTCAAGATATGACTCATTTAAGTTTTCCCTAGAATCCTCCAAATCTGGAGAAGACTCTAGTTAACCCTGACAAATTGGTGATTCCGCCGAAATTTGGTAGAGTCTGCTAAAAATCCGCCACATTAACTGTGAGTTTAAATAAGGTTAATCCTGGATTAAAGGCAGATAAGGACGGATTAATTGCGCACTAAGCGCGTTTAGTTTGAGTGCTCGGTCGACGGTCATGTGGAAGGTCAGGTGGGGAGGAGAGCTGGCCCCCTCCCTTCCACCATCAGAGTCCGCATATGGTTCAAATACATTGTGGGCATGGAGGCTTTACAAGCCCCGCCCCGTGCTCTGTTGGTAAAAGCGTTGTAACGTTTGGGGAGAGGTCACGGGTTCCACCTTGACCTCCGCCCCTATACATATATTTTTCACATTATAATACACAACATATCATTGTATTATCCAAGCTTTGATCCGCCATCATATTAAACTAACCCAAGGTTTAATTAAAATAATATAAATATATAACATCTAATTTATATGTGCTTCTATACTAATGTATTAACACAGGATTTTGTAATATGCGGTCCATAGTATATAATACTTGGACTATGGTTGTATAATCTGGGTTTGGATTAATATATATATATATATATATATATATATATATATATATATATATATATATATATATATATATATATATATATCCAACCTTAATAATTAAAAAATAATTTCAACACATAATAATTTATCATGAACCCAAATTCAACATTGGAGGACATTGGGCAATTTCACCTTCTCAAATTCAAACTAGCGAATCCTGTTGTGACACTCGTCATAGTGCCACTGGGCATAAACTAAAGAATATTCCCTGCATGCTGACTAGGTTGCCATGTCATCAACCTGTCACTGTTATGCAATTTTTTTTAAAATTTACTCGTTTTGAGCAACGGTCAACATGCTATAACTTCTTCATCCGAAGTCGGTTTTAGATGAAACGAATTGCGTCGGATTCCTGGCGACGGGCCAGTCGCTGTTGTTTAGTGTCCAATCAATTCTGAGCACTTCATTTTTGAGCTAAATACTGAGTCCTTTATCATTCTACCCCACTAGAAGCCTTTTGGACCCCAAAATCTCTCTAATTACTGATGAAGTGGATGAGGGTACTGTTCCCTTACCCTTCCAGTCTCTATCCACTAAAATTTTCCCATTTTCATCATATGGAGCTTTTCACAAAACTTAACTTTTTCCTTGATTCTTGTGACCTTCTCTTGCTGTCGTTGACACCATCATGCTGCAATTTTTCTGAATTTGCAGAGCAACAAGCTATTCTTGCAGAAACCATCTTGTTCCTACCTTGGTCATTGATCAAAGGAAACTTAAAATTTGTCTCACCTTGCACACTATCACCATGGCGATTTTTAGTTGATCTTGCTTTGTACTTGCGTCGTCTCTTGACCAAGTATCTTCGCCATTGCCATGTACCCTTTGGAAACCATAAACAATCATTTGTGGAACCCATGCCTTCTTTGTCAAACTGCTTTGTCGTTTTCTTTGACCTTTGCACTCTCTTGCACCGGCATCTTGTTTCCAACACTGCTCAACACTGATGTTGACCGCTGCAAATGTTTTACATCTTGTTCAACTCCTTTCAAAGGAAACTTGTTAAAATCCCGAAACATCTCATTACAAACATAAACATATTTTTGAAAAGTTTGATTCAAAATATCTCTTTGTTTGATCATCAAAAATGTCAAATTCTGAATTGCATTCATTATCCTCTCCATTTCTCCTGCATGTATAAGAGACAAACTTGTCTTCTTCTTATGAACTCTAACTATGTACTCAATACTATCTTTAAACAAGTGATACTTATTCTCATGATGATGAAATACTGCTTTCCTATCATACAGATAAGGACTTCCCAATACAATACTTGATATCTCAAGCGACACCACGTCAAGTTCAACTTCATCAAGAAAGTTTGAATTGATGGCGAATCTTAGTATGCACTTCCTTGTAACCTGCAAGTTTTCATTCTTGCATATCCAACCCAAAGGATATGGCCTTGGATGTCTAATAGTTTCAAGGTCTAGCTGCTTAAACAAGTCTTCGGAAATCAAGTTAGCTTGTGACCCACTATCAAAAAGTGTATCAATCTTGGTATGTTTAGAGACAACTCTAATATGGAAAATTTTTATTCTTGTATCTTCATCTTGAGTAAAATTTGAACAATTTGAAGAACTAGTGCTTGCTATGTGTTTACCTTTCAAACCGATGGCTGTAATCTTTGTCTCATCTCCTGAATCTGACCCTAAGTCATGTTCAACTATAGCAACAATTTTACCCTTCTCTTTGGCTTTTAGCTTGTTTGGCTTCAACTCTGGATGAAGTTGCCAACAATGGTATTCATCATGGCCAGTCTTTGAATAATTTTTACATGTGAGTTTTTCTTTCTCTCTTTTTACAGAGCTATTTCTCTTTCTTCTTCCATAAAACTTTCCCTTTTCTTTACTCCCACTTTCACTTTTCTCATCTATGTTTTGTTTCCCTCTTGCTTCTAAGTGTGTGGCTTGAACACATACTTCATCTATGTTTTTGGGATTAAACATGAGAATAGTGTGCCTAAGTTAACTGTGCAAACCCCCAACATACTTTAACAAAGTTTCTTGAGAATATAAATTAATACCCAAAATAAAAGCTCTTCTCCAAATTCATGAGTATAATTTTGCACACTTTTCCCTTTCAACTGTCTAAAATTTTGCCAATCCATAATTGCCTTTTTCCCGTCAGCTAATGGATAGAATTTCCTTTTAATGGCAGCAATAAAACTTGACCAAGACATAGAGATCTTACCGTAGCTTTTAATCTCTTCTTGAGTCCTTGCTTCCCACCATACAAGTGCAGATCCTTCCATCCTCAAAGAAGCCAATTGAATCTTTATGTCGTCTTCATGAAGGTTCTGAATCCTACATTACACCTCCAATTGACGTATCCAATATTCCAATCTTTCTGCATTTACCTCGCCATTATACATTGGAAGCTCAAATTTGACATTTAGTTTGAGTAAGGGTGTCTTTCCTTTTGTGGCTTTTGAGTGAGTGTGAGTGGTTTTTGTGGTGGAAGTGGAAGATGACGTGCTAGAGATGATGAGGATGATGAATATGGTGGAGATGGAGGTGGATTTTTCTCCACTACCCTTTGGACTCTTCTCTTCATCCTTTTTATCATTTGAAGTTCCTTCTCCACGTGGAGGCTTAGAACCTTCTCCTTCCATTCCAATAGTAAATGCATGAAACATAATTTTAACCATTCCCTTTATGTCATTGAAGTCTCTCTTGACATCATCCTCTTCTGAATGACCTTGAGTATCTCTAACACCTGATATGATGGCTGTGGATTCAAGCTCAACTTCTGATGCTTGTACCTCTTCAATCAACTCAACTTCTTATACAACTTGTACCTCTTCATTCTCATCTTCTTGAGACAAAACTTGAGGTGCTTCAAGTGCAAATATGAGTGGAACTTTGGGTGAAGATGGGGCTCTTGTAGCTCTCCTTCTTCTGGTCCTAATATCAGGACTTGCAACCAACAATTTCCCTTCACCTTTCTGCAACTTTAACCTTGTTAGTATCACAAATTTGAAACCATTAAATTTGCACAAAACTCAAGCAACTATCAAACAAATAACCTTACCTTTCAACCAAGCTTTTATACCAATTCGATCTGCATTTGAATGTTAGTTTGTTGTGCTAATTTCATTTTCAGATTTATAATTTATTTACTGATCTTATGCTTGATGTACATGTTTCCTTGCTTCTTATGCGTGTCAAACATGTAATTTAACTGATTTTTTATGAGTGAATTTAAGAGCATAAAGTATGAATTTAAAATTTTGAGCAACAACAACATAAATAACAACAAACCATCACAATTGATCCATCAACACAGAGTTTTGATGAAGGAGTTCACCCCTCCTTGGTCCAACTTCCATGGCTTGGGCCTCTGTATTAGCTCAATAGTGCAAAAAATTGCTGTTTACATGCATAAAATGCTTTTGAAACCAACTCCAATGAGTACAGAATGTCAAAATATATCATAAATGACTATTCATTCACTCCATTTGGCCTTCAACTAATCTAAGCATGACCTTTCTTCCTGGTGGCCCTAGACTTCAATTTTCTTCAAAGTGCCAAAAAAAGCTGTAGAATTGCTCCTCTGCCTCTGAAACTTGTTCCAATGTGTTCAAAGCATTCCAATATGCTAGGAATGACTCTTCCTGAGCCAAAATTGGTTAAAAATTGCTCAAGATATGGCTCATTTAATTTTTCCCTAGAATCCTCCTCCAAATCTGGAGAAGAATCCAGTTAATCCTGACAAATTGGTCATCCTGCCGAATTTGGTGGAGTCCACTAAAAATCTGCCACATTAACTGTGAGTTTAATTAAGGTTAATCCTAGATTAAAGGTAGATAAGGACGGATTAATTGCGTACTAAGCGCATTTCGTTTGGGCGCTTGGTCGACGGTCATGTGGAAGGTCAGGTGGGGAGGAGGGCTGGCCCACTCCCTTCCGCCATCGGAGTCTGCATATGGTTCAAATACTAGTGGGCACAGAGGCTTTACAAGCCTCGCCCCGTGGTTTGTTGGTAAGAGCGTTGTAACGTTTGGGGGGAGGTCACGGGTTCCACCCTGACCTTCGCCCCTACAGATATATTTTGCACATTATAATACACAACATACCATTGTATTATCCAAGGTTTGATCCGCCACCATATTAAACTAACCCAAGGTTTAATTAAAATACGCCACCGGAATATATGTGATCCAAACCATATATAAACCTTTGTAATGTATTAACCCAGACTTTGTAATATGTGCTCCACCGTATATAATACTTGGAGGTTTGGATTAAATTATATATATATATATATATATATATATATATATATATATATATATATATATATATCCAACCTTAATAATTAAAAAATAATTCCAACACATAATAATTCATCATGAACCCAAATTCAACCTTGGAGGACATTGAGCAATTTCACCTTCTCAAACCCAAACTGACGAATTTTGTTGTGACACTTGTCACAGTGCCACTGGGCATAAAATGAAGAATATTCCCTGCATGCTAACTGGGCTGCCATGTCATCAACCTGTCACTGTTATGCAATTTTTTTTTAAAATTTCTCTGTTTTGAATGACGGTCAACAGGCTATAACTTCTTCATTCTAAGTCGGTTTTCGACGAAACGATTTGTGCCAGATTCCTAGCAATGTCATGGTCACTGTTGTTTAGTTTCTAATCAATTCTGAGCACTTTCATTTTTGAGCTAAATACTGAGCCTCTGTTCACTCAAGTAGTTGACTCCATATTGAATTATAGTTGCATGAAATTGTTGAAAATTACAAAAACCAAGTTGTTGTGTCACCTTTACTAGAAATAATTTTGGGAGTGGGAGTTTGACTTGAATTCTAAAAATACCAAATAGGGGCTTTATTTATGCCATCGAGGTTAAGATCATTCTCTCCCTCCTTTATGTTGACAACTCCATGTTGAGTTATTTTTGTCATAAGATATTTGTTGTAGACCATAAAATCAACTTGTAATATTTTCTTTGTTAAAAATTCCATTGGGAGTGGGAGCTTGAGTCAAAGAGTCAAAGCCTTGAAATAGAAGGGGCTTTATACCTGCATTAATTAAGATTCTCATTGCATTTCACTTGTAGAGTTGGCACCTAATAGGATGGAACCATAAATAAATAGAAACTATATTTGGTACCTTAGAAATATTTATACACATTGCATTGAACTTGCACCTTATGACTGAACCCTATTATTCAAATGATATGCCAAAATGGTGGAGCTCTTAATGCCATTCTCAAACCTTAACAAAAACAGTCCCTCCTTTTTATGTTGGTTTTATTTTGTTAATGATTTTCATATAATAGAAGTATTTTTATACGAGCTACAATTATAAAGAGATCCAAAATTTAGTTTTGGTTTGATAAGATAGTTATTCTAGGCTAAATTCATAAAAAGATATAGAAATTTATTTTTGGTTTGATAAGATAGTTATTCTAGGCTACAATCATAAAAAAATATTGAAATTGATTTTTTGGCTTGAAAATATAATTATTCTACGTTGAAATCATAAAAAGATTGAAATTTATTTTTGGTTTCAACTTTTAATTTTGAAATATTTTTGTTTCATAGACTTGTTTTTATATATGGGTGAGACAATGAATAAGAGAGTTCATTTTAGATATTAGTTACAAGTCCTTACATAAAAAATTTAGATCAAGTGCATTCCAATTTTTAGTTTTTGCTTAAAAAAATTGCAACTCTACTCTCAAATTAAAAAAAAAAGTACATTTAGTGAGTGCCAATGCATTGCTCTCTAATATAAGAATTTGTATATGTTCCTATAATATATTGAGAAAACATATTTTGTCATTATTTTAATAAACTGTTTCTATCATCTCTTTATTTTTTAATAATCCTAGAATAAAATGGTTAGAAGTAGAGACATCAATCTATATCATAGAGGGAAAGCAACAAGATTCGTCTTCACCCTATGGTCCTCAATTGGTGAATTCCATTATATCCATTAATTGTAGTTTTTGGATAAGTTATTTTCCCTTGAATTGTGCTCCCTTTATACACATTGAAGGTTTATTTCAACAAATTGAGCAACAACTTGTTTGATTTTTTTCCAAGAGTGTTCCTAGGGCTATGCCTTCGACCCACTTAATTGGCACCTTAGATTTTTCAAAAAATTGTAGCCTATCCACACTCTTCTCTATTGCACCAATCTTAGCAACGATTTTAGAGCATGTAATTTTATCTAGTTGTCACTGCAATTCCCAACCCTAATCTGAAAGGCAACATTAAACTTTTGGTCAGGAATAGTACTCCACTAGCTCAATTGAATCTAAGATTACATTCATTGGTTCCATAAAGAATTCCCTAGGTTTTGTTTGATCTATTTTCAACACACCAATCTATCTCATCGATTTTTGCTTGATTGGGTGGTTTATCTCCTCGTATCTACATTTTATCTTATGTTATACTTTTAAAGGGGAGAAACATAGGTCTTGGAACAATGGTGCATATTTAGTGATCCATAATCCCAAAGATACATCAATGGAAAAAAATTGTGATTTGCAATAACAAGGTTTGACATCTATTTTGATATCATTTTTCAAGGGTTTAACCTTTTCAAGATGTGACATTTACATTGTGAGCCTTTTTCCATACCTCTTTTGATAAGGGGAAATGAATTAAAACGTGTTTGATGGATTTTTCATTTTCTTCACAAAGGCTTTATTGGGATAATGTTCAAAGTGGAAGGTTTGTTGCTCAATGCTATCCAAAAGAATAGTTTGGATTTCAAAGGGGATTTTTGTTTCCACATTGGTTTCCACCATTAGATTCTTCATATGCATCATATAGAAACATTGCCTTGTACCTAGAACTAACTATGTATTCCCTAGTTGGCTTATGTGATTAGTCGAAGCCATCTTCTTTAGCTCTTAGTTTTATGGCGCAAACGTTCAATCTATTTACTATAAGGTCCCATTGTTCTGCCTTTGACCCTTTATCTAGTTTAAGGGGCCTTGCATTTTTCCATTATTGGGTCCAAAACAAGCCATGTTCTTCTTCAATTCCATTTGCCATAAATATTGTTCCTTTTTACTCAAAAAATTTAGCTAATTCATTTGATATTTTGTGTTCTTCATTACTTGCTGTCCAAGGATGTACCCCAATTTTGGTCTTCATGCAATTCCCCACTTTCTAGGCTGGCCAATGCCCAATGAGAGGGAATTGAAATGATGACGATATCCATATTATGGATTCCCCCATGAAATATCTTGTCATTGATCTTATCTAATATTATACGAAATGAGGTCTTATGCTCTTGTTTTTATTTCCTTTCTACCATAAGCTTGAGTGATTGATCAATTTCCAAAGGCTCTTAGTGGCTAGTGCTTTTCCAAATGAGGTGTATGTCATTAAGACCCTTGCCTTCCTAGAGCTTTGGGATTGGAAAAACTTTGCAATTTGATTAGTGTGATGGACTCCTTTTCCCCTTCCATAGAAATGTAAAAGATCCATTTCTAATATTTTCTAGATTTTCTATTTGTATGTAGGCCAAAAAATGCTAGTACACTAATGTGGCCTCAAGAGTGGATTTGACTAGCGTTGCCTCCTTGGGATAGGCACCTTTTGCTCCAACTCGTGATTATTTTCTCCACTTTGTTTAAGCCATAGAAAATTTTTATAACTATGGTCTTTTTGTCTTGGACATGAACCACACATATTTCATATGTTTGTTAAAATGTTGCACTTGTAATGGAAAAAATCGAGTAATTGATCTTTCATGTCTTTTGGTCGCCGCATTAAAAAGAGAGATTTTGGATATTGAGCCCCTTATTAGTGGTTGCCTCATAGAGAGACAAGACACATTTTAACATCATATCTTTAGTGATAGAACTAGCACCAAACAATAAAACATCACCAATGGGCATTAAGTGTGCAAAAGGCATCATTTAGGCAACCCCTCACACTTTTCTGACTTTAGTACTTGTTTGAGGCTATATTAGTATAGGGTCCCTCCTAGTTTGTGTGAACTTCTTTCATGTACATTGCTTTCCTTCATTATAAATTTGAGTGGCTTTGGAGCTTGCCTTGATTTCCTTTGTCATGATATTTGTTAGACTGAGGATCGAGCAAAAATCTCCAATGATCATTCATTAAAAAAGAACTTGTTTATTACATGGAGAATTGGTTCAACTACGTGTGGGCTGTCAATTTTCCCAACTAACTATCCATTATATTGCACCTAATTTTTACACCTAATTATTATTTACCATATTTTTGAAGGATTAAGGTGTCTAACTTTGCCCCCTTTAATCTGAAGGGGTGTTTGTGAGCCCAAGCATCGTTTTGAACTTTTCAAAATTTTCTCTTCCAAGTGCTTTGGTGAAGATGTTTGCAATTTGCTCAGCTGTGGAACAATGTCTTAGATGAATAGTTTTAGTCTCCACGTGGTATCAAATCAAATGATATTTCGTGTTGATGTGCTTGGTTAGATCATGAAATCTGGGGTTCTTGGCCAATTTGATTGCAAAATTATTGTCGACAAGTAAAGGAGTTGAGTTCACTTGTTTCTCCTGCAAGTCTTCAAGTATTTTCCTAAGCTACAAAATTTCCTTTGTTGCTTCTGCAATCGCTACATATTCTCCCATGGAATTCTGCATGTTTTGGGTTCATTTCATTTTCTTCCACAACATACACAATGTAGATTAGGTCTTCTCTCCGATTCCATCTACCCCCCCTTCATCTAAATTTATTTCTTGTACGTCCTCTTTTGTCATTGTCTCCTCAAGAAGAATTAGTCTTTCCCTTTTGGGCAACGCATACAATTTCTTCATTGGACTGTGATGCTTGTTTATTCTTCCCAAAGGAGTTTTCTCTTTATATAACCTTCTCAACTAGAGTATCAAATGTTATGCTTTTAATCTGGTGACTCGCTTGCAAAGATTCAATATAGTGAGAGTAGGTAGGATAGAGGGCCTTTACGAAGGCTGTGAGAGGCATATATTTTTTTACTTCGATGGCATATATGTCATGCATGATAGCTTTGATTTCTAAGGCTAATGCCATGGGGTCATCGTCTTTTAATTCAATATTAAATAGCTTCATTGATATGAAACCAACTCTAAAAATAGAAGAAAAGAGAGATCAACGCCTTAGAAATCAACCACTTTGAGGGGGAAACCTCCAATACATTACATAAATGAACAATTCTTGGATGCTACAAATGACCAAAACCGCATTCTATATATAGGAGGCATGGGGCCAGAATATAATCCTAGCCGACCAAACGATAATAATGTAAGGGCACAATAATAATAATATTGGGGTTACAAAGGTACAACAATAACAATAAGGGGGCTACACTAATAACAATAAGGGACTAAAATAGTAATATAGGGACCTAACATGCCCCTCTCCTTCAAAAAAGTGTTGTCCTCAACGCTTGAGTAGCTCTGGGTGCTTCTGTATAAAATTCTCATCCTCTCATGTAGAATCTTCAGTGGGTAAGTTCTTCCACTTGATGAGATACTCTGAAATTGATCGATTCCGTAGCTGTCGAGTTCTTGTTTCCATGACCGCTTCAGGTTCCAATATGATTTTTCCTTCCTCATTAAGTTCTGGCAATATTGTTTGAACTGGAATATTTTCACCTATAACCTTCTTTAAGCATGAAACATGGAAAACTGGATGTACTTGTGAAGAAGCAGGAAGCTCCAATTTGTATGCCATAGTACCAATCTTTTGCAACACCTTTTAAGGACCATAGTACTTTGGTGATGATTTATTATCCTTCTTAGCTTGCTTGAGGGACATTTCAAAACCTTTCTTCACAATTGAAATATAACTTTCATTGCTTCTAGTTATTAACAAATCATCTACATATACTACAAGATACATAACTATTTTTCCAACCTTTTTGACAAACAAAGTTGCATCATAAAGATTGTAATGTTTGAAATTTAACTTCAGAAGATGCTCGATTAGCTTTTCATACCATGATTGTGTTGCTTGTTTTAGACCATACAAGGATTTGATGAGCTTGCATACCTTTTGTTCTTGTCCCTTAACAACAAAACCTTCTGGCTGAGACATAAAACCATTTTTTTTCAAATCCCCATTCAAGAAAGTTGCCTTCAAGTCCATTTATTGGAATTTCCATCCTTTTTGTGTTTCCAAAGAAAATATGGTCTAGATGGTCACCCATTTTTCCATGGGAGTGAAGGTTTCCTCATAGTCAACACCTTTTTGTGCAAATCCCTTTTGCCACAAGCCTTGATTTATGCTTGTCAAATGAGTCGTCTGCTTTATACTTATTTTTGAAGACCCACTTGCATCCAATTTCTTTCGTTCTGTATGGAGGATCCAACAAATCCCAAGTTCCATTTTTGATGAGTGCATCATATTCCTTCATGGATTCTTTCTATTCTTCATGAGAAGCAACTTATTTGAAGGAAGCATGTTCAAAGTCAATAGAAACATTCAATTCACAATTGTACATAATATCTGTGTCATGTACATCACCTGCATTTGCACCTCTATTGTCATCTCTAGTAGAAATCATGGTCCCAGTCTTTCCGATCTCATTAGGATAGACACTTTCAAGTGTCTTGATCAACCACTTTGGTTGTTTTGGAGAAGGAATTAATGTCTCCTTTGAGGGTGTAGCATCATCGATGTTCAACTTCTCAATTCTGCTTATAACATCATCCAAATTTGACGAGGTTTTTAGAACTTCTTCATGAGGAGGAGTTGGTTTTGGTTTTTTATAGAGAGATTCCAAATATTGACCCAAAATTGGGCTCCCCCCTTCAACATTTGGAATCTCATTGTCAAATTCATGATGTCTTCATTGGAGAAATCCTTTCTAGATGATCAAGCTGTCTCTCAACAGAGTCATCGCTTTTGGTGGACTCAAGGAATATGACATCTCTAGAAACTATGAATTTCTTATTTGCCTCATCGTAGAGACGATAGGCCTTGATGGTATCTGAGTACCTCAAGAAAATTTATTTATGACTCCTTGCATCAAGTTTCTTTGTTTGTTGTTTTGGAATCAAGGCATAACAGGTGGAACCAAAAACATTGAGATGCCTAATGGAGGGGGTGTGGCCATACCACATTTCGTAAGGAGTCTCATTTTGAATAACATGCGGTGGAAACATGTTCTTTACATAAATTGCACACAAAATAACTTCAGCCCAAAACATCAATTTTACATTCTTAAAGAGCATTATGGAACAAACCATATTCAACAATGCTATGTTCATCCTATCTGCTACACCATTTTTTTGAAGATTTTATGGAACTTTAGTCTAATGTTGGATCCAATGTTGTCGAAGATATGAAAAAAATGATTACTAGTATATTCTTTGCCATTATTAGTACAAAGGACACCAATATTAATTTATGCTTCATTTTCAATCCATACATGAAAGTCTTTAAATGCTTCAAATGCTTTAGACTTGTCTTTCAACAAAGATACCCAACACATTTTGGTGTAGTCATCAATAAATGTCATGATATATTTATTTCCACTTGCAAAAGGTACAAGCATAGGACCACACAAATCTGAATGAAGCAAACCAAGTTTTCTACATGCTCTAGAATTAGAGTCATGGAATGATTATTTGCTATGTTTTCTAGGAATGCAAGAAGAAAATTGCTTTAAGTTTCTAGGAATATTTGGAAGACCAAAAACACCATTCTTTTTCATAAAATAGAGATTTTCATAATTAATATGTTCAAATCTAACATGCCATAAGAGACTTGAAGTCATTGTACCTTCATTATGCCAAGAAGATGAGATGAATGTTGTCTAGAATATGCGTATGTCCCCTTTAACTTCAACAACCTGTCTTCTTCCTCTCCAATCATCACAATTTTGTTGTTAGAAGTCCGCCTTATAGCAAAATTTCCATAAAAATGTGGATATAATGACCTTGTTGGCATACATGCACAAGGGATAGTAGGTTTCTCTGGAACTGAGGAAGATAGAGAAAATCATGTAGGAAAAAATCTTAAAGTCCAGAGAACTTGAGTCTTATTTTTCCATTATATGAAGGTTGGAGACCGAACTTGTCAGCAAAGTATACCATGCCATCTATGTTTTCATCAAACTAATCAAATTCTTCTCTTTGAAATGACATGTGGCGGGTGGCACCTATGTCTATTAGCCTTGTGTCTCTACAAGTAGCATATGCAATGCTAAATACATACTCATACAATCCAATACTACCGTGAGAAACAACATAATGAGCAAATTCTGGTGCATTACCTTTTGCTTGTTCTGTAGCTTTGCCATTTTCTTCTCATTCTTTGACCTTCTCCCATGGAATTCTTGTTGTGTAACCAGCTCCAAAAATAGAAGAAAAGAGATATCAACGCCTTAGAAATAAGCCACTTTAAGGGGGCAACCTCCAATACATTACATAAATGAACAATTCTTGGATGATACAATTTACAAAACCTCCTTTCTATATATAGGAGTCCATGGGGCCATAATGTAATCCTAGTGGGCCACAATGTAATCCTAGCCGACCTAACAATAATAATTTAAGGCACAATAATAACAAAATGGGGGTTACAAGGGTACAATAATAACAATAAGGGGGTTACACTAACAAAAATAAGGGACTATACTAGTAATATAGGGACCTAACATGCGCCTCTCCTTCAAAAAAGTGTTGTCCTCAATGCTTGAGTAGCTCTGGGTGCTTCTGTATAAAATTCTCATCCTCCCATGTAGAATCTTCAGTGGGTAAGTTCTTCCACTTGATGAGATACTCTAAAATTGATCGATTCTGTAGCTATCGAGTTCTTGTTTCCATGACCGCTTCAGGTTCCAATATGATTTTTCCTTCCTCATCAAGTTCTGGAAATATTGTTTGAACTGGAAGATTTTCACCTATAACCTTCTTTAAGCATGAAACATGGAAAACTGGATGTACTAGCGAAGAAGCAGGAAGCTCCAATTTGTATGCCATAGTACCAATCTTTTGCAACACCTTGTAAGGACCATAGTACTTTGGTGATAATTTATTATCCTTCTTAGCTTGCTTGAGGGACATTTGTTTGTATGGTTGTAGCCGCAAAAATACCCAATCTCCTACATCAAAACTTCTCTCGCTGCGATGTTGATCTGCCTGTTGTTTCATTCGATTTTGTGCCAAATTCAGGTTATCCTTTAAGAGTTGGAGAACTTCTTGCTGATGCTCGATGTGATCTTCCACTGCTTGAACCTTCAAATTTTCCCTTAAAGATGATGTGATGTGTTGTACCTTAAGAAAAAATTCCTTACTGTGTAAAGGAATCCGTGCTCAAGACATTATATGAATATGTCACAAAATAAATATATATCTATCTCTGTCTTATAAACCCTTAAACGTTAATTATATAACCTTCAAATATTAAAACCATGCAATGTTCGGCAATGCCATATTCCATTTATGCCAAAATGAAAGAACGGAAGAAAAAGAGAAGAGGATTTCAATCTAATATGCTGTCTAAAACAGAATCTATCATAATAAAACCCTGAAAAAATAGGGAAAGATAAAGTTAAAACAGAGGAGCGCACATTAAGGTTTGTATAACTCTTAAATACACATGTATAAAGAGACCCGTAGCTCAAATTACTCCATTTTATTCACAGATATGGAAACATAGTGTAAACTAGATAACTTTTCATCATAAACAGAATGATGGAAACTTGCATACTTCTTTTATTGATTTTCTGTTCTCCAGTACAAAATTTAGCTTCAAGGTTCAAAACCCGGAACCACTTTCTTTCTTCAAATTTCCTTTAAATACAAAGTCATAAAACAGTTTCTCCTGATGAAACTAATTCCAACTTCTTAAACTCATTCTAACTGCTTAAACTACTGGTAGTTACGGAGGTACATGCCTCGAAGGGTCCTATTACAATTTGCATGATTTTAAGAAAATAACATAGTGTGAATTTGAAAACTTCTAATCTATAAGGAAAGCCGCTTCTGACGCAGTTGTTGAATCAACGGCTACTCTTGGTTGAGACATTGGGATCTCTTTCGCTGTGTCCATTGAGAATGTTTTGCATTTTTTCCATAGCTGAATATGGGTTATCGGGGCATTCTTGAAACTATGATACTCCAACATGAATGCAACAGCTTGGCTGTGGGTAGGTCTTTCTGTGAAGAGAGTCTTCACCATCCATAGCAAATTGAAATGGCTCTGCAAGAAGTTAAACACTGTTTCTCCTTTTAAAATCTGCGTCTTTTCATGTCTGTTATCCACCCTGCTTTTAGCCAATACTAATGAATCTTCATAAAACTTCCATGACATAATATTCCCTTTCTCTGTCCAACAGGAAGGTAAACCTGTTCTTGTCAATTTATCAAATGATATATCAAACTTCTTTACTGTCTCTTTAATTCCTAGTAGCCTCTTCTCTGCAACCTTCCGAAGATCATTCCTGATTATCATTTTATTCACCTCTTGAGCATAAAAATATCTATCTTATATCTCAATATTTTCCAATTCCTCATCCGACTTGGAATTGATAAAATCTATGAACTTCCTAGCCCAATTTTCTCTCTTGATTGCTGTTTGTTTATCAGATAGTATTTCTTCTTCATGTTCTGAGATCAGGCTTTTCTCCTTAGCAACTATATTCAGGAAATTCCAATTGGACTTCATTTCTGAGACAATTTCACCCAAAATAATATCTTTAGCCTTTATAAGGGAAATATTACCTTTTAACTTCTCTTTAAGGTCTTTAATCTTAGCTTCAGCCTTTTGTAATTTCTGCTTATTCCCATTCGCTTCATTTTTTAGTGTCTGTATGACCTTGGTGGCCGTTTCTAACTCTGATTGAGCTCGCTTTAGATCTCCTTCTGCCATCTTCATCTCTGTGCTAAGTTGAGCAATCTGTGCTTGGGGATCTGTATCACCTGTAGGAAAAACAAAAGTACAAGTATGACTTTCAATATGGTTTTGTAAAGATATAGAAGTCTGCTTTACTTTAGACAACTCTTCATCTTTCCGCAACAATTGCAGACGCAACTCTTCTTTTTCTTTCTCCACCTCTGCTACTTCTGCAGCCATTGAATGCTCTACAGTCGGTAACTTTAGTTTTTTTCTCAAGGAGGATATCTCTATTTCTGCACTCTTCATGAGCTTTTGTACTGCAGCTTTGTCGTTAGGATCTACACCAATTTTCATGATAATATTTTTCAATTCCTCGTTTTGAACTGATAAAGCCCTTGAATTAGCCTTCTCCATCTTGAACTGTTTGATCACTTTCGCTAGCATGTTTTCAGCTTTAACAACTGTGGCATTGGTCTTGGTTAAATCATTGACAATTAACTGTCCAGTCTGCATATGAAGATTCATCTTATCCCACAGTGGGATATTCTTTACATCCATGGTTATATTTACCGCATTAAAACTGCTTGAAGATCCAAGGGACATCCCTATTGGATGTGTTAGAGCCATTCTGAATTGATCCTTTTCAAAGTCCATTACAGTCAACAACCTAGTATGATCAGCAGCTATGTGATGCTCTGCCTGAGCTTCTACATTAGCTTTTATTCTCTGATTTTTCTCTTCAATCTGTGTAAATATTTGTTTGACTGAGGGCATATTCTCTAAGTAAATCTCATGACCTCTAGGAGAAGAGGGAGCATTTTGTTCTTCATTTATATGGAAGGTAAAACTTGGTGAATTTGAAGAATGATCTTTGGCCAATTTAGTTCTCTTCTCCTCTCTTGGCTCTTCATCATCTACCTCAACAACATCATCCCTACTTCTTTTATTTGCCCTTTCAGTTATAACAGGTGTTTGAATGCTTGTTTTTGATGTATTTATTTCGCCTGGGTTTGCCAGCTTCTCCTGATCAGGTCTGCTTACGTGAGAAAACGCAGAATATCCATTCTCAATTCTTCTTTGGGAAATCACTCCATGCGGATCATATGACCATTTTTCTCCTAATAGCAAATGTGTCTCTCCCAACATCTTAGAAACTTCATCAAAAGCTTGCCTCATATTGACCACGAAAGGTCCCACACTCATAGGCAATTTATACATAAAACCTTTCTTCATGGGAAGAAAGTGCACCTGATCTACATTAAGGCTTTGTCTTATGAATTCAAGGGCAAAAAGCCGCATAAGCACAAAATTTGGGAGCCTGTAAGGCTCAATATTAGCTCCATACAATCTTATCTCCAAATATTCTTCAAACACAAACCAATCTCCGAATCTGCAACTAGGTCCTAACTGTAGAAACTCCCGGGCTTTTGGTAGAAAACATGGAGGAGAAACCCCATTCAAAATTCTATAAGCAATAGACATATAATGACTGGCAAACTCAAATAACCTTGCTTCATTTTACTCTTTTCTAGTTATGCCAGTCCAAAATAAAACTGATTTCTTTTGTTTGTTGACATCAACTATATTCAACCCCAAACTCATAAATTCTTCGACATTTTGATATAAGAATAAATAAACAATCAATGACGGGAATTTAAAGAAACATGTAAGAGGAAAGGTCATCAACTGAGAATTGACAATCTCTTGCCAGAAAGATGGAATGTCGAGAACAACCCCAGGTTTCATTATCAGCGCGTACCATTCCCAATACTGATTTATCAATTGTAAGGTCATTGTCTTTGCCCAAAATCTCTGCAATACAACTCAGAACTGGTCTATTCTCAGCATCAAACACTTCCAAAATGAATTCTTCTCCTTCTAGTTGAACTTCCTTTGAATTTGATCTCAAATGGGACATACATTGATCAAATTCTTCACCTGAAAGGTTCTCAAAATAACGCGCCAATGAATCTTCAGAGAATTGCAGTGGTGACTCGTTTTCAGGAAAGCAAAGTGCTTGGCGAATTAACTTTGTCGACACCTGCAGAACATTTTCTCCCTGCGAATTCATTATGAAGCACTTACCAGGATACATTGAAGAAACCAGCCACGAGATAAATTCGGGAAAGAAATGGGCTTTTGGAATACAGGCGGACAAGACACCAGATTTCTTCATGGCGGAAAAAACTGGGGATTTCTCAGCATTTAGGGTCACTTGATGATACAATAAGGAATGGTTTACAGAAGACGTGGTATCCTGGATGTATTTTTCACTGTCCATGAGGGAATTGAGGTTTTTAGTACCAGATAGTGAGACTCATTTTTCCATGGCTTAACGGACAACAGATGGCGAACGGAAGGGTGGCGGTAATATAGCTTGAAAGGGGAAAATGACAGCAGGTAATTTGAAAACGGGATAAAACAAACCTTTTAACAACTGCGCAAAGCCATATTAAATTCCTGTAATGACGTGTAATGCCGCTGACGTGTAGTACAATTGTCTTCCACCTCGCTTTATAACGTCACCGCGGGGGCTCCTAGAGTACAGCGGTGAACTTCGACTTGCAACCCCCGCAATGAATCCAAGCCGTTGATCACAGCTCAGCCGCGGTCAAACTAGTCAACTGCGGGGGCATTTCATTTGATAATTAACGACCTCTTTGCGCCTCCGCATTGACTCGTCCGGTTTCAATCTTCAACGATCACTACTCCCGCTCGGAGAGTTGCTCGAAACTTAAACATGAAGTATACATATATTCAAATAGAGCTTAATGATAAACTTTAATCTGCAACGAGCTCGTAGAAACATTTCATTTTTTTAATGATACAGTATAAAAACATTATACTATAGCATATGCTTTTTGAAATTTCAGATTTTTTTTTATTTTTCGATTTTCAAAATAAAATAGAAAAGGATATGCAGATGATCCACAACATAGTGCACATAAGCAAGCAGCTGACCCCAAGCACGATCCCGCACAACCCTTTCTTCGATAATAGCAAATATCATCACTACTATCCCTCGGATAGCCACGCGATTAAGGTATGCGAAAATTCACCATCTTTGGACCACTTAGCACAAATATGTGTAAAGATTCCCCTCCAAGCCATTCCAGCCATCCAAGTACATCTTCCTTGGAGCCACCTTGAGGCCTTACTTCATCACACAAAGGAATCGGATTCCCACTCTTGTGTCAACATCCATCTTGTACCCGAGAGGAAGGGAAAATTTGAAATTTTTCTATAAAATACTGCAGAAAGAATAAAATGAGAAAACATTATTATGCGCTTCGATACTTGAGATAAAACTAAAATTGTGTTATCTAAGCAGCAAGGAGTTGAAGGATTCAACTGTTGGCCATCCAACACCTCAATCCAAGAGAATAAGTTCACTAAGTGTCCATTATTATACCATCCGTCGAGGAGAGAGAGATGCTTGTAAGAATCTTAAAGGGAAGAGACCCCCTTGCCTTGAATATTAGGACTCCATAGCTATAAGGATTCATTGAAAGTGATTTCACATCCTATTCTCTTATACCATCAACAACTAATAAAAGGGGAAGAGTTCTCCGTTTGGAATATTAGTGTGTTTGACTCGATTGAGCTTGTTATTGTACATGAGTATTTTGTTTCTTGTTTCTTCTTTATTGTAGCATTCTATCTTATTTAATTAGTTTAATACATGTTATGTTGTTCCACTAACAATATAACAAACCAATTGACCTGTTACTTGCTTGTAGGAAAGCAGCCTCCCCTATCAAGCATAGTGTATTTTGTCTGCCCATGCGTCGAATAGACTACAACAGGAATGGCGACTCCACTTCTTTCTTTCTTTTAAGCCAATGGTTGTTGATTGCAGGTTATCTCTCCTGCCCTGAGTTGCTACAAGATAACTCTTGCTTCCCCTCAACACTTTTCAATCACCCTTAGTGAGAAATTTGGCTCGGAGAAGGTGGAGTTTTCAGACACTGTAAATCCACCCGCATTCAGCCCAGACAGACGTGTGAACCACGCGCCTGTTCAAAAATAAGCTACGTGGAAGATAGTGAGCACATTTTTCACTACTTTTTATCATTTTTAGTAGTTTTAAAGTGATTTGAAACCCATAATAAATTTTCCATCACTGTTTTCTAGTGTTTCATGGCTAGTTAGGACACTTTTTGCTGGAGTTTATCTTAGCAAATAGTTTGTTTTAATTATAGTTTTTTATCATAAAAAATCACACATAGTTTAATTAGGGGTGAGTAAGTGGCCTTCAAACCACAAATGCTATCTGAATAAACTATTTGCTGGTAAAAGACATCAAACACATAGAATGATTAGCGAAAAGTAAGTGGCCCATACATCCACTCATATTTAGATAGTTTTTTTTATTTATTTTTAATTTTTAATTTTTTGCATTAGTTTAGTTCAATTTTTTTCATTAGGATTCGGGACCAGGACCAAAATATCGAAAAGAAGGCAAGTAATATCTACCACCCTTGCACCTCTCGGTGAGCCTGGGTATGCATATGCAATCTTTCTTAAGATAATTTTCCATCTCCCTATTGTGCAAAACTTAGTCTAACTAGTCAAAGTGTAAGAGGGCCATCATCTGCACATTGTTTATTTTCTACAAGGAACACTCACACATAATTTAATTAAATAAGGATTGTAAAGGATAACTGCATATCCATATCTTATAACATTTGTGATTTTACACTCCAGAGCACACATGAAGAATCGATAAGCATCAGACCAAAAGGCACCCAATGCATTGGGACCTTTTTCCTCTTCTTATGGTTGCTTCACCAAGGCACACCTTAAGAAAATTAAGACTCTCTAAAACTAACCACTAATTAAACTCACTAAATTCTCCCGAAAGGGGCCACAAAATAAATTATAGTTTAGGTTAGGACCATTGGGGGTAGGTGTAAAAATTTAATACAAAATATGTATTTCCTGGATTCTCCTGATCTAACAATAATATGCTACTGTTAAATACAAAATTGCTTCTACAAAATCTTTGTGGAATTTGAAACACAATCGCTAATCACAATATCATGAAGAAATATCAATCACACATAACACAAATAATTTACCCGGGGAAAGCATATAGCTAAAAACCCCCTTTATATTCTACTATGTTTTATATCATGGATCATGGAAACAATTACATACAAAGCTCGATCAAGAGCTCTCGGTGCAATAGCTAAGCATCTCATGCTGTCATTACAAAAAGTTAGCCCGAGTTCCTTGTGATTTATTTGTCTCCGGATGTGCCATCCAGCACAACGCAATCCCAACTTATAGAAATCCCTGAATGAATGAAATCTTGCTTGCCTTGACTATGCAATCCTCATGGGTACATCCTTGTGTGTGTGGTTTCATGTGTGCAAGTGATAATGTCTGGCCCGATAGCTGCGAAGACATTTCACCTACATCTCAACTCGGACTCCAGGATCGACATGCATGCAGTTAATAGTAGTAAATCTTTAGTTGCATGTGAGGCCACTGATTGTGAATTAATTAATAATTAATTCACTTGATCTCTCACTAGTGTATCTTCAGTTACAACTAGCACAACTGAGTTTAACTCACTTAACTGAGTTAAACTACTTTACAACTTTCATAAATACACTTCCAACTCCTTTACAACTTCGAATCACTCAGTTACAACTAAGTCCACTTGCATGTCCCACCAACCAACCACTCAAATCGAAATTTCTATAGCTATCTGATTTTCCACTTTAGTTAACTATTTCCAAGTGCTCATTGAGAATAGATTATTGTTTATTGTCCAACTAATATTAAGAGATAATAATAGTCGACATGCATCTATAAATATACATGTAATCTATAAATAGAACTTGCACGTAGATCTATAAATAGAATTTTCTCATGCACCTATAAATAAACGTCCACCTAAAAATGACCCGAGGCTCCATCCTAATGTAGGTGCATAATTTTCACTAGGATATTCTTGTTGAATCTCAACACTCCCTCTCAACAAGAAAGGGATTATCCTTCACCCCGATCCTGTCTCTATGGTATTTGAATTCGCTCATGGTGAGCGCCTTTGTCAGAATAGCTGCATCCTGATCTTCCATAGGAATGTACTGAAGCAACATGGTCTTCCTATACACAAAATCTTTGATACGATGATATCGGATATCTGTATGCTTAGATCGATCATGAAACACAGGATTAATCAAGAGTTTAATGCAACTATGATTATCACAATGAATCATTGTTGGATCTAAATGAGAACCAAATAAACCAACCAAGATCTTTCTCATCTAGATAGCCTCACATGCAACTTGACTCACTGCAATGTATTCCACTTCTGTTGAACTGAGTAACACAAATCTCTTCTTCCTGTTGTACCAAGAAACATCTGTAGATCCAATGCTAAAGATCCTCCCTGATGTGCTCTTTCTATCTGATGGGCTGCTTGCCCAATATACATCTGTGAATCCATGCAACTTCACCTCATATGTCTGTCTATACCATAAATAATAATCATATGTGCCCCTCAGGTATCTCAGGACATGCTTGCCCACCTTCCAAAAGAGCTTGGTAGGCTTAACCATCACTTGACTCAGCTGGTTAACCACGTAGAAAATGTTTGGTTTCATGTTCACTAGATACATTAGCAAACCCAATAATTGTCGATAGACAGTAGCATCCACTACCTCTCGAGAAGTAACGCCTTCCATGTGAAACTTACCTAGTATCTCCCTTGCATACCTGCCTTGAGACAGAAAAATTTCAATAGCTCCCTCTCAAGCAACAACCGATTGGCTTTCCCCTCATCTAATTCTATATCATGTCACACCACAATCATTCGACTATTTGTAAAATACACATGATAATTATGGGGTGTTTCTGTGTACCCCAAAAATATCCCAACTTCAGCAGTCAGCTCCAGCTTCTTCCTGGCGTCCTTCGTCACATGCACATAAACAGATGAGCCAAAAATCTTAAAGTGTGAAACATCCAATTTCTTACCAGTGAAAGCTTCTTCATGTGTACTCATGCCAAGTACTCTATGAGGACAACTATTTTTTCACATAAACCGCAGTGTTGCATGCTTCCACACAAAAAATGCATTATTAGGCCCTGATTATGCAACATTTCTCGTGTTGCACCCATGATCATTCTGTTCTTCCTCTCCGCGGCCCCGTTTTGTTGTGGGTAATGAGGCACTATGAGTTCTCTTTTAATTCCTTCTTTGCTGTAGAATTTCTTGAATGAATTAGAGATGTATTCTCCACCATTATCGCTTGTCAGAGCCTTCACTTGCTTCCTTAAATCTTTCTCTACCAATGCCTTAAAATCAAAGAATTTTGAGAATGTTTGATCCTTCTTCTACATGAAGAAGATCAAACATTTAAGAGAAAAATCATCAACAAAAATAACATAGTACTTATGTTTTGATGTTGAAGCAACTGAGAATGCTCCACACACGTCTGTGTGAACTCTCTCAAGGATCCATGAAGCATTGTTCTCCTTTTCACGAAAGGTGGAATTTATATACTTCCCCATGGTGCAACCCTTTCAATGATCTAACTAAGAAAGTGTTCCCATTAGAAGTACAATAGATATTTGTTACATGACTTTCAAGGATCCATGATGAAGATGGCCAAATCACCTGTGCCATAATTCTCCCTCATCCCTGCTCACCACTTTTTTTTGCCTTTCCCATCATGGCAGCGCAACCATCTACCTCTAGCTTGTAGAGATTCTTAACTCAAATCCCTATCCTCTTGGCTTGAACCATTGTTTTATGTCGCAGGAAATATTTTCCATCACTGAAAACAATTTCACAACCTCTATCCTCCAACATTATGACTGAGATAAAAAATTTCTTCAGACCTAGAACATGCATAACATCTTTCAATTGAAATAGTTTACCCGACTCCCTCTGAAAGGTAATGGTACCAATTACAATCGCACTGTGTCATCCATCATCACCCATCTCTATATGAATTTGGAGATCTTTCTCCTCCAAGTCACTAAAAAGTGCCTTATCTTCCATCATGTGAAAGGAAGTGCCACTATCCAAATACCACACCAATCCCAATGCACTTGACACCATGCATGAAATCAAAGAGAATTCAAGCTCAAATTGCGAGGCAAGGGCCTCACTAGCTGCAACTCCAACAACCTTCTTGTTCTTCTTCTTTTTCAGACAATTAGTAGCAAGATGCCCATGTTCATTATTGTGAAAACACTTCACCTTGGACATATCTAGCTTCTTGCCTTTACACTCAGATTTAGAATGGAATTTATTACCCTTCCCCTTTTTCCCCTTGTAAGCCAAAGAAAAATACTCTTCATCATCATGCTTTGATGAAGAACCATCTCTGGTGTTCTACCTGAACTCCTACTACACTAGATCTAACCATAGTCATTCCCAATCTAGAAATTTTTCCTACCCATTGATAGAGTCTTCATAACTATGCCAACTCTTAGGAAGTCCCAAGAGAGCCAAGCTCACCAAATCATCATAAAAAAATTTTATTCCCACACTTCCCAGTTCATCCTGATATTGGACAAACTTCATGAGATACTTTGGAATGTTGTCACCATTTTCCATCTTGATCTTCCTGAGTTTATCTTTGAGTGCCAATTTCCTATGGTCGTTGCTGCTTTGGAAAGTATACGTCAAGGCTTTCCACATAGCATATGGTGTGGCTTCCCATGGAGACTAGAGAAAATTTTGTCTCGTACTCCCCCCAACATTATCCTCCTCACCTTTTCCACTTTCTTTTTCCATGCATCAAGATTGGATGCATCAGATGAAGCAGGCTTAGGAACATGAGTGTTAATGAATTACTTCAAGCCATTATCTTCGAGCACCGCCTCCATCCTATCCTTATAATAAATGTAGTTCGAGCTACCCTTGAGTGCATACTCTAACCTCAAGCCATTGTAATCCATTTCGATCTTGAATCAGTTGTAGCACCAAGAAATTCTTTCTACAATCCGAATTCTTTCCAACAACAAACTCAGCTCCTTCTTCATAATTGTAATCTCTTGTGCTATGATACCATGTAGAAATTTAATACAAAATATGTATTGCCTGGATTATCTTGATCTAAAAATTATATGAAACTGTTAAATACATAATCGCTTCTAGAAAATCTTTGCGGAATTTAAAACACAATAGCCAATCACAATATCATGAAGAAAGATCAATGACACATAACACAGATAATTTACCCGGGGAAAGCATATAGATAAAAACCCCACTATATTATATTATTTATTATGTCATGGATCATGAAACAATTACATACAAAGCTCCAATATAAGAGTTCTCAGTACAATAGCTAACTGTCTCACATTGTCATACAAAAATTGGCAAGTTCCTTAGCCAATTTACTGTCTCCAGACAACCTGCCTCCACTGTGCAATCCTAGCTGATAGAAATCCCTGAATGAATGGAATCCTTCTTTCCTTGATTGTGTAATCCTCATGGGCACATCCAATGTGTGTGTGGTTGCATGTGTGCAACCGATAATGTCACAACTGATAGTCAATCTGTCCCTTTTACCTACATCTCAACTAGGACTCCACTAGATCTGACATGCATGTAGTTAATATTATTAAATCTTCAGTTGCATGTGAGGCCACTGATTTTGAATTAATTAATAATTAATTCACTTGATCTCTCACTAGTGTATATTCAGTTACAACTAGCACAACTGAATTTAACTCACTTAACTGAGTTAAACTACTTTACGACTTTCATAACTACACTTCCAACTCTGTTATAACTTCGAATCACTCAGTTACAACTAAGTCCGCTTGCATGTCCCACAAACCAACCACTCAACTCGAAATTCCTATAGCTAACTGATTTTCCACTTCAATTAACTATTTCCAAGTGCTCATTGAGAATAGATTATTGTTTATTGTCAAACTAATATTAAGGGATAATAATGGTCAAAATGCATCTATAAATAGACATGCAATATATAAATACAACTTGCACATACATATATAAATAGACCTCATCTAAAAATATAATTTTCTCATCTATCTATAAATAGACATCCACCTAAAAATATCCTGAGGCTCCATCCTAGTGTAGGTGCATAATTTTCACTATGATCTTCTTGCTGAATCTCAACAATATGCATCTGATAAGCCGCCATGGTCATTCTACATTTTGAAACATAGATGTTGAATTTTTAGGGATCTTAAAATCCGTATATCCGCCCATGGAACAGAATCCTCAAGCGTTATAGAGGCTCATTTCAAAGGGGGTTAAGGTTAGGCCCAGTGCATGCGGTACTCTTTGGGGCTACTCGACCCATATAGTGCTTGGTATTGGTAGTTGAATATCAAAAAGCTCAAGACTCGAACACTCACGTGGGACGAAGATACTTTAGTGGCCAAATCTATGGCATCCTTCCCTATAGGTGATGGTGTAGGAAACACTAGATCCTCGTACCTTTACCCTGGTCGATTCTTTGGTTGCTGGAAGGCATCACTAGTTATTTTAGGATGTTAGCCCCAGTACCCATCAGAAGATATCTTTGCAATTCCAAGTTACATTTTAGAGTGTGAGGACGAATACGTCTTTTTAGTCTTTTTGAGTATCATATGCAAAACAACCAAAACCATAGTTTTTTCTTGCTTGATCACATAAAATTAATCCAAAGAAAAAACTTACCTTTTATTTTTCGCTTTGTTTTATGTATGTGATCATATTTTCTTTGGTAATAATCTCCCTCCTCTTAGAAAATTGAATATAGTTCGAAAATTAACCGATTCGACACCATAATGGACCCAACGAGACCTCGTCAATCTAGACGTATTTTGAAACTCCCCCCAATATAAGGAGGAGTTCCAGGTCTTTCGCCATTTAGGTGTCAAAAACGACACACTACCACCATTATTATATCATCCTTTATCAGGGAATATTTAGTTGGAAACCCCTAAGGGTAACCCAACACCACACCTGGAAACCCCAATAGGGTCACCACACACAACTCCTCCCACAACCCTAAGAGGGTAGAGGAGCGCTACCCCTTCGGTGAGTTAGCAGAACAAACATCAGGGTACGTCATAGGGTAATATTTCCTAGACAACCCCCATACATCATCACACTCAGATTCTTTTGTTTCCATAGTACAAAATGGCAGACCTTTTTTATCATCATTAAGCCTCCCAAATATATCAAAGCTAACTAACAATCTCATTGCGTAAAACCCCAATTGGCCCCCCACACCCATGAAGCTCCCCTCATACATACCAAAATTAAAAGGGAAGCAAGTAGAAGACCCTGTAAATCATGTTATGAATTTCCACCTATGGTGTTCGTCCAATAGTATTATTGATGATACTGTTCGACTGAGACTGTTTCAACGCACCCTAACCGAACTTAGTGCGAAATGGTATGTGTAGTAGCCTTTTACTTCACATGGAACCTTTAGTGCCCTCACTATTTCATTCCTCACGTATTTTCAGCTACCCATCCACCATGATTTGGGGATAGTGTTGTTGACTCATTTTAGGCAAATGCTAGTTGTCCATATCTCAGACCATCTCCACGAATGGCAGCGACATCGTATTTTGTGCAAAGCCAAACTCCATGATAGATTTGGAATTGTTTTTGAAAACTCTCACAGTAGAGATCTCAAAATATGTGGTGACCCAAGGACCTACCTCTGAGGAGGATTCCATTTGCAAATCCCAACATCTGGAACTTATCTATACCCAGTCAGGATACATCTACAATGTCCTGCATAATGGCCCATGTCTGCAAACTCACAGAGAATCACTAGGTGCGTCGAATACTGTCGACGGCTTTATTGGGTCATTGAACCAAGGTCACCTAGGCAGCAATATCCAGTACCCAGGTTACTCGTATGATTCGAACTAGAACATCACGCAACCTGGCTACCACCAAAGTCACTATGCACCTCTGCAGAATATGACAAATAGGATGTAATCATACCACCACCAACAGGGAGGATGGTACCTACCCTCACAGGGGACCCAGTACTTAGCTAGGAATGATGATGGAAGAGATCCCCCCCAGCAAACATACACCAACTAGGGACAAGGAAACCAATATTCCCTTTCCCCTGCACAACACCCACCATCGCAAAAAAACGCACCGGTGAACTTCGTGCAACCTTCTTAGGCACAGCTACACTAGCCTTATGACCAAGAGTATTGTAATAATCCTCCTAACACTGCAAGGAAAAATCTTAAGAATAAAAAAAAGGGAGACTCTAGATAGGGGGGCAGTAACCAACAAAACCCCCTGTGATATGAGTCTGGGGGAAACCCAAACCGAAATCAAAACCAGGAACCAAAAAAAACTCCCAAAGGAAGAAGAAGAGGTCCAGTTTGAGGACAAACCATTCTTGTGCTATTTGTGGTGAGTACGAATATTACAATCATCACTGTCCCAAGCTCTCTGAACTAAAAAAACTTCAGGGTAACCATTTACCAGGTGGAACTACACAGCAAACCGTTGTAATCTAGGAACCCTTCCCCCACCAAGGAGTGGTTAATAACCAACAAAAAAAACCACCCCAAAATGATTCCGGGAACGGTAGCCACAATTAATGTGTCTCGAATATAAATGTTCTTCCAGGAAAGGAATCAAAACTATGATGCCCCCCGAGACACTAACCCATCAGGGGCAAGCACGAGTGCACCTACTACACCATTGACCACATCCAAAATACCTATCGAACCCCTGTCAAATATTGCTAAGGGATGAATAGGTGCATAGGATACCACTCAAAAGCTGCCCATAACTACAACATCGTGGATGATTTAGCACAATCTCCCATTTCCATGTTAGATTTATAGGTCTTGCAATCTTGCCCAAAACAACAGAAAGCCTTACTTTCCACATTAGGCACAATCGACCCTTCTGATTCACGCCTAATGACTTTGAATTAGAAAAGGCCACCCCTAGGCTTCCATAATTGGTCGCCTTTCAGATACCAATGTCAGTACAAAATACAACCATACATCAATGTATCATTGACGAAGGTGCATCTACATGCATCATGTCCAAGTTCGTTTGGAAAAAGTTGGGATCACCCAAACTGAAGCTATCCGACATCATGCTCAGAGAATATGACGGTCGACCTTCTTCTCCCATCGGCCTATATAAGAATGTCCCTGTTAACTTGGCTGGAAAAATGATACTCATAGATATTGAAGTCTTGGACACTCAACTTGACTATAATATACTCCTTCGGCAGGGTTATATGTATCCCATGACTGCCATAGCTTCCTCTATTTTCTGGGCGATGATGTCCCCCCACGAGGATCATATCATCATTGTTGACCAACTAACATAGTATGATAAGAAACACATGATGGATGTCGAGGTCAGTCTACCTTACGTAGACACAACTATGGAGCCACTCATGCGGTACCAAGAACATGGCCCTGGTCAATTCAAACCATCATCAATCCTAGGATCATTCCTAGGAGATCCCCCTCTCATACTAGAGGTAGCCCCAGATATTGTAGGGGCATCGATGTGCATGATGTTATCATAAAACACCATAACCATCTCGGAGATGGAGACCAGTAGTATGGAAATCAAGGCCATTGAAACGGATTTCCATTCATATGCCATCTCCCAAGCCCCATTCTTATACCCTCCACCTGGTTTTGTGTCAAAGCAAGTCTTGGCAACTGTAAAATTTCCAAACATGTCTTTCGCGATACCTGTCTCGTGTTTGGTCCCACCAACCATGTTGGGAATCCCTGGTATCAATTCTACAGGGATAACCCCTATCACTCCTCAAGAGACAACACTAGTTAACAAAACTCCTGTAGCAGCGACAGTTAGAGCGACCAAGAAAACAAAAAAAAAGGGAAGAAAATCGAAAACCCCAACATACCTAGGGCATTGCAACCTTGTGCATTATGTGATATCGTAGGCCATCCTACCAATATCTTCCCAAAATTAGATTAATTGAAACCTATTCTAAGCACTAAAATAAATTTTGTGGCCCCAAGTTCCCATGAAAAGGAACACACCATGAAAAATCAAAGGAAAGCATTACGCACCAACCACATCTGCGAAATATATGACCATTATCGGAATTACAGTCATCAATTACCAGAGATGCCATGATACAGGGATTCCTTGTAGGCCCTAGAGCAATCATACCAACATGATTCCTCAAATCCACCCACGTAGATGGATGAGGGAGAACCTAGAACTATTCTGTACCTACAAGAGGTGAGGTAGTAACCTGAACGACCACCTCCCCCCCAGTATCATCCTCCACATCCTATTCAACTCTGTGCACTCTATGGTGAAAGCGATAAATTTATTGCTGACCCTACAACCCTAGTGTTTTTTTAGAGATGTTATCCTATTGATCCCTTATACTATGACATCTTACGAGCAGTCTAGTATTCATATCGGGTATGTTTTGGCGACCACCTGGTTCGTCATTTCCATTATATCCACCGATTCTGATTAGCATTAAATAGTTTATGCATGGCCATAGTACACCTTGCCTGACATACGGATCGGTCTGCAAATCCATGTAAATATCGACAACGCAAGAAGATGTCACAAGCAGGTCCATTCTCTTCATGTCAACAGAAAAGTGGCCAGTAAAGGGGCACATCATCAACCCAAAATGTTGGAAATACTGAGAGGGGGATGAATCAATGTTTGTTTCAATTAGTATTATTATTAATCTTTCATAGCATTAGTTAATCTTCAATTATTATTGTCATTTATACAACAATAGAAGTAAACAAAAGGAACACAAATGCACATAGTTTTTAAGGTGGAAACCCGCTCTGGGACAAAAATCACCTGAATGATTTTCTAATAATTCTTTAATTCAACTCCAATTGAAAAGAAAGCTCCAACTTCCTAGAATCTAGAAAATCACTCTTGTCTAGGTCCCACTATATGGATGCTCTAATGCCTGAGATTCTTCAATAGTCAACTAAACGGATGCCCCAACACCCAATGAGCTACAACTCACCCTAGTACCACCCTACCACTCTGAATTTTTCACAGGCTTAAACCTGTTGGTGACTTCATGCACCATCCTAGACCACCCTACCACCCTATAGAATAATAAAATAATAATGGACTCACGTACCGGGGAAAATGGTCCACTTTACAATGATATAGAATGATGTAGAAGAAGAAGACACACTAGACCATAACCCCAACTATGACACAACCACCTAATGAATATCTTAGACCTCCCGGCACTACCTCTTCCACTCTCGTATTTTTGTAATATTCCCAAATGGGATATTTTCCTAAATTTGCATAGATTAATTTAAACCCCGAATTATGCCGTAAATCAACATGTATTTTTAACAGAAGATTACCATGTAAAATAAACATATAATTTCATGCAAATCCACAACTCCATAATGCAGAAAATAACTCAGCTTTATTATAATATATTGGGGTTACATGCTGAAATGAAAGATAGCTGAGATAACTGAAATACAACTGGCCTCAAGAAAATCTGCTGCACTTCTACACTGCGATGGCCTTCAAAACTGAACTGCTTCACTCTCCCTCCAGCAACAACTACCACGGAATCCACTGAAGCACCTGTTGAAGATCTGAATGATCCTCACTCTAATATTTCTGAAGCTCTGTGAAACTTCTAAATGATGTCTCCTCAAAGAGAGTTGGGTTTCCGTCCAACACTCACAAATCACCCGAGCGTTTCCATCCTAGGGATACGGCGTGTTGGGTCCCTATATTACTAATATAGTCCCTTATTGTTGTTAGTGTAACCCCTTATTGTTATTGTACCCCTATAACCCCCATATTGTTATTATTGTGCCCTTAAGTGTGGTAGGTCGGCTAGGATTACATTGTGGCCCCATGGACTCCTATATATATAAAGGAGGTTTTGTAATTTGTAGCCATCAATAATTGTTCATTCATGTAATGTATTTGAGGTTTCCCCCTCGAAGTGGATTATTTCTAAGGCGTTGATATCTCTTTTCTTCTCTTTTTGGAGTTGGTTTCACAACATTTGGTATCAGAGCTTTGGATTCTAGGGTTTCACTGCTCCAAACAGGTCATCGTGGAATTTTTGCTATAAATTTTTGTCTACGAAGGTTCAGAAGTTGACATTTTTAGAGTGTGAAGTAGAAATCCAGAGGAACATCGTTGCAAAATTTCAAAGCTTGGTTCGCAATATTTTCGGAGATATGATCTTTTGAAGTTAGGGCTTTTTGCAAGCTCCTGAATTTCACTTTAAAAGGCCATCTCGGAATTTTCGCTATAACTTTTTTTCTACGAAGGTTCAGAAGCTGAAATTTTTATATAGAGAAGTAGTAATCCTCAAGAACAACTTTGAAAAGTTTCAGAGCTTGATTCACAATATTTTCAGAGATATGATCTGTGGAAGTTAGGTCTTTTTCAGGCTTCCGAATTTCATATAAAGGAGGTGAGCATGGGAAAATCTTCATAAATCTCTCTCTGAGCATTAGATTGGAATTCTGTGAAAAGTGACTAGAATTACACGGACTGTAATTTCTTGTCTATAAATTTCAGAGCCAAAGGAGAAACCAGTGACACGTGGCAAGTCATACAAGTTCGCTCTACTGAACCAATCCATAATTAGGTCATTGTGGGAGATTGGACATAAATTTGTCTTAAATAATCCAAATCAAGTCAGACTTGTGGCGTTTGAAAGAAGCTTCAGAGGAATACTACAAGGCCAAATTTCAGATATTTAGGATCTTCAAGTATAGATATAAGTTATTTTCAATATCAAGCTCCTCAAAAGAAAGTAAAAGGTGTGTATTTGTTTTTTTTTTTTCCGAATTGCATAAGTCTTGTTTGAAGAATCAAGTTAAATTGATTCTAAGGGCATATTGTAGGATAGATATTAGTATTGGATTCTCAAATGTCCCCTAAAAATAATTCAACACCCATTGAGCCTTTAGAAGGCTCTACTATGACTCATGAAGATGAAGAATGTCAACATCACATATCAAAATTACAATAGAAAGTGCAACAAATTTCTCTCTCGCAAAGAGCAACAAAAAGTGATATGGAAGTTTTGAAGAAAGGTGCGGAATATAAGATGCATGGTTTTAAGAATGGCATGGAAGCTGGCACAGAATCTAAGATGGATGACATGGAAGCTAAGATGGAAAACATGAAGAATGATCTAAAAGCAGACATGGAAGGTTTGACAAAGTTGATACAAGAAATGTTTCCTAATGGTGAAAAGATAGTAGAGGAAACTCATGATGAGAAAAAAATAAATGTTAATCGTGATTTCATAAAATCTAATGTTGGAGGGAAGAACCACCATATTCCAAAAATGGATATGAGGAAGTTTGATGGAAAGGATCCTGTAACATGGATACTACAGATGGAGCAATATTTTGATCTCCATAACGTGCAAAACCCACAAAAGGTACGCATTGCAACTTTACATTTAGAACAAAATACATTTGTATGGTATCAATGGCTTTGCTCCCGTAAAAAAATTGTCACTTGGTCAATTTTTACGGAGGAAATGATAGCACATTATGGGGATACAAAGAGCAACACCTTCTTTAGCCAATTGATAAATCTCAAACAAAAGGGTTTAGTGGGGCAGCACATTGAGGACTTCCAAAAATTGAATACAAGGGTAACTAATATTCCAGAGGAACACAGGATTGATCTCTTCTTAGGTACTCTAAACGATAACATCCAACATGAAGTTCGTGTTTTGGAACCTGATTCATTGGAGAAGGCATTCAGGTTGGCAAGAAAAGTTGAATGTAAAATTATGGCGACAAGGAAGCCTACCACTCAATTCTATAAAGAAGGAAGTGTTGCTACGCATAGATTTCCACAACCTACAAGGTTGACACCACAACAATTGGAAGAAAAAAGAGCAAAAGGGCTTTGCTACAGTTGTGATAGCAAATACACTATAGGTCATAAGTGTGCTGAGAAGAAATTATTTTACATAGATTGTGAAGAGGAAGAAGAAAATGAACAAGAAGAGGATATACACCAGGAACCAACCCAAGAAGAGGAAGAAATGAGTCCGACCATATCATGTAATGCATTGGCAGGAATTACCACTCCTCAAACTCTCAAGGTAGAAGGACATATCAAGAAGAAAAAGGTAATAGTGTTGATTGATTCGGGTAGTACCCATAATTTTATTCATTGTAAGGTAGCCAAGGAATTGAATTGTTTCCTATACCCAGCACCAGAATGTCAAGTGATGGTTGCAAATGGAGGAACTATAAATTGCTCTAGAAAATGCCATAATATCAAGCTAACCATGGGGGAATATCTATTGAATAGTCCAATGCTTTCCATTCCTATGGGAGGTGCTGATGTTGTACTAGGAGTACAATGGTTACAATCTTTGGGGACGGTAGCTTTTAATTTTAAAGAACTTTTCTTGAAATTTTTTTCAGAAGGAAAGGAAGTCGAATTACAGGGTATTGAAGGGAAGCCAGGAAGGATAATAAGCTCTAATGTCATGACAAAGCTTCTAAAGAAAGAACAACGAGGCGTAATTGCACAATTATGCTCACTAGAAGTTTCAACATCAAAATCATCTATTTCTGTACATCTCCAACAAGTCTTGGACAATCATTCCAAGGTGTTTGAAACTCCCAAAGGATTCCCACCTATTCGTGATCATGATCATGCTATTCATTTGATTCCAGGAAGTGTTCCTCCAAACATCAGGCCTTATAGATATCCTTACGTCCAAAAGAGCGAAATTGAACGTATGATTGCAGAAATGTTAGAGGCGGGTATAATTCAACCTAGTCAAAGTTCTTTCTCTGCTCCTGTAGTATTGGTACACACGAAGGATGGATCATGGCGAATGTGTCCGGATTATAGGGAGCTCAATAAGCTCACCATTAAAGATAAATTTGCCATTCCTGTGATTGACGAATTATTGGATGAATTACATGGAGAAATTTATTTTACCAAGTTGGATCTTCGTTCGGGATATCATCAAATTAGAATGAAGACTGAAGATATTCCAAAAATAGCATTTTGAACTCATGAGCGTCATTATGAATTTTTGGTCATGCCTTTTGGCCTTACCAATGCACCTTCTACATTTCAAGGGTTGATGAATTCCATTTTCAAACCCTTCCTTAGAAAATTTGTGCTAGTATTTTTTGATGATATACTAATCTACAGAAGGTCTTGGAAGGATCATGTTGAACATGTTGACAAGGTGCTCAAACTATTGTAGGAGAAACAATTATATGCAAAAACATCCAAATGTTTCTTTGGAGTACAAGAGGTGGAATATCTGGGTCATATTGTATCTCACGAGGGTGTTAAAGTAGACCCTAACAAAATTAAATCCATTAAAGAATGGAAAGTCCCCACAACCATAAAGCAGTTGCGAGGATTTCTCGGGTTAACAGGGTATTATCGCAAGTTTTTTAAGAATTATGGGAGAATAGCAGCACCTCTAACAACATTATTGAAGAAATATCCATTTTCATGGACTCCTGAAGCAACTAAGGCCTTTGAACATCTTAAAGAGGCAATGTGCCTAGCACCGGTCTTAGCTACGCCAGACTTCACAAAAACCTTTATTGTGGAATGTGATGCCTCAGGAAATGGAATTGGTGTTGTTTTAATGCAAGAAGGAGGACCCATTGCTTTTGAAAGTCATCTAATCAAAGGAAAGTATTTACATAAATCTATTTATGAGAAGGAAATTTTGGCATTACTACATGCACTAAATAAATGGCGACCTTACCTAATGGGAAGACACTTCAAGGTAAAAACTGATCATGATAGTCTTAAAAACATTTTGGAACAAAGAATATCTTTAGAAGAGCAGCAAAAATGGTTCACAAAGATGTTGGGTTATGACTTTGAAATAATCTACAAAAAATGGAAGCTAAATGTTGTTGCATCATGTTAGGTCCTATACTACTAGGATAGTCCCTTATTGTTATTAGTGTAACCCCTTATTGTTATTATTTTACCCTTGTAATGCCCATTTTGTTATTATTGTGCCCTTAGATTATTATTGTTAGGTCGCGAGTTACATTGTGGCCACTAGGATTACATTATGGCCACATGGACTCCTATATATATAGAAAGGAGGTTTTGTAAATTGTATCATCCAAGAATTTTTTCATTTATGTAATGTATTGGAGGGTTTCCCCTCGAAGTGGATTATTTCCTAGACATTGATATCTCTTTTCTTCTATTTTTGGAAATTTGGATTTACACAACATTTGGTATCGAAACCTTTGGATTCTAGGGTTTATTTTGCTCAACGAGTCATCGTGGAATTTTAGCTATAAATTTTTTTCTACAAAGTTTAAGAAGTTGAAATTTTAGATTAATGAAAATGAAATCTGAGAAACATCTTCAAAAAATTTCAGATCTTGGTTCGCAATATTTGAGGAGATATCATCTGTGGAAGTTAGGTATGTTTTCAGGCTCATAAACAGGTCATCGTGGAATTTGCGCTATAAATTTTTTTGTACGAAGGTTCAGAGTCTGAAATTCATATGGTGCGAAGCTGAAATCGTGAGGAAATTCGTCAAAAAATTTCAGAGCTTGGTTCGCAATATTTTTGGAGATATGATTTGTGGAAGGTAGTGCTTTTTCAGGCTCCTGAATTGCATCTCAAAGAGGTGATCGTGGGAAAAGTTCAATAACTCTCTCTCTGGGCATCGGATTGGAGTGCCGTAAAAAGTGGTCACAACTACATAGAATGTAGTTTATTGGCTATCAATTTCAGAGACAAAGGATGAAACAGTGACACGTGGAAAGTGGTACAAGTTCGCTCTACTGAACCAGTCCATAATTAGGTCATTGTGGGAGATTGGACACAACTTTGTCTTGGAGAATCCAAATCGGGTCGAGATACGTGGCATTCGAAATATAATTCGGAGGGATAAGTTGTTGCCAAAATTCAAATATTTAAGTTCTGCAATCACAAAGATAATCCAATTTCAATATCGAGCTCCTCAAAAGCAAGAAAAAGGTGTGTATTTTTTTTTCCGAATTGCATAAGTCTTGTTTGAAGAATCAATTTGAATTGATTCCAAAGGCATATTGTAGAATAGATATCAGTATTGGGTTCTAAAAGATGCCCCGTAAAAATAATTCAACACCCATTAAGCCTTCAGAAGGCTCTACTATGACTCATGAAGATGAAGAATTGCAACATGATGTATCAAAATTACAAGAGCAAGTGCACCAAATTTCGCTCTCGCAAAGAGCAGCAAAAAATGAAATGGAAGTTTTGAAGAAAGGCGTGGAAGCGAAGATGGATGGTTTGAAGAAAGGCGTGGAATCTAAGATATATGGCATGGAAGCTGGCATGGAATCTAAGATGGATGACATGGAAGCTAAGATCGATGAAAAAATGGAAAACATGAAGAATGATCTAAAAGCAGACATGGAAGGTTTAACAAAGTTGATACAAGAAATGTTTCCTAATGGTGAAAAGATAGTAGAGGAAACTCATGATGAGAACAAAATAAATGTTAATCGTGATTTCATAAACTCTAATGTTGGCGGGAAGAACCACCATATTCCAAAAATGGATACGAGGAAGTTTGATGGAAAGGATCCTGTAACATGGATACTACAGATGGAGCAATATTTTGATCTCCATAATGTGCAAAACACAAAAGGTACGCATTGCAACTTTACATTTAGAACAAAATACATTTGTATGGTATCGATGGCTTTGCTCCCGTAAAAAAATTGTCACTTGGTCAATTTTTACGGAGGAAATGATAGCACATTATGAGGATACAAAGAGCAATACCTTCTTTAGCCAATTGATAAATCTCAAACAAAAGGGTTTAGTGGG
Organism: Pinus albicaulis; assembly: GCA_034641835.2. Classification (NCBI taxonomy): domain Eukaryota; kingdom Viridiplantae; phylum Streptophyta; class Pinopsida; order Pinales; family Pinaceae; genus Pinus; species Pinus albicaulis. The sequence goes on from JAXQQM020059414.1 coordinate 423,991, forward strand.
GCAGCACATTGAGGACTTCCAAAAATTGAATATAAGGGTAACTGATATTCCAGAGGAACACGGGATCGATCTCTTCATAGGCACTTTAAAGGATAACATCCAACATGAAGTTCGTGTTTTGGAACCGGATTCATTGGAGAAGGCATTCAGGTTGGCAAGAAATGTTGAATGTAAAATAATGGCGACAAGGAAGCCTACCACTCAATTCTATAAAGAAGGAAGTGTTGTTACGCCTAGATTTCCACAACCTACAAGGTTGACACCACAACAATTGGAAGAAAAAAGAGCAAAAGGGCTTTGCTACAGTTGTGATAGCAAATACACTAAAGGTCATAAGTGTGCTGAAAAGAAATTATTTTACATAGATTGTGAAGAGGAAGAAGAAGATGAACAAGAAGAGGATATACACCAGGAACCAACCCAAGAAGAGGAAGAAATGAGTCCGACCATATCGTGTAATGCATTGGCAGGAATTACCACTCCTCAAACTCTCAAGATAGAAGGACATATCAAGAAGAAAAGGTAATAGTGTTGATTGATTCAGGTAGCACCCATAATTTTATTCATTGTAAGGTAGCCAAGGAATTAAATTGTTTCCTATACCCAGCACCAGAATGTCAAGTGATGGTTGCAAATGGAGGAACTATAAATTGCTCTGGAAAATGCAATAACATCAAGCTAACCATGGGGGAATATGTGTTGACTAGTCCAATGCTTTCCATTTCTATGGGAGGTGCTGATGTTGTACTAGGAGTACAATGGTTACAATCTTTGGGGACGGTAGCTTTTAATTTTCAACAACTTTTCTTGAAATTCTTTTCAGAAGGAAAGGAAGTCGAATTACGGGGTATTGAAGGGAAGCCAGGAAGGATAATAAGCTCTAATGGCATGACAAAGCTTCTAAAGAAAGAACAACGAGGCGTAATTGCACAATTATGCTCATTAGAAGTTCCAACATCAAAATCATCTATTTATGCAGATCTCCAACAAGTCTTGGACAATCATTCCAAGGTGTTTGAAACTCCCAAAGGACTCCCACCTATTCATGATCATGATCATGCTATTCATTTGATTCCAGGAAGTGTTCCTCCAAACATCAGGCCTTATAGATATTCTTACGTCCAAAAGAGAGAAATTGAACGTATGATTGCAGAAATGTTCGAGGCGGGTATAATTCAACCTAGTCAAAGTTATTTCTCTGTTCCTGTAGTATTGGTACACAAGAAGGATGGATCATGGCGAATGTGTCCGGATTATAGGGAGCTCAATAAGCTCACCATTAAAGATAAATTTCCCATTCCTGTGATTGATGAATTATTGGATGAATTACATGGAGCAATTTATTTTACCAAGTTGGATCTTCGTTCGGGATATCATCAAATTAGAATGAAGACTGAAGATATTCCAAAAACAACATTTCAAACTCATGAGGGTCATTATGAATTTTTGGTCATGCCTTTTGGCCTTACCAATGCACCTTCTACATTTCAAGGTTTGATGAATTCCATTTTCAAACCCTTCCTTAGAAAATTTGTGCTAGTATTTTTTGACGATATACTAATCTATAGCAGGTCTTGGAAGGATCATGTTGAACATGTTGACAGGGTGCTCAAACTATTGCAGGAGAAACAATTATATGCAAAAACATCCAAATGTTTCTTTGGAGTACAAGATGTGGAATATCTGGGTCATATTGTATCTCACGAGGGTGTTAAGGTAGACCCTAACAAAATTAAAGCCATTAAGGAATGGAAAGTCCCCATAACCATAAAGTAGTTGCGAGGATTTCTCGGGTTAACAGGGTATTATCGCAAGTTTGTTAAGAATTATGGGAGAATAGCAGCACCTCTAACAACATTATTGAAGAAAGATGCATTTTCATGGACTCCTGAAGCAACTAAGACCTTTGAACATCTTAAAGAGGCAATGTGCCTAGCACCAGTCTTAGCTATGCCAGACTTCACAAAAACCTTTATTGTGGAATGTGATGCCTCAGGAAATGGAATTGGTGTTGTTTTAATGCAAGAAGGAAGATCCATTGCTTTTGAAAGTCTTCCAATCAAAGGAAAGTATTTACAGAAACCTATTTATGAGAAGGAAATGTTAGCAATACTGCATGCACTAAAGAAATGGAGAACTTACCTAATGGGAAGACACTTCAAGGTAAAAATTGATCATGATAATCTTAAACACTTTTTGGAACAAAGACTATCTTCAGAAGAGCAGCAAAAATGGGTCACAAAGATGTTGGGTTATGACTTTGAAATAATCTACAAAAAAGGAAAGCTTAATGTTGTTGCAGATGCACTCTCACGAAAGAATGAAGAGGTGGAAGCATTGCTTTGTGCCATTTCTATTATCCAACCAGATTGGATAACTGAAGCAAGAGATGAATGGAAGAAGGACAAAGATGTATGGACACTCATTCAAAAGTTGCAGCAAGATCCTAGTACATCTGATACATTTAGTTGGAAAAATGATTCCTTATGGTACAAAGATCGCTAATATCTTTGTAAGAATTCCCAACTAAAACAAAAGATTCTTCTGGAATTGCACACTTCTCCTTTAGGAGGACACTCAGGATTTTTAAAAACTTACCACAGGGTGAAGAAAGAATTTTTTTGGGATGGCCTTAAATCTGATATTCGAAAGTTTGTGGCGGAATGTTTGGTTTACCAGCAGAATAAAGTGGAAACAATTAAGACCCCAGGACTTCTACAACCTTTATCCATTCCAAGTCAACGTTGGGAGGAGATTTCAATGGATTTTATCACAAGTTTACCTAAGTCCGAAGGAAAGAGTGTCATCATGGTGGTTGTTACACCATTTTTTGGTCATCTAACCTACTATCATTAGATGGACCCAAGTACACCATGTAAGACCAATTTTACCACTAAGTAAACGTGCTTTCACTATGTAAAATAACTTAATAAAACACATTTATTAGGTTTTTTATGGTCTAAACAGGAAACCCCAAAAGGAAATATTAAACAAACCTATATTTGTTTGATTTTCCTCAAGGAATAATTAATTAAAAAAATAATTTAATTATTATTCCTGGTCATGTTTAACCCAAAACAAAGAAATTAATTAGATAAATCTTTATTTATCTTATTATTTTCTAGGAATAATTATTTAAATATTATTTACATAATATTCCTTGTTAAATATGACTAAATCACCCATAAATAATTAAATAAATCATTATTTATTTGATTATCTTTCAACCACTTCCTTAAAATAATAAATAAATCATTTATTTATTTATTATTCACAAATAAAGGGATTTGACCCAAGTCAAATACTTTCTCCCTCCAACAAATATAATAAAATATTCCATAAAAGGTGGATCTAGATTTGGTTAATGTTATTTTAATCATGCACCAAGATCTAGAATGACCCAATATTTTGTTATAAATAGGAGGGTTTCTCCTACCATTATTCACCTTTTGTTGCCTATTAGATCACTCTGGATCTATACTCTTGGTCTGACTTTGAGCCATTATCATTGTCATATTTTCCATTGTTTGCTGTGTGAGCTCCCTTTGAGTTCTATCTTTGTCTGGGTTTTCTACACCAACAAGAGAGAGAAATGCTAGATCTGAAGTGCTGAGGACTTCCAAGAACCCATCCCATTGAGGAGAATTGGAAAATCCTTCTTGTTTTCCTCCCAGGTGCCCTTAATACAAAAATTCTTTCAAAAATTGTTCTTGTCTTGTCTATTGGATATATGGAGAAAAACCTTCTTTTTACTGCTTAATGTCTTTTTATGCATAGATCTGGTTTACAAGACTTGTTCGATCAATCAATCCGTATCTGAAGATATTGGCAGCCATATTTGATGTTAGGGCTATTAGTTATGCGTAGCTAAAGTGGTCTTTTTTCATACACTTTGACAAAAGATTCATACTAACAACTGGCGACTCCACACGGGTTTTCAATTACGACCACTGTCGTTTTTCATATTCGTGCATATCCAGCTACTTCAGACCCTAGGGTTTCTTTTCATCTTTTTGTTTTTCCTATTTTTATGTTGTTTTTCTCCTATAAAACCCTAAAAAATTAAAATTTCTAACTTCCGCGTGTTTCTGGCCCTATTGTGCAGGTGACAGACATCAGTCGCAACTGAGACGGCAAATTTTCTAGAAATCTGCCGCCGGGATACTCGGAGCTTCAGGTCGCACTTTTCAGCCCAGTAACTGTGACCTGGACCTCCAGGTCACACTTTTCAGCCCATTATCTGCGACCTGCATAGAAAACAGGTCAGAACCTGCGACCTACCAATTTTTCTGCTCTTTTCTGGGTTTTTCTGAAGCTTTTGTCAGGGTTTTCCAGCCTCTGTCTCAGCCCGTTTCGACCTGTTTCTAATCTATTTTTCTCATCTAAGTGGTAACATAGCCCCCTAGGGCTTCAGTACCCTCCACTTTTGGTGGAAGAGCTTTTATCTGTTTCAGGTGTCTGTTTTTTCAGAGTTTCAACCCCCCCTTTTCCAGATCTGATACCTCCTTTTCAGACCCCTTTCAATCAACTCTTCTCCCTTTCAAATCACCTCCTAAAGATTTGTTTAGATCTACCTTTAGGGCCTCCTCCTTGCCCCTTCTGATTTTTGCTGATTTCCCCCTTTTTTCCAGCCACCTTGCCTCTGCCTCTTGGTTGTGATCTGCCCCTCTTTTCAGCAGTTTTCTCCTTTAGATCCTTATCCCTTCCGACCCTAGATCTGTTGGCCTCTTTTTAGTGTGTTTTGACTATATTTTTCCCTCTGATAGACTAGTTTTGAGAGCCCCGCCTTTTTGGGTTAGATCGATGCATTGATTAGCTGTTAATTTTCTATTATTTCAGCATTATATACTGTTCTCTACAGCATTATTTTCAGTTACGCAGCACACTTTTTCTCTTGCTCTCAAAATGAAAAGGGTTTAAAAATTAAAATTAACGCACGCCACACACTCACCCTAAGCAAAGAAGAGCATGGTTTGCACCGCCAGGAAAAGACTTTAAAAACCAATTGACACTGCACCTTTCTTCCCTTGTTTCGACATTGTAATCACTTGATTCTGCACCTCCCTGCCTTTGTCGGTCGTTCTTCTTCCCCTCGTGTTGTGTTTGTGTTGTCACCATTGCGCCCCCAAAGCGCACATCCCAGAGACTTCTTGGCCTTCACCCTCAGTTTCTGGTCAGTTGACCTACTCCTTCCTGCCGTCGTCGAGTTAGTCCTCCTCCGAGTCCGCACTCCGACTCCTCTTCTGATTCATTGGGTTATCCTTTTACTTCTGGTTCTCCCCCTATCACCTTCACTATGTTTGGTCCAGGGCCTAACGCTAGCGGTAATCCCGGCCCTAATGCCGGGACTACTACTAGCGAAACCACCACAGGAACTACCTCGGCTGCACCTTTTCTCCCTTACATGGCAGGCCTCAGCCTCCCCGATTTCAATCAGTTGATCAATGACCCTATCCGCCACGATGTTGGTTGGCCTACTATGCCAACCAAGCTCCCCTTTGACATCCCTAAGTTTGAAGGCCTTGCTGGAGAAGATGCAACCAACCATGTCTGATCTTTCCACATGTGGTGTTCCTCCAATTCCATTACCGATGATTCCATCCGTCTTCGGTTGTTCCAATGCATGCTTAGCGGCGAAGCTTCTAAATGGTATGTTGACCAAGCCACCTCTTCCCATACCACCTTAGCGACCATTGCCCAAGCCTTTTTATCTTATTTCCAGCTCCCTCTCCGATACGATACTGGTACAGAGCTTTTTACTTCTTTCAAGCAAACCTCTTCGACCCACCTTTCCACTCATGTCCAGGAATGGCGGAGAAGACAGAGCTTATGTTGAGCTCCCCCCTTTAAAGATCGGGTTTATATGGACTGGTTCCTTCGCACTCTCTTACCTCCCATTGGAAAAGATGTCGCCTCCCATTTCCCTCAAACCGAAGAAGCCACCCTCCAAGTAGCCTTGAAATATGACCTGATCTATGCTTAGTCTGGTTATGTTTATACCGTCCTTCCTGACCTCCCCAGGCCCAGTGGCGCTAATGCCCTGGGGGCATCTCATTTCGCCGACGGTATCATTGGAGCCCTTTCTCATCTGTATTCTCAACCTCCTATGGGCTATGGTCTCCCTCCGGGAGGGGCCAACACCTCTAGCACTTTTCCCCCTCCAGGTAGCATGTATCCAGGATACCGCATGCCTCATCCTTTTTCCCAACCTCCTGCTTACCTCAATGTTGCCCAACCTAACCATTATCCTTATCCGCAGCCTGGTGCGCCAGCTCCTCCAGCATATGTGCTTCCACCTCCGTTGCCTCCTCCGCCCCCGCAACAACACCTACAGCCCCCTCTAGGGAAAGTATTTACACAATAGGGCGCGACTAATCCCCCTTCTCAAAGAATGCAGAGAGGCAATCCAAATCAATCTGCCCCTGGTACTCGTGGACCCAATCCTTAGGGTACTGACCCTAACACTACTAACCAGCAACAGGGCACTCAGCCCAAGCTGGACAGGCCTCTTCACACAAATAAGCCTTGTTCGTGTTGCGGTGTTTACGGTCATTACACCCATGATTGTCCCCTCTTACCACAGATGCGGTAGATGTGGGAGTCTTAAGACACATTGCGAGGACAACATGCCTCCCCTCATGCTCCCCCTAATGTGACCACTACTCAACCAGTTGTGTTTACTGATCCTTTCCCTCAGCAAGGATTCGTGGCTTCCCAACCACCTGACGGACAGGTCACCACTCAACCTTCCCTTTCTGGTTCCTTCGATTACCAGATCCTCATGATGAACTCTGATCCATTCCCAACCGTCGACCTTCACCTTCAAACTCGGTCTTGCCAGTACCCCAAGCCTTCCACTCATTCTGCCCCCGAGTCCCCTTCTTCAGGTTCTACAGAGCCTCTTTTGACATCCAATGGTCCCTTACATATCCCTCAACCCAAAGTCGAGGTTCATACCAAGATTCCTAAGGGACCATTACGTCGAAATTCTGCTTCTGGTCGAGCTGCTCATTCGTATAGCATAGTAGATGATTTGGCGCAATCTCCTACTGCCATTTCCACATTGGAACTCCTCCAGTCGTGCCCTTCCCAAAAGAAGGCTCTGCTAGCTTCCGTGGGAACTGTAGATCCTGTCGATGACCAAATGATTGTTTTCGATGCCCATCAATCAAAACATCCTCCTCTTCCTGCTTCTGTCGCCTTCCAAATCCCAATCAAAATCCGGAATGCCAACGTTTCTTGGTGTATAATTGATGAGGGGGCATCCACCTGTGTGATGTCCGCTTCGGTTTGGAAGCAACTCGGATCTCCTGAGTTGGCCCCTTCCACGATCACCCTTTGAGCATGGGACGGCCACGCCTCCTAGCCCATTGGCCTTTTCCGTAATTGCCCTATCACCCTTGCAGGCAAAACTGTTTGCGTTGACGTCAAAGTCATCGACGCCCCTCTAGACTACAACATTCTATTGGGGTGAAGCTACACCTATGCCACGTATACTGTCCCATCCGTGGTTTTTCGAAAGATATCTTTTCCTCACAATGGAAAGATAGTCACCATAGACCAGTTGACTTATCATGAGCCACCGTCTCAGACCTCCCCGGAGACGACCATCTCTTCTGTAGCCAATAAGAAAACCGTAGATTCCTTGACCAGTGTCTCCCCTGGCATCTACAAAGACTCCTCCCTGCTTGGAACTTTCCCTGGTCTCCCTCCTCCTCATATCTTTGATCCCAGCTTATAAAATGTTTGCATGATGCAATCGTCTCAGGCTGCCCTTAAGCGACTCGCTTCGACTAGTCAGCAACCTCAGACTCAACCTCGCCCACCACAACCCGCTCCTAGTCATTCATCTCAGCCAGCCGAACCTCCTCCTTCTGGCCCTTCTCCTACAGCTGGTATCCCTGAACCCCTCTATCCTCCTGGGTCGGTCCCCCCAGGCCTCAACCATCTCGGAGCCGTCCCTCCTAGTCATTATCCTGCTAGTCAGATACCTTTCCTGGCTCCCCCTCCTGGAGTCTATACGGTTTCTGTCATGGCCACCCTCTCTCTCCCTAACCTGACCCTGGGCATACCCGTCTGGTACCTTGACCCTCCAGCCGCTACCCCATCTGGTCACCCCAAACCCTATCTTTCTTTGACACCGGTTCAACCAGTCCCCCTCGCTTCCTCCATTGCCACCATGCCCCCCGCACCTCCCCAAGACCCTACCCCTGTGGTGACAGCTCCAGGAAATAAAGGCAAAGCTCGCAAGGGGGCATCCAAAGACAAGGTCACCCCGACTAACCTGGCTCCTCCTCCGCCCGCAAAGCCTTGCGCCTTGTGTGATGTCGTCGGTCACGCCACCCATACTTGTCCCGAATTGCCCCGCATTCAACCCATGGTTAAAGTCGCGTTCCCTGAGTCTATGGTCCCTGACCCCTCTCTCTCGTCCTCGTCCGTAACCAAGAACCCAAAAGCTATTCGCAGCAGCAAACCCTATGCTTTGTGCAGTGTCCATGGCCATTATTCCCACCATTGTCCTCACCTGACGCATTACCGCGCCTCTTTAGAAGTAGTCCGTGAGTATGAGGTGGAAAAAAACCAGTCCGCCTCTCCCATACTTGCGCAGTATGCTTCAGGTCAGCTTGAGGATCCCCCCACTCCCATTGACATTGCCCCCCCTAATGTCCAGATGACAAAGTCTACTACCACCATTCTTTACCTATCATCCTCGGTGAGACCCTTGGAGCACATTCCCTTTGAATCCTCCCCTGTTGTTTCGCTTGACCCCCCTTTAGCGACCACCTTGGGCTCAACATCATGTAACCATTTGTTTCCCTGTTCTTCTGTCATTACCCATGACGATCCGTATGTGAGCCTTTCTTCCTCTACGGATGATTTAGGTAACTTTGCCGCGTCATGTGGTTTCCCTTCCACTCTTCATCCCCTCTTTTCCCGTCCAGATGCCTCCTTGGGAACCTTTTCCACCCTTGACCTCCTCCTTCCCGCCCATACACGGGATAACACCACCCGTATCTCTGTTGACCTCCGCAGCCCGAGTCCCAGCCACCCCTCCTATAGCCCTCATATACCACCATCTAGTTTGAATATGCGTCATAGCCATCTTGCCCATCACACTCCCTCCCGCAGTTGCTGCTCGATGTCTACTATATACTCATGTTGCCGTTATTGTACCTCCTCCCCCCATTTTTTGTCTTGTAACACTATTCCGCAGGACCTCCCGTGCCCACCCTATATCGGTTACGCCGATGGTGCTAGTCGTTACTCCTGGAATCTAGCCTCGGCAGGTTGGGCCATTTTCACCCCCTTGCATGCCCTTGTTCTCTCAAATGGGGTCTGCATTGGTATTGCCACCAACAATCAGGCTGAATATGATGCAATGCGTGGTCTCTTAGCCGATGCTCTCTTTGGTCGTTTAGATTCCCTACTTCTTGTCATGCAACTAAATGGTGTCTATCGTGTGCATAATCCTGTGCTGTTTAGACGATATTTACGAGTGAAACTCTTGATACGTGAATTTGAAACCATAACTTTCTACCATGTACCTCGAGAACAAAATCACTATGTAGATAGCATTTCAAACCATGTTCTAGATTGGCATTTATCACATGCATTTCATACAAGACAATAACATTCATAATCATTAACAAAGATGCATATCCATAATATGTGTCGCAAAACATGTGTTTAGAGTCCATCTACTTTGATACATATGACATGCCCATAGCATGTTACAAAAAGCTCAAAACTGGGGACACCATATGTCCCTACATACACACTAGGGGGCACCACCTGCCCCACACCTAATCACTATCTAGTGGATCCCGAGCCAATGGATCTACTCCTACAGCCTGTAGATCACGTATCCCCTGACCGACCATCGCCATGCGCCGCATGACACCTCGCCATTCCGAGGGTAGACCAATACATGGCTCTATGTATTGGTCTTCTAAGTCTTGCCACTCGTGCTCTGACACTCCGGTCAGCAACCTCTCGCATCTACAGCAGATTTCCTCCAGAAGGGTGGCCACATCCTCATTATGCGCTGCTCTCGACCCACTTGGACCTGTAGTTCCAGATGCTACCGGTCGTCCCATGCATCCGGCCGGTTTTACCAGAGCTATATCTGCATACCAAAAGTACATGAATCAATACCCTATATACTATTCACTAACTTTAACATTCCCAAGAAATAATAGTTACTTGTCACTTACCATCGGGTCCCCATACTCGACTGGGCGGAAGTGGTAGGTCCAGATCCCCACAATAACTCATCCCACTATAGGGATAGTCATCTATGTATAACGACATCTGATCCCAATGGGCAAAGAACTCAGGTCGAAACACTCGTCTGACCGCCCCTCCTCCTCCTCGGCACAGTAGCCGCCCCCACCAGCGCATCCTGGGCTCTCTTGGGCCCCCATCTGGGAGCTGTATATGAGGTCGTAAGGTTGGTATCTTCTCAAAGAAGAAGGCACACAGTAAAGTCCCATACGAGAAATCGTGGTTCACTTGCCGCTTGCAGAGGGAAAACTGTCATTTTAACGACACCAACATCACTTGGGCCCACCCATAGTAGGTCCCACTCAACACACTCTCCAAAATCATCATCTGCCCCCCTGTGATGTGATGGAGTGCCTGGATTCCCAAGATCTGCAGCACCGCTGTGGCCACTGCACGGGTCTCTAACCTCTCTAGGTCCCCGATCGGTATCCGAGTCCCTTTGATTTGGAGACCCGATCGGCAATGTCGCTCCACAAACTCCATGACATGCCGCCCCCGCGGTAACACTGGCTGCGTGTTTCCCACCATCCCAAGTGGCGGGAGACCCGTCAGAAAATACAGATCCTGGACTGTCAATTCGATCCTGTGCCCCTGCACTATAAAGACCTCATGATCTGGATCCCAATAACTGACAATCCGGGCCAACAAGGGCTCCCCAGCCCTCATCAGAGGGTTCTCCAAAAACTTCAGAATCCAAAACCTGGCCAGTACACGACGGACACCCTGATCCGCCTGGATCTTTGACCGCAATGTACCAGGGTCTCTCTCTCTCCAGTTGACCTGTATATCTGCCATACATGAACAAAAACATCATCTTTGTCAGCATACAGATAAGAAACACTACAACCATCCACAAAAACCAAAATCTCAGCCCTCACATAGCACTAAAAACCCCTCCATCTTCAAGTCACACTTTTCTGCCAAATCCTGGGACAGGTCGCACTTTTTTTCTCAAAACCTTCTTCCCAGGTCACAGATTTTGGCCCAAAAAGTGCGACCCGGCCGTAGAGATCAAAGAGGGTCTGTTCCTGAGATTTTGGGCCCTAAACTCAACTTTCAATCCATCAAAATGAAAGAGTAAGGTTAGGCCTCTTACCTGCAACTGACAGATCTCGATTCCAACGGTCGGTTTGTCCGCTACGCTCGTCGCAAGATTTATGGCCTTCTCTCCTCTCTACATTCACCACAACAACACTAGCAAATGAGTGGATTTGGAGGGAAAATTGCCTTATTAGAAGAGAACCCTTGTTTCTTCTTTCGCCTACTGCGACCATATCGTAGCTTCGTTTGACAAACTGTCTACACCATTGGAAAGCTCTCACCAAGCCCTCAAATGGGTATCTGTTAGTTTTTTGTGATTTTATACTTCACCAGGACACATTTTGTCCAAGATGGGTCACTTCACCTACCCCCAAAATCGAATTTCCTCACTTACACCACTTGTACTTGGGGCACCACTTTGCCTCCATACTTGTCTTTGTTTGTGTCGATTTTTTTCATGAGATACCATCTTGTACTCATGTTTTTCGGGTCCCCCGTGGGCTCTTTTCTGTGTGGCAGCACCATCGAGTCGCCCTTGTTTAGAGCATCCAAGTTGAGTCATCATCGCATTCATGGAGTCTATCCTGAGCCCCTTTGTACCCCACTATAGTCCTCCATCCTTCATTGCTTGGTCCCTCTCTTGTGTCACACATTATGGCCTTCAGTCCCACTGTCCCCTATCCCTCATGATGTTGTGACAGTCGCTGCCATGTCATTCATGCCCTCTATGCTCTAACAAGGGAAGTCGTCCATTCGCTACTCAGTCCCCTCCATTGCATCATCATCATTGGTATTAGTCTGTCAGTCTACTATTTTTACTCGTGCCTTAGTTGAGGATCTCTCATTGCCTCACCTATGGTGGACCTCCTTCTGTCGACATCAGCTCCTTCACTCCAGAAGACAGGTCTAGAGGGCGATGTACCTTGGTTCCAGCTTCCACTCTTGTTCGGTGCCTTGAATCAGGCAAAGGGATCTCTCCTTCCCCTTTGACTTGATTGTTTCTCTAGCTCCTTTCAGCATGATCGAGATCTGTATACTTGATGGTTCAGTGATATAGCAGCAGCTCTTGGTGATTTCCCGGGTTTGTGTGAGATGTCTCAACCCTCATGAGGGGGTGGCCCTGCAGGTAGCCCCCCACATGCCCGGATGACCTCTTCCTCACAGCCTTCGATGCAGCTCCATATATTTGATGATGTTGGCCTTAGCCACTTGCAGCGCTTCTTTGATTTACATATATCATCAGATTTTGTGAGCCCTTCCCCGCGTATAGGGGGCATTTGGGTTGTATTTGTATCTCATATACTTAGATATTATTGTACAAGTCCTGGCTGTTATCCCAGGCACAACATGTATGTGGCATTCCTCATTGTATTTTTCTCTGGCTCATGTTTATGCCAGTTGTACTTTATGGTTCAGTCCCTTGTTTACTGGACACACTATTCTTTTGTACTTTGTCTCGGCGGGCATAGGTATGCCTCCCCCGCCGCCTTTAGCACAAGTACCCTCTCATAAAAAGAGACTTGTTGCACCTGTAAGTCTCGTCTCCTCTGGGTCTAGTTCTTCAGCACATTAGTCTAGTTCTTCAAAACATTAGTCTCTCTGACTTCCCTTTTGATGTTTGGTGATTGAGATCTTACAACGTACTTTGGTCATACGATTTGCTCCTAACACTCGCACGCTGGGGGGCAATCTGTTACACCATTTTTTGGTCATCTAACCTATTATCATTAGATGGACCCAAGTACACCATGTAAGACCAATTTTACCCTAAGTAAAATTGCTTTCACTATGTAAAATAACTTAATAAAACATATTTATTAGGTTGTTTATGGTCTAAACAGGAAACCCCAAAAGGAAATATTAAACAAACCTATATTTGTTTGATTTTCCTCAAGGAATAATTAATTAAAAAATAATTTAATTATTATTCTTGGTCATGTTTAACCCAAAACAAAGAAATTAATTAGATAAATCTTTATTTATCTTATTATTTTCTAGGAATAATTATTTAAATCTTATTTAAATAATATTCCTCGTTAAATATGACTAAATCACCCATAAATAATTAAATAAATCATTATTTATTTGATTATCTTTCAACCACTTCCTTAAAATGATAAATAAATCATTTATTTATTTATTATTCACAAATAAAGGGATTTGACCTAAGTCAAATACTTTTTCCTTCCAACAAATATAATAAAATATTCCATAAAAGGTGGATCTAGATTTGGTTAATGTTATTTTAATCATGCACCAAGATCTAGAATGACCCAATATTTTGTTATAAATAGGAGGGTTTTTCCCACCATTCTTCACCTTTTGTTGCCTATTAGATCACTCTGGATCTAAACTCTTGGTCTGACTTTGAGCCATTATCATTGTCATATTTTCCATTATTTGCCGTGTGAGCTCCCTTTGAGTTCTATCTTTGTCTGGGTTTTCTACACCAACAGGAGAGAGAAATGCTAGATCTGAAGTGCTGAGGACTTCCAAGAACCCATCCCATTGAGGAGAATTGAAAACATCTTCTTGTTTTCCTCCCAGGTGCCCTTAATACAAAAAATTCTTTCAAAAATTGTTCTTGTCTTGTCTATTGGATATATGGAGCAAAACCTTCTTTTTACTGCTTAATGTCTTTCTATGCATAGATCTAGTTTTTGCAACTCTTGTCTTGATCAACTAACTGCAGATCTGAAGATATTGGCAGCCATATTTGATGTTAGGGCTATTAGTTATGCGTAGCTAAAGTGGTCTTTTTTCGTACACTTCGACAAAAGATTCATACTAACACAGGCTTCAACCAGGATTTCTTCCTCTTCCACTGGATCAAGAATAAGACTCTCTTGAGAAAGAGAATCTCCCTCAACTTATTCATTTTCTGAACTGGAGGACTCATCATATATTGCAGTGCTGTCCTCTTGGAGCCCTGATATATTCTGCTCTGATGTGCTGAGCTCTATGAAGAGATCCATGTATTCTTGAGCAGAGGTATTTACCATTGCTTCCTCTTTTTCAAGAGAAGGCTCCTTACTCTCATCATGCTCGAGAATCTCTTCTTTGATTTCTTCCTCATCCTTTAAGATGAAAGGTTGTTGATCTCCATCTTCATGGCATTCACTACTGATGATCTGAAGTGTAACAGAGTGAAGATTTGATGAATATGCATCTATCACTATGCTTTCAAAACTCTCCCCATCAGTATCGTAGATAGGCTGACTGGGTTCATTACTTTTCTAAAATCCCTGGCTCTGATCTTCCTCCCATGAATATAAGGATGATGGTCCTACAAGCTCAGCTTCCCTTTGAAAACACTCACCATCAAACAGATCATAAATAGGAAAATCATAACTGTAAGTAATGTCACCCACCAAACCTTCTGGATTTTTAGCAGGCCTTTCTTCGTCCTGATCCACAGAGGAGTCTTCTGGATCTGTATCATCAAACTCATAAGATCGATGGGAAAGTGTGTGTGTTCTATGATAGATTTCAGAAGTGGAATGCTGATTTAATATCTGATCAATCTCTTCTTCTGTCAAAAGAGGGGTTTCCCTCTCATCATGGACAGAAGAACAACAATCCTCTTTCTCTTGTATTAGCTGATTTGGAGGCTGGATGTTTTCTTGAGCCTCTTCTTCCATATCATATTCTGCCTCTTCTATGTGGTCCCTTGTTTCCTCAAAGCAGCATTCCCTATTAGCCTTTGCTATTAGGTTCTGATATTCTCTTGTCAGCGTAACACAAGACATAGGTAAGCAATCAGGCAGTTCCTGATCACTTTCCTCTTCATCTTCATTAGATCCTTGAGCATTGTACATGTCTTGCTCATCTTCTAGGTATTGAGTTTGTTCTTGTTCTGGGGAATGCATGGGCTGTTCTAAATAATCATCATTTGCATTCAGATTAGCCATATACATATCCAACACTTTACCAAACATTTCTTCTATTCCATTTAATTGATCATACAAAGCATCTAGCTTTGTATCTCTGTCCATGTTTGGATCCACGTTCATGCATAGAAGGCTACTGCATATTTTCAACCAGTTCAGAGTCTTCTACCAGTGGAGTCATTAGGTCTTCTAGGAGTTATGGAGTGTGGAGTCGCCAGGTGGATGAATTTGACTGTTTGGAGCAGGCTGCTATACACCATCAGCAATTTAAAACCAATCTAGGCTAAGTGGTCTCTGCCCATTGGAGTCGCCATTATGTTGGGGTTCCCATGTTTTGGCCAGATTGGCAAGACCAAAAGATGAGACAACATCAGAACCACTTTGGGATCCTAGGATCTAGCCCTCCTGGACCCAAAGAGGGATCTCTCCAATAAGACAAAGAATGATATATCTTTGAAAGCTCAAAATGAGATGTTAGGCTAGTTATGAAGCACAAAGGGGGTTTAAAATGATTTGTTTGGTTGGTTTCTGGGTTGTTCATGGGCTCATAGATTGAGAATGTCATGGAAGGAAAGGGGTAAAATAGCAGGATGTTTCGGCAAAAGAGGATAGGTTAGGAATGTGCCATCCATTGGGCTATGGAGTCATGAAAGGGGATTACTTGCACACAACTAGCCAAGGCTTTCAGAGGGCAATTCATCTATACTAAAGCATCTTTTAGATAGATGGTGGAATGGAACATTAAGGAAAGAAAGTGAAAGAAGGAAAACAACCCAATTTCTGTCTATAGATCAGGTCAGAGGTCATTTAACTCCAGGCCTGCTTGGACATACTCAAAGGCAGATTTCAAAGGAGAGACAAAGGGGCATCATATAGATCATACCAAAGGTCATTTAACTCCAGGTCTGCTTTAGCATGCTCCAACGGAAAACAGAGATAAGTTTAACAGAGCCAGGGTCTATAGATCAAAGAAGGAATTTGAACCTTCAATGCTTTGACACCAGCAAGAGATCTTAGAAAGGCCATTTGGTTGCACAAGGAACCTAGTGGACAGGGCTAAATCTAATCCCCATTATCCCAAATCTTCTAGCTTAAACCCAAAAAGAACAACTAAAGACAGATTTCAATAATTCATACATTAGCTAGCAGCATATGGAACTACTACACTGGTTAAATTATTTTGAAATCAATCCTCAGATAACACATATAGCAGAAAACATTGAAGGCAAGGAGAGCAGAGACATAGGGTATCTAACAAGGGTAAATCCTATGCTATATTTCTGATGTGAGCTAGAAGACCAATGAACAGCATGAAAAATGTAATAAACAATGTGATAAGAAAACATCACCCGTAGTAATAGACCAGGATCCAAAGAAATTTTCTTGATTAATTGATGCAAAACCAGTCACATACACTGAGCTCAATGGCTCATTACAGTCCAAAATTTCTCCTCCCAGCCTATTACATTACAAAATAATCTACTACTCCCTCCCAAGACTGTTCTAACAGTCAAATTGAATCCCTCTAACTACAACAGCAACAACTGAACAACAACCTTTACAACATGTTCTTGGGGATTCTTATAGGAAAAGTGGATAGCAGGAGTAGGTGTTTCATTTAATTTGAATCATTAAGACAGAGTGGAGGAAAGATTTCATGCCCACTCAGTTTAAATTTTGGGCATTTATCTTCAGTACTCTTTGGAAGAAAGAGTAATCTTCGTCAGGCTGCAATTTACTCAATGTATGTCTCTTCTGTACTTGCTGCAACATTCTGGTGAACTGAACAAAAACAAATCAATGAATCAGGTCTTCCATACTGCGTAACAAATGATTCTGATGGCATAGGACCACCATCAGGGTTGAAATATTCT
>JAXQQM020089398.1:0-35161 GCA_034641835.2 Pinus albicaulis
GTTTTTGCAGAAATCTCAAGTAGTTGGAGTGCTTGAATCATTTTTTTGAAGAAATCCCAAGTAATCGGAGTGTTTGAATCGTTTTTTTGATAGTAGAAATGGATTCAACACCATTAAAACCTCTTGAGGCACCCAAAATCCTGAAGTTTGATAGCTATAACCTAGACTTCCAAAAAATTTTGCATACTACTAAAAATTCTCTATTTCTTAATAAATAAATTAAAATTCTTTAAAACCCTATTTCCAAAATAAAAATATTTTCCACTTATTAATACACTGATTAGCATAATAAAAACAAATAATCATTATATTGTTAACAAATCTGACATTTAAAAAGAAAAAACAAATAACCAGCATTCAGGTTTTCACGTGAGACGCAAACTAATTCTCCTTGAAATTTTAAAACAAGAAAGACAAATAAAACAAATTCTCCAATTTTTAAAACAAAAAAGACAAATAATTGCTTATTAAATGCCATAGCAGGTAAGTCATTAACAACAGAATTTCAGTTGGAAGTGTAGTATTTTTGGACACGTGTTATTATTTCTGAAACCGTTATCTGGAAAATTGATGCGGACTTTTTTGAAGAAAAGGTGAAACATGCATTCAAATTTTCAATTATAATTTCAGATGAGTGAAAAATCTGTTTCTCTCGAGTTTTTTTTTAGATTTAAATTTGCAAATTACATATTATCGTCATGCATGGAATTAGGTTGATTCGTTCATGCACGTTCATAATTTGTAATTCCGTTCAAGTTTCTACCGTGAGCGTGGGAAGAGACTCGAGAGTAACACAAACTTTTACGCGATTCCTATTCCTTAGTGAGCGGGTCCCACAACACTTTGTCACGTAGCAGAGGTAGAGTTAATTACGCAACACTTTGTCACGTAGCGGGAACTACACTCGACTAGTGTTAATAGTAGGTAGCAATTACAGATAGTAGGGAGCAGAGGTAGAGTTAATTAGCTGGGGTGCAAAATTAATTCAAATTATACTCCAAATAACCGATAACATGTAGCAGAGGGAGGGTTAAATCGGGGTGGTGAATCAAATGCAATAAGAAGATTCGCGTTGGCTTTCCAACTCCAGTGAGCAAGGCAGACATGGGATGGAAAAAGTTCGTTGAACCAACTGCAACTATGAAATATCGCAATAAGAATATAGTCAATTGCATGGGATGGGTGGTAACTTGCA
Organism: Pinus albicaulis; assembly: GCA_034641835.2. Classification (NCBI taxonomy): domain Eukaryota; kingdom Viridiplantae; phylum Streptophyta; class Pinopsida; order Pinales; family Pinaceae; genus Pinus; species Pinus albicaulis. Next base: position 1,196 of record JAXQQM020089398.1, read on the forward strand.
AAAGTTTGATGGCCACAATGGCAACTGCAATGGCAAGTCAGATGGCAGCAATGGCAATTGCAATCTGTCCCTGATCATATTCGAAACATTCATTGATTCATTAGTCCAATGAATGCTTTGAATCTGACCAGGTAGAGATATGAAAGATATGAAAGTTGAATGCCTAACATGGGAAATTTGGGAGTGGTGAAAGTTTTGGAGAGGTCCTCCCATTCTTAAGGCTACATGATCTATTTCTCCCTATTCTCCAAAAGTTTCGATGACACCTCAATAATTCTATTTGCAATAATGATGATTCCATCGTAATGTCTGTTTGATCATTTATTAATGTCTGTTTTATACTTATTGTTTTGCCTTTCTTGTAAAGTTTCAATCTATTTTGATAATTAAAGTGAAAATAATTTTTTTATTATAATTATAGTTAATATATATTTTGTTAATGGTGTTATTGATTTTATTCTATTTAATTTAATGAGTAATTTTTTTGGGTTTTTTTAATTAAAAAGAGATAATAGGTCTTTTTATCTCAATTGTAATATTTATTATTCAAATTCTATTTTTAAAATTAAAAGATAAATATAACATTTGAAATTTATTTGAATATTTAAATTATATTAACTCAATTAAATTTTCTAACTTATAACTGAATTAAAATAAATCATAAAAAAAATATAATTAAAAATACTAAAAGATATACAAGAAAAACTTTTAATAAACTCATTGTAAAATGTGCAACATTCAATGTATTCATATGTGATACCATTTTTAAAAATAAATATGGAGAATCCGCCTAGTGTGTCCAAAAAAATATAATGAATGTTGAGAAAACTTTTTAAAAACTTCAATGTAAAAAGTGCAACATTGAATGTAAGTAGTGTTAATGGCTTGAAAGTTAAAAGGTGAAGCATTGAATGTAATTTACTAAATAAATATGGAAGGCATTGTCTATCACACTACAAATTTGCAATAAATTAAATTTCAAATAATGTTGTAACAAAAGCTAACTTAACAATAAACACATACATAAAACTGAAAGCCCAACAATACCTTATGCACATAAAAACTCAGCATGATTAATTAATGAACTATTGGCCCTATCGTCTCTCATTCAATCCCCTATCCCTAGATAAGAGCTAACTATCCATAATACTCTCAATCCTTTCTCATTCCTCTCCTATTTACAATTATTCTTTCCCCAACTCTCATTGCTACAACTATGGTTTTTATAATTCTTGTTGCTCCAACTCCTCCATTTGTAACTCTTATTTCCATTGTTGCAACTCCTCTTGTCGTAACTTTTGTTGCTACAACCCAAGGCCTATTTTTGCAAATTCGATGAAAATACACAATATATGGGACCAACCACCAATTCAACGTTTGTACAAGGGTGAAGCCACCAAGGTAAGGTATGATAGGTGTTTTTTCCAACATTTTTCATAATGAATATGTTTTAAGTGGCAAGAGTACTTGTTTATTATTACTAATATCACCTTTCCCTTGTGTCATACACCCACATACAGGTTCTAGCCACTGGAAACTATTAAAGTTGACACTCCTTGCATAATATTATCACCTCATATAACATTTGGAAGATACCCCCCCTTAAATTATCAAAGTTGTCTTTTTCCTTTTATAATAGAAACAATTGAAGAAGGAGACTTACAAGTACCATGGGAGGCTCACTTCTTCTCTAAGAACACACAAAAAAATTAATTTTGGAGGCTTATGACCATGTTCTAGCTATTTTTTAGGATGTATGGAATATGTGCAAAGGTGAAAGGGATAGAATGATGAAGTAGCAATAGAATTTTTCCCTGCCTTGAGGGTAAGCTCAATTGGTTGAGGTCATATTGGTAAAAGAACCTTTCCATTGGGAGTTCACGTGGTCAATTATCCTTCATGCACTCTAGGTTAGGCTCTGCTAATGAGCCAATGGGAAGTGATCCCTTTGGGTGGATCTTCCTGGATTAATGTTTCAAAAGCCCTTAATGTAATCTCAATTGCACGAGGTCCCACTGCTAGAGCGCCTTTCCAATGGGAGATCACAAGTTCAATTCTGGTTGAGGTCCTTGGGTTTAGGCTCAAATTAGTTTGGCCAAGGGGTGTGGTCCCTTCAGGTGGACCTACCCTAATTTTCTGGGAAAAATATAAAAAATAAATAAAATAAAAAATAATTCCTTGAATTTTAGGGAAAATAGGTCTATGGTTGTTGGGATAGTGGTGGAGCTCACAAAGGAAATTTTAGTAGAAGTAACAAGAGTTTCAAAGGAATGGGATCAGTTCATTGCAAGCAGATTTCGAGGCGCAAAATTCTCCAACAGTTCGTGGAACCTCGAGAGAATTTACTGAGGAAAGGAATATGGTTTGATTGTCGATCCTTGCCACTCCCTTGGGTTGGCTTGGCCTTTCTCTTAGAAATTTATTTCACATGCATAGGGAATTATTAAACCTTTTATCTCAAACACACTCTCCTTTTTAACCACCTCGGGGCATGGTTATAGCATTAACCGTCATATTCCTTGATCGAATCTAACATAACATGGTAGCCCATGCACAAAAGTTGAACAAGGTGTGAGATGTCATTTCACATCACGATCCGATGAGGTTACTTGGAATGATCCCTAAACAAATAAGGAAGAAGGTGGGGAGAATATTTCAACGCGATTGTCATAGCTCTAGTAGTGGCAACTTTGTCACTTGAACTCGTAGTAGTTGCAACTCCTCCCGGAATTGGTGATGTTGCAACTACAACATAAGGATACATTGCAACAAATCTCATAACCATATAATCCTTACTATTTCCTAGAAATTGAGAAGGGTCGAGCACTACAACTCCAAAAAAAAGTGGCCCTAATGTAGAAATAGTAAGCATTAATCCAACTATTAAAAGGGTGAGAGGGTTCAATCATAAAATACCATCCAATTTTCCAAATAAAAGAAGAACCAAGTACCATCCCGTCGCCATTCAAACCCCTTATGATACATAAGAACTAGTAGGGGAAGGTGACCCAGGATGTGAAAATTTTGGAACATATGACCTTGCTTCTCAACGAACCTTTATATCTGTTATATTTGAACACGTGTTATTATATATGAAACCTTTATCTCAAAAATCGAAGCATATTTTTTTTTTTTAAATAGTGAAAAGGTATCCACACGTTTAATTTCAATTAAGTGACTTTGAAAATCATTTTAATAACCTTATCTTGATTTTTGCTTGGAAATGCATTCATGAAAATAATTACGTATTATCCCCATGCGTGGAATGAGATACATACATGTGCATAGGTTGTTATTCGTGAGGTTTCTAGCGTTAGCGTGGGTAGAGACTCAAGAATAACACAAAATTGTAAATAATTTCATATTCCTAAGCGAGACGACCCCAAACACTCGGGGCAGCGAGTTCGTGGTGCACTCGACTAGTGTTTCATTTAGACTTGAGTACGTAATATAAGTTTTTAATTAGAGATAGTAGGTAGCAAAGGTAGAATTAATTAATTGGGGTGAAAATTTAACTCAAAACAATACAGGCCGTAAAACATGCAACTAAGGGAGATTTAACTGGGAGAGTTGTGCTCCATCCGAATAATAAGGAGAGACATTAATTCGATTTCCAACTCCACTAAGCAAGCAAGGAGTGTAATGGGATTGGGAGGAAAAACTCCGATGGTTGGTAAGTTGCAGAGAGTTTTGTTTCTGCTCCAACTGGTAACCTAATCGTTTCTCGATCACACCCGAAGCATTCATTCACTCATTATTCTAATGAATAAATAAATGTTTCTGATGTGGCGAGTTAGATATATGTACTGACGCATAACATGGAAAATTGGGAGTCGTGAAATTTTGGAGTGGCCCTTACCCACTTCTAAGGCTACATGATCAATCACTTCATTCTAAAAAAATTGAGGTATGATGACACCACAATAATGACATTTACAATAATGATGATTGCATGGTGATTCCGTGACCCCCTTATATTCTTTCTGTGTGTCTCCACCAAGCTCCAAAGATAGAAATTATCTCCAAGAATGCCTATTTTTCCCGCATATCAATCACATTGATTTGAATTACAAACTTGAAGGCTATTTTGAAATTTTATGTCTTTTTTAGGAAATGGATCAATTTGAAAATTACATAAATTAATGGGTTTTAAACTCGCTTGTAACATAAAAAGAAAGACAAATATATCATACACACGCAACAAGACAACAAAATGATAAACATTAGGGGGAATTTTAAGGTCTAAAATGGGCCTCCTAAGGAAATTATAAAATAATAGTGGAAATAATAAAATAAATTTGATTACATCATCAAATTTTAGAGGAAAAAGAAAACTATTTTTTCATCTCATTTTTTTAACTTATTCCCTCGTTTACTCAAATTTGAGGGGTACTCATTGGATGAAAATTTAATTCTCATCCAAGGAGTACCCATGTTTCCTAATTTCGATGGTCCTTCTACATAAAAGTATTGTCTCACTTTCTGTTGCGTGGTCCATCGAAAGTATGCAACATGGGTACTCCTTGGATGAGTAATTAATACAGCAATACGTAAATCGAGTAAAAATAGGGATATAAGTTGAAAATACGAGTTGAAAAAGTAGTTTTATTATTTTATTATTTTTTAACTTTTTTACCCTTTTAAAAATGGTGAATCATCCCCATGGTTGACATCATCATCTTGAATCCTATTGGTTCTTATAATTTTTTCGGGCCGCCCGGGCAGGCGCCGTAGGCCGAAGTGCGCGCCACCTGGCCGCCCCATCCGGCCCCGTGTCTTGTACATTTTTCTTAGGAGGCCCATTTTAGACCTCAAGATTTCTCTAATCGAGTTCACCTCTCTGGATACATCTCTTGGTCCGCATTTCGATGTTGGGCCTCTTTCTTTAAGTGTTCAAATATGTGATTTAATTGATTTCCTCTTAGAATGCAAAATGATGTTCCACGAAGGTCAAAAGACCCAAAAATCACAAGTTGGCTCTCTTCGGGCTCAAATTTTCTAAAATCTCGTAAATCTAGGGCTCGTATAAGTTTTTGCTTGCTAATTGATCAACAAATTGGCCATTTTGTCTAACCATGCTATGTTTTACACCATTATGAAGGTTGTAATCGGAGATGGGCAGCAGGAGAGGTAGACTTGACTCGCAAAGAATAGAAGGTTGTAATTGAGATAGTTAAAAGTGTGAGAGGTAGACTTGACCGCAAAGAATAGAAGGTTGTAATTGGAGATAGGTGCGGTGAGAGGTAGAGTTATTTAATTGGGGTGAAAATTTAACTCAAAGATACTCCAAATAGCACGCCGCAGCAAGAGCGTCAATTCCATGGGATGGGTGGTAACTTACAAAAGTGGGATGAGTGGCCACAATGGCAACTCCAAAATGATCACAATGGCAATGGCAAGTCTACCTGCGCAATGGAAATCGCAATCTCGTCCCCGATCACATTCAAACATTCATTTACTTTACTCATTAGACGTGGACATGGAATGAATGAATAAATAAACGCTTGGAATGTGACCACGTAGAGATATGCAAGTTGACGCCTAACAAGTAGAGATAGAGATATTTGGGAGTGGTGAATCCTCCCCATTCTTATACAACAGGATCGACCAAGCCCCATTCTCCACAAGTTCGACACCACAATAATTGTGATTCCGTGGCCACAAGCCTTTCTGGGTCGTTTATTAATGGTCGTTTTATAGGTTATATTGTTCGCAATTACTAGTACCTCAATTATAGGTATAGCAGAAATAATCAATGTTCTCGTTTTTCCTCTATCAATGGATGCATAATTTATCTCCGTATATGTGAATAATCGGACGGTGACGTTTGTCACTATCTGTCGACATGCCGGACGGATGCCTCTCCCGATCCCGGTTGTGCTTTTTTGGGTCGTTGCCTACATGGGTTCAAAATGTGGCCCACATCGCCAAAACCCGCCGAAAGCCATTAAATTTGATCCGTAACAACAACCTCGTTTAGACAACTTGTTTAATTTCTTGATTTCTCGGATGGGTTGTCCTTTTGCATTAAATCTTACTTTTTGATTCGTTCTAATTTTTGGAAATATTATGTACATTATATGCATCCCGTATGGCATCAAGATTAAGATGAGAGAGACTAAGTATTCAATTAAATATATGGGCGATTGTGATGGTGCAAAACCCAAAGTTGAAAAGAATATTTGGTCGAAGTTTTCTCTGGCGAACAATGGATATGAAATAATATAATAATAATGAATGTGGAATTAAGGATAAGTTCTATTTATTTTTTTTTATTTACTTTCTTCTTCTTAATATGTATTAATTATGTTATGTTTTGTAACTTATCTCTATTAAACATTATTAATGAGGCTCAACGAAGCTTATAAAAGGAGGGAAGCTCATTTTATTTGGCATTTTTGCTTATCGATTTTATCTCAAGTTGCTCCACTACTTAACCATGTCACTTGCCGAGTTTCGAGCGGAGAAGACGAAGTGGTATTTTGTTTTAGTATTGAAGTGGTATTAAACTAATTCTAACTGAAGAATTTCATTGGAAGTAGAGTATTTTTGGACAGGCATATTTTTGAAACCGTTATCCGGAAAATTGAAGCCGATTTTGGAAGAAAGGTGAAAACTGCATTCGCTTTTTCAATTATAATTTAGTATGAGTGAAAAATCGATGTATTGAATTTTATTTTAGCTTTAAATTTTGCAAATTATATATTGTCGTGAATTACGTTGATCCGTTCATGCACGTCCACCATTAACAGACTCCGTTCAAGTTTCTCGGTGAGCGTGGGAAGGGACCGGAAAGTAACACATAATTTTACGTGATTCCTATTCCTTAGCGAGCGGGCTCCGAAACACTTTGTCGTGTCGCGAGAACTCCACTCGACCGGGTGTTAATAGTAGGTAGCAATTGCAGATAGCAGGAAGCAGAGGTAGAGTTAATTAATTCGGGTGCAAAATTAATTCAAATCATAGTCCAAATAACAGATAAGGGAGGTTAAGTCGTGGTGGTGAATCAAGTGCAATAAGAAGCAGATTCGCATTGGCTTTCCAACTCCAGTGAGCAAGGCAGGCATGGGATGGAAAAATTCTGCTGAACCCAATCCAATCTCATCTCATCTGAGTGGTAGCAGAGAACCCAATCTTCTTATTCCATCCATCGAGAGTTAATTGAGGTGCAAAACTAAGTGCAACTATGAAATATCCATAGAAATAAGAAAAAGAGCGTCAATTGGATTTCCAACTCCACTTCGCAAAATTAATGCAAAGTATACTCCAAATAGCAAGCAGCAGAGGTAGAGTTAAGTGGGGTGGTTGTGGTGAATCAACTGCAACTATGAAATATCGCAATAAGAAGAGCATCAATTCCATGGGATGGGTGGTAATTTGCAAAAGTCGTGGCATAGGTTATATTGTTCTGCAATTACTGAACCCTCAATTATGAAGTTGTCTACCTAGGTAGTGGAATAGTTCGGACAGTAGTTTTTTGTCGGAATCTGGTCGATTAAAATTCAAAAAATCAGGTAGTTGGAGTGTTTGGAATCTATTTTTGATAGTGGAAATAGATTTAGCACTATCAAAAACTCTTAGGGCACCCAAAATGCTAAAATTTAACAACTGTAAACAAGATTCTGATAAAATATTTGCCAAATTCTAGGCCAAAACACTGCTTTTCTAGACTAGGCGCTCAATTATAGATTTAACTGTATTTCAATGTGATGCAATTATTTATTTCTGTTCGAAGAAATAATGGATCGGTACGTTTGGGTATCACAATGCCACTATCTACGGACATGCTGACGTGGATGACTCTGAATCACCATTTTGTTTGCAAAACCTATTTGTTTCACAATTGTGATTTTGAAATATTCGGTGATTTTTATTCTACTATGTCATCTATTTTTATATTCAACTGTAGTGTCACGAATTGTAAAATTTGTTTATCTTTGATTATGAAATATTATGTCATTGTTGATGGTTTTTTTAATAGTCTGTCACTTAATCCTTTTACAGTATCTGCCATATTGGATGATCTTCATTGCAACACATTTTATGAAATCTAAACTTATAAAATGTAGGGAGTTTCATACTAAGAAATAGAGAGCATAAAATGGTTTCAATGTCCATCTAATTTTTTTTGTTTTTTTAAATTAAATTTAATGGATGAAAATATAATTTACTCATTTTTGAGTTTGGACTTTTTTTGAGATAATTTGTTTCTCTTAAAAGTAACTTTCATACCCAATCTTTTTCTATAACATTTCAATGTCAAACATAGTAGATAATAAATGATAATAAATCTTTTTTAAACTAATTAATCTACGTCTCATGAATAAAATCCAATTATTTATTTAATTATAGATCAATGAAATTAAAAACCTTTAAAATAATTTATCTAATTATAATTTCATCTCAATGTCTTTAATAACCAGGAGTGAAATGGTCTATGGAGATTCATATTGCTTTGGAAGCCTGGGAAATATTTTCCTTCATATCTTTTATTTTTTAATTTTAATTAATTAACTTTTTTTTTCTAAGTGTAACTAATTCTATTATGTATAAAGTAGTACAATTGGTTAATACGTGTTGTAAAACTGGGCTCTGTGTATAAACGTCAAGCTTATCACCGAGTGCTTAGACTGCCCATATCGGGAAACCAGTCCTCTTAAACAACGAGTCTTAACCGCCCTCGTAAGGGAAACCGGTTTGCAAAACTTAGAAACTGTAAAAACATAGAAATAAAAACAATTGTTTATGGACCACTGTGTGAGTTGGTCATCCCAACAACAGAAACTGTCATAAACTATGAAACGGAACCAAAAAACCTGGAGCGCAGTGCTGAAGCTAGTCATGAGTTAGAGACGGTGGTTCTTCAATGATTCTACAGCCAAAATACTCTCGACTGTCCTCCTTGCCAGAGTCGCCAGTGTCCATGCTCCCTTGAGTTGCTTCCATGTTGTTCTGCTGCTCCTGTGGACTGAGAGGTGAGGAGACCGGTACCGCAGCGTTTATGGTTCCAGAAGCCGGAGTGAAGAAAGCAGAGGCCGGAGTAGGGTGAGGGTAATTGGGAATTTCCTCCCTCAGAGTGACAGAAATGAGGGCCGTGAGGACAACATTGGAAGCGGTGGGGTAAAATTTAAGTTCCGCATGCTGCGAGGACTGTCTGAAGGTAGGGCGAAGAGGGGCAGGAGGGACAGCCCGGGAGAAATTTCCACCATGAACCGGAGCCTGAGAGGGAGGGAGCAGGGTGGCGGCTCCAGGAGCTGAAGCCGAAACACCAACACGTCGACGCCCACGACCTTTGCCACCGCGCGAAGTCAGAGAAGGGTCCGGAGTATCATCAGAAGAAAAATTGCTGGGAGGAGGCCGATTGTCACCTCGGCTGAGGCCACGTCGGGCCCTCATTCTTTCACGAAGACACGGCATTGCCAAACAGAAATCACAGGGGTGGGCAGGAGCGAAAGGTGAAGAAGAATGGTCCAGGGGAACAGTGAAATTGGCAGCGGGTTGAGTGAGACAGAAGAAACCAGGAGAGGCGGGGAAAGCAGGCGGGGGATCACGTCTCTGGTGCGCACCACCTCTGAACATAAAATTATAATGACAGTGGGAGCTTTGAGTGTAATGAATACCTGGAGCAGGCTCAATGCAAGCCTGCAAGGAATAGCGCCGCCCTGTCGACGTTTTCACGTTGGCCTCAAGCGAGCCAGAGCTGCAGATTCTGAGCAACGGGGTAGGCGAACTCACCGCACCAGAGGCCTCATCTGCATCGTTCAACTGAGCCATCGGAGAATGCAACACCGCCATAACCTCCTTCGGGTTGAGCCGACCAAGGTGGGTTGCTATCGCGCGAATGGATTCATTAATTGCAGAGTTATGACATATACCGGGAGCCATGTGGGCTGCCCAGGTCCATTCCATGGGGAAATGCGCGGGGTGGCGCTCCCCCTTCGGAACCTTAATCAGCCGGATCACGACATAATTAATTAATTTTATTGTTAGTAATATTTTATGTTTATTTCCACTTTAGTTTATTACCTTAAATCTTAAATTTCACATTATTAATATAGTGTTATAAATTATGAATCATAATGATAGTACAATGTTTCAAACTAGGAATCAGAGTGCATAAAATGATCTCAAAGTCTAAGCATAGTAAATGAAAATTCCTTACTCTTTTTTAATGAAAAATTAATGGATGAAAAAAACCATTTACTCAGTTTTGATTCTGGACTTTTTTGGGATACATTATTTTTATTAAACGTGACTTTCATATTCAACCACAAACTGAGTATCTGCTAAACCGTATTAAAAATAATTAATTTACACCTCATGGATAAAATCTATTACTCTTCTATTAAATATCAATGAAATTAAAAAATATTAAAGATCGTTCATTGAATTTATAACTTTCCCTCAATGTCTTTAATTCATGTAGAAGTGAAATGGTCCTTGGAGATTCATATTCCTTTGAAAGCATGGGAAATTTTTGTTTGATTTCTTATTAGACATTGTAGCAAGAAAGATTCAATTTGACTTTAGCCTTAGTCGAATTGAGTAAATCGAATTTCCATATCAACATTAACTAATGTGACATGTCTCTTGTCACTCAGTCAGACCAACAAATTTGAGTTAGTGGGCTTGGAGTTCTGTCATGCATGTGTGTTTATTGCTAAATTTTACAACTATTTTCAGTTCTGCTTAGTTTACTCATCTCTAACTATTGATAGAGTTTGAAGGTCATATTTGCAGTGGGACAACATTTTAACTAAAATATCTATCATTTAACTGATCAATCATCCAAAAATATCTCATGCATACATGGAATTCAAATTCCTCAGCTAGAGTGGTGGCATTAAGGCTAATGTAAAATTATTTGTATACTAATGGAGTGTACAAAATTTTGCATACAAGAAGTTGATCAATCTTTGGGAATTGTGAAAGGAAATAGGGACCATTCCTATTGATTAGGAGCTTGAATTTGCTCAGTATTTTACAACAAAATAGGAGGCTGGAGGAGGCAAAAATTGGCTAAGTTTTGGCGAGAGGTCCTCATTCAGTAGGGAGAATAGTATTACCTTTGTAGGTGGTGCTCAGAGTTGGAGCATGCAATTGTAATAGTTTCTCTATTCAATTGATTAATTCAAAGAGGCTTGAGGGTTTTTTCCAAGTTGGATTTCCCTAGAAATCATGATGTACTTGTGGTTTTGATTATTGTATCTAAATCGTGATTTCTATTTCACAGATTAGTAGAGTAGAATTTTGTCTCTTGTTTTCAGTTTGAAATATTGAGGAGTTGCAATTTTTATCAAATTTATACATTTCTTTCATTTTTAAATTTTAATCAATTAGTCCATGTGGCGTGGAATATAATTCCTATCCAATAAAATAGTTTTATAATGAACTAGCGGTCACTATCCCAAATATAATTTTGTCCAATAATTGTGATTGGTCTTCTTATTATTATAGATACTTTTCTTTTATTTGAAGAAATGAATGTTGAATGTTGGGAATCTCTAATAAATTCTTCATTGATTTTTTGTTTTATTTTGTGTGTATGTTAAAAAATTTGCAATAATATTAAATGAAATTGGAGGTATAGTATGTTAGTTTTAAATCTTTCTTCCATCTATGTTTCAAATTAGGAAAATAAGAACATAAAACTATCTCAAAGTCCAAAAGTAGAAAATGGAAATACCCTTACTCTTTTTTAATTAAATTTAATGGATGAGAAAATTATTTACGGAGTTTTAAGTTTGAACATTTTTTGGAATATTCTTTTTCCTTAAAGTGGCATTCATATTAAATTTTTTTTATAAGATTTCAACCTCAAACCTAGTAGAGGCTATACCCTATCAAAACTAATTAATTTAAGCCTCAGGAATAAAATCCAATTAATCTTTTACTCTAATATCAATGAAAATAAAAATCTTTAAAGATAATTCATGGAATTTATAGTTTTATTAATCTTTTACTTAAATATCAATGAAAATAAAAGTCTTAGAGATAATTCATGGAATTTATAACTTTCCCTCAATGTCTTTATTTCCCTTGCTAAGTGAAATGGTTAGTGGAGATTCCTATTCCTTTGAAAGCATAAAGTAATTTTTTCTTTCATTTTTTAATTTTAATCAATTATCCCATGGGGCGTAGAATAGAATTCCTATTCAAATAAATAGTTTCTTTTAGTGAACATGTGGGTACTAAGCAAAATCTAAAATTTTTTCCAAATTGTGATTGATCGTTTTATTACCATGCCTACTTTTCTTTGGTCTCAATAGATGAATGTTGAATGTTGGGTATCTCCAACAAATTCTTTTCGTGTGTATGCTCCAAATTTGCATAATATTAAACGACTCGAGGTATATATTTTTTTCTCTTTTTCATGTCTATGGTGAAAAATTGCCAAATATTAAATGAAATTGGAGGTATAACATTGTATCGGAAATCCTTCTTCCTCTCAAGAGATGAATGTTGAATGTTGGGAATGTTTAACGAAATCTTGATTGTTTTTTCCTTTTTTTATGTATGTCGCAAATTTGCATAACATTAAATGAAATTGGAGGTATAATATATTAGATTAAATCCTTCTTCCTTTGAAGAGATGAATGTTGAATGTTTGGAATCTCTAATAAATTCTTCATTGTTTTTCTTCTTCTTTGTGTATGCTTCAAATTTGGAAAATATTAAATGAAATTGGGAGGTATAGCATGTTAAATAGAATCCTTCTTCCTCCTCAAGAGATGAATGTTGAATGTTTGGAATCTCTAACAAATTCTTCATTGTTTTCTTCTTCTTTTTTTGTGTGTATGTTGTAAATTTGCATAAAATTAAATGAAATTGGAGGTATAATATGTTAGCGGAAATCCTTCGCCCTATGAAGAGATGAATGTTGAATGTTGGAAATGTCTAACAAATTCTTTATTTTTTTTTCTTTTTTTCTTTTTTTGTGTATGCTTCAAATTTGCAAAATATTAAATGAAATTGGAGGTATAATATGTTAGGAGAAATCCTTCTTCCCTTTCAAGAGAGATTGATGCTGAAATGTTGGTAATCGCTAACAAATTATTCATTTTTCTTTTCATTTTGTGTGTATGCTACAAATTTGCATGACATTAAATGAAATCGAGGTATAGCATGTTAGTAAAACCCTTCTTCCCTATGAAGAGATGAATGTTGAATGTTGGGAATATCTAACAAATCTTCAATTTTTTTCTTATTTGTGTGTATGTTGCAAATTTTCATAACATTAAATGAAATTGACGTATAACATGTTAATGAAAATAAACTTGAATGTTGAAATCTCTAATAAATTGTTCATTGTTGTTGTTGTTGTTGTTGTTGTTGTTTTTTTTGTTTTTTTTTTCGTGTATTCTTCAAATTTGTAAAATATTAAATGAAATTGGTGGCATAGCATGTTAGCGGAAATCCTTCTTCCTCTAACTAGAACTCAAGACCAAATCATCCAATGACTAAGCAAGCAAGGAATTGAACTTGGGTGGTGAGGGAGTTAACAACGCATCTCAACCACTCAATCTACCCTTACTTAATGGGAAGTCATCAGAATTTTACTCAATGCTAGTAGCCTAGAAAGTGTCATTTTGAGTTCCCTATATCCAATAGTACCCTCATCCACATAATAACTCCACATAATTTTGCATTTAATAAAACTAGAGAAGCCATGTAAATTACATGATTGGTACTGTTACGATAGTCATGAACTGTGACCTGTGATAAACATAAGGACACTTTAGACACTTTTTGATACATATCAATTATAATCATAAAAAATAACTAAATTGTAAATTTATTATAAATTATTGTTAGTATTAATTATAAAAAGATTAATATATAAATTAAAATATATATACATTTAAAAAAATATGCAATAAGATTCTTAATTATGGAGATTCACCCCATTTCCTTTAATTTGGAAATAGGGTATTTGTTATAATAATATGGCTTATGAATAAGACGCACTCCAAGAAAACCAACTCATTTCATATGACATTTTCTTTAATTAATCAATGTAATTAAAACAAAGACAAGGGTTAACTATTTTCGTGATAAATCAACCTTGTCTATCTCGTTTTTTGGTGTAATCTCAAGTAGTTGGAGTGTTTGAATCATTTTTTTGCGTAAATCCCAAGCACCTGGAGTGTTTGAATCATTTTTTCGACAAGGGAAATTGATCTTAACACCATTAAAACCTCTCGAGGCACCCAAAATCCCGAAGTTTGATAGTTATAAGCCGACTTTCAAAAAAATGTACATACTACTAAAAATTCTCTATTTCCTTAATAACTAAATTAAAATTCCTTGAAACCCTATTTCCAAAATAAAAATATTTTCCACTTATTAATACACAGATTAGCATAATAAACAAATAATCATTATATTGTTAACAAATCCGACATTTAAAAAGAAAAAACAAATAGCCAGCATTAAGGTTTTCACGTGATTCACAAACTCATTGTCCTTAAATTTTAAAACAAGAAAGACGAATAAAACAAATTCTCCTTGAATTTTTAAGACAAAAAAGACAAATAATTGCCTATTAAATGCCATAGCAGGTAAGTCATTAACCGCATAATTTCAGTTGGAAGTACATTATTTTTGGACACGTGTTATTATTTCTAAAACCGTTATCTGGAAAAATGACGCGAATTTTTTTGAAGAAAAGGTGAAATAGGCATTCAAAATTTTCAATTATAATTTAGGATGAGTGAAAAATCAGTTTCTCTTGAATTTTGTTTTAGATTTAAATTTGCAAATTACATATTATCGTCATGGTTGATTCATTCATGCATGTTCATAGTTTGTAATTTCGTTCAAGTTTAGCGTGAGCATGGGAAGAGACTCAGGTAACACAGAATTTTACGCGATTCCTAATTCCTTAGCGAGCAGGTCCCACAACACTTTGTCGCGTAGCAAAGGTAGAGTTAATTACACAACACTTTGTCACGTAGAGGGAAATCCACTCGACTGGTGTTAATAGTAGGTAGCAATTGGAGATATTAGGAAGCAGAGGTAGAGTTAATTAGTTGGGGTGAAAAATTAATTCAAACTATACTCCAAATAACAGATAGCAAGCAGTAGAGGGAGGGTTAAATCGGGGTGGTGAATCAAGTGAAATAAGAAGACTATGTTGGCTTTCCAACTCCAGAGCAAGGTGGACATGGGATGTAAAAAGTCCACTGAGCCAACTGGGGTGGTGAATCAACTGCAACTATGAAATATCGCAATAAGAAGAGCGTCAATTGCATGGGATGGGTGGTAACCTACAAAAGTTTGATGGCCACAATGGCAACTGCAATGGCAAGTCAGATGGCAGCAATGGCAAACTGCAATCTGTCCCTCACATTCGAAACATTCATCATTGATTCATTAGTCCAATGAATACTTTGAATCTGACCAGGTAGAGACATTGCAAGTTGAATGCCTGACAAGGGAAATTTGGGAGTGGTGAAAGTTTTGGAGAGGTCCTCCCATTCTTAAGGCTACATGATCGATCGCTCCCCATTCTCCAAAAGTTTCGATGACACCGCAATAATTTTTTTGTTTGGTAATAATGATGATTCCAACGTAATGTTTGAGGCCTTTCTGGATCGTTTATTAATGTCTGCTTTATACTTATTGTTCTGCTTTTCTTGTAAAGTTTCAATCTATTTTGATAATTAAAGTGAAAATAATTTTTTTATTATAATTATAGTTAATATATATTTTGTTTATGGTGTTATTGATTTTATTATATTTAATTTAATGAGTAATTTTTTTGGGTTTTTTTAATTAAAAAGAGGTAATAGGTCTTTTTATCTCAATTGTAATATTTATTCTTCAAATTCTATTTTTGAAATTAAAAGATAAAAATAACATTTGGAAATTTATTTGAATATTTAAATGATATTAACCTCAATTACGTAAAGGCATAAATTTCTAACTTATAATTGAATTAAAAAATATCATCAAAATAAAATATAATTAAAAATACTAAAAGATATACAAGAAAAACTTTTAATAAACTCATTGTAAAATGTGCAACATTCAATTTATTCATATGTGATACTATTTTTAAAAATAAATATGGAGAATCCGCCTAGTGCCTCCAAAAAAATATAATGAAGGTTGAGAAAACTTTTAAAAACTTCAATGTAAAAAGTGCAACATTAGATGTAAGTAGTGTTAATGCCCCGAAAGTCAAAAGGTGAAGCATTGAATGTAATTACTAAATAAATATGGAAGGCATTGTCTATCACACTACAAATTTGCGATAAATTAAATTTCAATAATGTTGTAACACAAGCTAACTTAACAATGTAAACACATCATAAACCGAAAGCCAAACACCTTTTATGCACATAAAACCGCATGATTAATTAATCAACTATTGGCCCTATCATCTCTCATTCAATCCCCTATCCCTAGATAAGAGCTAACTATCCATAATCTTCTCAATCCTTCCTCATTCCTCTCCTATTTACAATTATTCTTTCCCCAAATCTCATTGCTACAACTATGGTTTTTGTAATTCTGTTGCTCCAACTCCTCCATTTGTAACTCTTATTTTCCATTATTGCAACTCCTCTTGTCGTAACTCCTATTACAACTCGAGGCCTATTTTTGCAAATCCGATGAAAATACACAATATATGGGACCAACCACCAATTCAACATTTGTACAAGGGTGAAGCCACCAAGGTAAGGTATGATAGGTGTGTTTTCCAACATTTTGCATAATGAATATGTTTCAAGTGGCAAGAGTACTTGTTTATTATTACTAATATCACCTTTCCCCCGTATCATACACCCACATACAGTTCCACTAATCGAAACTATTAAATTCAACACTCCTTGCATAATATTATCACCTCATATAACATTTAAGATACCCCATAAATTATCAAAGTTGTCTTTTTCCTTTCTTTTTATAATAGAAACAATTGAAGAAGGAGACTTACAAGTCTATGGGAGGCTCACTTGTTCTATAAGAACACACAAAAAAAGTAATTTTTGGAGGCTTATGACCATGTTCTAGCTATTTTTTTAGATGTATGGAGTATGTGCAAAGGTGAAAGGGATGTAATGATGAAGTAGCACTAGAATTTTTCCCCGCCTTGCCTATGGTAGAAGCTCAATTGGTCGAGGTCATATTGCTAAAAGATTCTTTCCATTGGGAGTTCATGTGGTCAATTATCCTTCAGATTCCCTCTAGGTTAGGCTCGCTAGGGAGCCAATGGGAAGTGATCCCTTTGGGTGGATCTTCCCCGGACTAATGTTTCAAAAGCTCGAATGTAATCTCAATTGCACGAGGTCCCACTGCTAGAGCACCTTCAATGGGAGATCACAAGTTCAATTCTCGGTTGAGGTCCTTGCTTAGATCAAATTAGTTTGGCCAAGGGGTGTGGTCCTCTGTGTGACCTACCCTAATTTTCCTCGAGAAAAAATAAAAATCAAAATAAATAAAAAATACCCTCGAATTTTAGGGCAAAATAGGTCTATGGTTGTTGGGACATTGGTGGAGCTCACAAAGGAAATTTCCAGCGTTGCGAACAAGACTTTCAAAGGAATGGGAACAATGCATTGTAATCGTATTTCGAGGCCCAAAATTCTCCAACATTTCTTGGAAACTCTCGAGAGACTTTAGCCATCAAAGGAATATGGTTTGATTGTCGATCCTGGCCACTCCCTGCTGGCTTGGCCTTCTCTTAAAAATTTATTTCACATGCATAGGGAATTATTAAACCATTTATCTCAAACAAATTCTCCACCACCTCGGCATGGTTATAGCGTTAACTCCGTCATATTCCTTGATCGTAATCTAACATAACATGGCAACCATGCACAAAAGTTGAACAGGGTGTGAGATGTCATTTCACATCACGACCGATGAGGTTACTTGTGGAATGATCCCTAAACAAATAAGGAAGAAGGTGGGGAGAATATTTCCACAAAATTGTTGCGCTCTAGTAGTTACAACTTTGTCACTAACTCGTAGTAGTTGCAACTCCTCCCGGAATCGGTGATGTTGCAACTACAACATAAGGATACATTGCAACAAATCTCATAACCATAGAATCCCCCATCGTTTCCCAGCAATTGAGAAGGGTCGAGCACTACAACTCCAAAAAATAGTGGCCCCACTGTAGAAATAGTAAGCAATAATCCAACTATTAAAGGGTGAGAGGGTCAATCATAAAATACCATCCAATTCTTCCAAAGAAAAAGAAGGTTGAACCAAGTACCATCCCATCGCCATTCAAACCCCTTATGATACACAAGAACTAGTAGGGGAAGGTGACCTAGGATTTGAGAAATTTGGAACATATGATCTTGCTTCTCAACAAACCTTTATACCGTATATTTGAACACGTGTTATTATATATGAAACCTTTATCTAAAAAATCGAAGCATGTTTTTTTTTTAAATAGTGAAAAAAGGCATCTACACGTTTAATTTCAATTTAGTGACTTTGAAAAAATCATTTTAATAACCTTATCTTGATTTTTGCTTGGAAATGCATGCATGAAAATAATTACGTATTATCCCCATGCGTGGAATGAGATACATACATGTGCATAGGTTGTTATTCTGCTGAGGTTTCTAGCATTAGCGTGGGTAGAGGCTCAAGAATAACACAAAATCGTAACAATTTTTGTTTCCTAAGCGAGACGACCCCAAGGTGGACAACCACCTACCGAATGGTGCACTCGACTAGTGTTTCATTTAGACTTGAGCATGCGATATAAGTTTTTAATTAGAGATAGTAGGTAGCGTAGGTAGAATTAATTAATTGGGGTGAAAATCTAACTCAAACAATATAGGCCGAAAACATGCAACTAAGGGAGATTTAATTGGGGAGAGTTATGCTCCATCCGAATAATAAGGAGAGCATTAATTCGATTTCCAACTCCACCGAGCAAGCAAGGAGTGTATGGGATTGGGAGGCAACCCGATGGTTGGTAAGTTGCAGAGAGTTTTTGCTTGCCCAACTACAACTCCACCGCTTCTCGATCACACCAAGCATTCATTCACTCATCATTCTAATGAATAAATAAATGTTTTCGGATGTGGCGAGTTAGATATATGTAAGTTGACGCATAACATGGAAAATTTGGAAGTCGTGAAATTTTTTTGGAGTGGCCCTTACCCATTCTTAAGGTTACATGATCAATCAACCCTCATTCTAAAAAAATTGAGGGTATGATGACACCACAATAATGACATTTACAATAATGATGATTGCATGGTGATTCTCGTGACTCTCTTTATATTCTTTCTAGGTGTCTCCACCAAGCTCCAAGATAGAAATTATCTTCAAGAATGCCTCTTTTTTCCCTTATATCAATCACATTGATTTGAATTACAAACTTGAAGGCTATTTTGAAATTTTATGTCTTTAGGAAATGGATCAATTTGAAAAAGTACATAAATTAATGGGTTTTAAACTCGCCTGCAACATAAAAGAAAAGACAAATATATCATACACAACAACACAAGACAACAAAATGATAAACATTAGGGGAATTTTAAGGTCTAAAATGGCCTTTAAGGAAATTATAAAATAATAGTGGAAATACTAAATTAAGATTAGATCGCATCACCAAATTTTATAGGAAAAATAAACTATTTTTTCATCTCGTGTTTTCAACTTATTTCCCCTTCGTCTACTCAAATTTGAAGTAAGGAATAATCGTTGGATGTATAATTTGATTCCCCATCCAAGAGTACCCATGTTTCTAATTTCGATGGACCCTCGCTAGATAAAAAAGTATTTCTCACCAGGTAGCGGTGGTCCATCGAAAGTATGCAATATGGATACTCCTTGGATGAGGAATTAAACTTTTCATCCAATGAGTACGCGTTCGAGTAAAACCTTAGGGATATATGTTGAAAATACAAGTTGAAAAAGTAGTTTTATTATTTTATTATTTTTTTACTTTTTTACCCCAAAAATAGTGAATCATCCCCCATGGTTGACATCATCATCTTGAATCCTATTGGTTCTTATAATTTTTATCACGCCGCCCGGCAGGGCACTGTAGAGAGGTTTCCATGGGCTTTCGCCACGGGTCGCTCTATCCTACTCGTGGCCTTGTACATTTTTCTTAGAGGCCCATTTTAGACCTCTCAAGATTTCTCCAATCGGAGTTCACAATCTCTCGGGATACATCTTTGGGTCCAGATTTGAATGTTGGTCTAGGCCTCTTTATTTAAGTTCTCAAATATGTGATTTAATGGATTTCCCCTCTTAGAATGCAAAAATGATGTCTCCAATGGTTCCAAAAGACCCAAAAACTACAATTTGGCCTCTTCTCGGGGCTCAAATTTTGCATAATCTCGCAAATCTAGGGCTCGCATAATTGGTTGTTGCTAATTGATCAACAAATTGCCCATTCGTCTAACCATGCTATGTTTTACACCATTATGGAGACCGGGAGAGCTAAATTCGGCCCGCCTAGCACTTTCGTGATTCCTGCCGAAGCTGATGTATTTTTTCTAATGCTTAATTTGTCCACTAACGCTTAATGTCAAATTTTATGTCCTCGCTCCCTAGTCCTATCGCGCATGGCGAGGGGTCAGGCTAACCATGCCCCGACCCCTCCGTACCTTCCACTGTTGTGGGAATTGTCACATAAAATCGCATGAGGCCGAGGGTTGGGCTAATCGCCCGCCCCTCGCCGGGATAGCACCCATCCTCCCACTCGGTGGTTTCTTCTATCCCACAAACATCGTGGCCGATGTTTATTCCACGTGTCCATTCCTTAGCACTCATCCCACCGCACCCATGGTTCTAGTCCCTATCAAATGACCTCGGGGTCGAGCTTAACCCCGCCTCCTCGCAATTGTCGAAATTTAGTCCTCTGTCGGTTCCCGTGCTCCACACATGACTCGGGGGCTAGGCTCCAACCTAGCCCTCTCACTTGTAAGTGTCGAGAGTCCCTTCTTCCCACGATTATTTTTTGTGGTTGTGTCCATGGGTTAGACCTAAGTCCCGCCCCTTTAGCCTCACCTCTCACGAGATCGCGTGGGGTGCTGCGACCAGGGGCTGTGGGTTTAGTCCGAACCCCACCCAACGTGGATTCAATTAAAATTAAATAAAGGATTCCTCCCATTCTCCCATGGTTAATAAGGGACAACAGCAAGAAGGTAGAGTGTTGTGCTATTAGATTTGAGGTTAGGCGTTCGATTCGCCTGTGCCCTTGCACGACCATAAAATTTCACCGCACCTTGGAGGTGCCATGTGGGAGCCCATGATTGGGTCACGGGAACGTTTCCATTAGTCCACCAAAATAACCTTAAACCAATAAAATTACACCACATGCATAAACTCGTATGTTGACACTTGTCACAACTTGATCGCTCCAAAAGTAGACTCGCTAGCTTACCGACTCGCCAGGCCAAACTCCGAGTCGCTAGCTCCATCAACAACTCCGAAATATTTTTATTTATTTAGGAAATGATAACGCGATATATTGAGCATATGATGCTGATTTTGAGTGATTCAAGTTGCGTTAGATTCAGACGACGAGTATTACTTTTTAGGCACCAGCTTTCCTCACTTTTTAAAAACTTTAATTTTTGAGCACTTTATTGATCCCCCGAATCATTCCTCCCCCAGTTTTTAGACCATCGGCACAATCATTTCGTGAAAATAGGTGAGGGTACAACTCCCCTCACCCTTCCAATCTCAATCCCTTTGGACTTGCTTGGATTAGTGTTTTGAGCCCCACACAAAGGTACTCCATGTTCTATCGTCTTGAAGTTATTGTTTTCCCGTCAAGGATGGTGTTGGTATCTTGTTGCAATTATTCAAGATATTCAGAGAGAAATATTCAATTGTAGGAACCTTAACAATTTAACATTCTCTCCCCGATAATGGATATCCAATCGAAGGAGGCTCATATAGTCTGTAAGTTTTCAATAGTAACAACCGCATGGACTTGCATATATGGAGGCAAATATAACCGGAAATAATTATTACTAATATTTTCTAAGATATCAATGGGAAATATATGATTGATTTTAGTTTTTTACCTTCTCCTTGAATTCTTTCCTTGCTAATGTAAATCCAAACTTCATCTCCCACATGAAAAATCGTGATTAACATGATAAAGCTTATCCATGGCTTCTGATTTTTTCCAACAATTATCGAATCCATTGATGCACCAATTGAACTTGCTCAATGAATCACTTTGGCTTTATCCATGTAACTATGTCCATCAATAGAAACATATTTCCTAAAGATAAAATCTAAGGGAGATTTTGGTAAATATCCCTATCATGCCTCAAATGGAGATGTTTGAGTCTATGAATGCTTGGGCCGGTTGTAAGCATGTTGGATGTAGTGCAAATGTTCATCCCAAAGTTTAGGATGTTTGCCGCAATAACCACGTATGAGATGTACTATTGGTGTATTCACCACTTTTGTTTGGCCATTTGTGTATTGGAATGTTGTGCTCTTCTTCAACTTGGTGTCCATGAGTTTCCATAATCTTGACCAAATTTCCCACAAATCGAGAATCTTGATCCGAAATAATGGATGGGAAACCCAAAATGCACCACATTTTGGAAGAAAATCTATCTAGCCCTCGTTCACTATAACTCCGTTTCTATAAGGCATCAAAATACACATTTTTCCGAAAATGATCCTGCACAAAATAAAGATAATCATGACCTTTCCTCGACATAGGGTATACCTCCCACAAAATCCATAGAAACACTTTCCCAAGGACGGGAAGGACCAGGAAGTGAGGACCAGGATGTGGAGTATACAATCCCAAATTTCTATTGCTAGGTTTGCTAATAAGACGCATAGAACCATCTTGTTACAATGTGTGACACACTTTCAATCATATGAGGTCAATAGCAATACCTTATAATTTTTCCATTATATTTCCTAAACCAAGTGGCTAACAATAAGAGAAGTATGTGCTTCCCTTATGATTATGTCTCTTTCAACTTGTGAAACATATATATTTCCAAGATGATACAACAAACATGATAATATAATTCCTCTACTTGGTTTCACACAAAGTTGCATATACATCCTTAAAATATTCATCTAAAGAATATTGTTCAACATAGGTCTCATGCATGATAGAATAATGCTTAAGAATAATAGATGCACTAAAATTGGTCTAGATAACATATGAGCAACTTTGAACGTCAAAAGTGGTTTAAAAAATGTAAATAATGTAAAAAAGAATCAACAGGATACTCTCGGGAATCTAATGAGATGTCATATAGTTACAACTATTGGAACCATTTTAAGACCCTCTTTCTCCCCATAATTCCTACATCTTGGTATGCACAGACAGGGTCACAAATCGGATAGAGGGAGAGGCACTTCCAACTACAATGAATACAATAGTATGATTCCTTCATGAGGGAATCTTCACCATATTTTTGATACCTTGGGAGATAGTTATGGATGGAGGAACCCAAATTCTGGTTGATGTATTTGGCGTTAATGATAAACAAAAAATCAAGCACAAAGTTACCACACCATATAATCCACAAGCCAATAGACAAGGGAAGGGACAAATAATATTCTTGGAGACCATCATCACTCGAATTGTTTTGTCACATATCAAGGATCGACCTAACATAGCTCTTGAAGCTTTAAGGACCTATTATATTAGATGGAGAACAATACCATGGCTTATGAATAGCACACATGCCTAAATAAACCATAACATATTTAATATGACACTGGTTCATATAACACTTTCTTTAATTAATTAATGTAATTAAAAGGGAAAGGGGGAAATCCTCTACTTTGATATAAAATGAACTTTTGATTTATGCATACTACTAAAAAAATGGATAATCATTATTATATTGTGAAAAAAAAACAAGCATTAAATTTTCAATTGAACTAATTCACCTTATGATATTCAAAGAATTTTTAAAACAAGAAATACTAATAATTTCTTATTAAGTGCCATACTATACAAGTCATTTCAATTCTTATTCTCCATTCCAATATGGGAGAGATGTTGTAATGTAATGTTTAAAATTTTGACAAAGTCAAATTACATTAAAAAATAAAAAGATTAATGTAATGTAAACATTTTAAAAACGAGTCAAAATAAAATAAAAATAAAAATAAAAAAAAGAGAGAATGACCCATGGTATTGAGAGCTCCATGAAATTTATGTGGGACATGGCCTATTTAAAAAGGGAAATCTAAACCAACCTAGATCCATCTTAACTCCGGCTCTACCAAACACAGACAAACATCAAATTTCTTTTTCACTCTTTGCATATCAAGAAATTTGTTTAGACCTTTAATAAATCTGAAATTAAGATGATCTAAGTTAATACTATACATTTAATATTCAAAATAAATGTTAATTTAATAAATCTGAAATTGAGATGATCTAAGTTAATACTATACATTTAATATTCAAACTAAAAGTTAATTTAATAAATCTGAATTAAAATGATCTAAGTTAACACTATACATTTAATATTCAAACTAAATGTTAATTTAATAAATCTGATCTAAGTTAATACTATACATTTAATATTCAAACTAAATGTTAATTAAAAATAAAGTGACACGAGAGAAAAGTTAGCAGATTTCCGTTAGAAGTACGGTGACTTTGCACACGTGAATTATTATATCTGAAAAATTCTGAAGAGAATTTAAAAAAAAATAGTGAAAAATGCATTTAAACTTTCAATTTAGTTACTTTTGAAAAATCATTTTAATAAGTTTATCTTGAATTAATTTGTTTGCAAATGCATGCATTAAAACAAATACGCACATTCCTCATGCGTGGAATGAGTTACATATAGGTTGTTATCTGCTGGAAGTTGAAGTTTGTAGCGTTATGGGCAGAGACTGAAGAGTAACAGTTTCATATTCGCAACACTCCGTCACGTAGCTCCACATCAGCATCAGTTGGAAGTGCAGTCGACTGGTGTTTCATTTAGACTTGACCGCAGTAATAGAAGGTTGTAATTGGAGATAGCAGGCAGGAGAGGTAGACTTGACCGCAGTAATAGAAGGTTGTAACTGGAGATAGCAGGCAGGAGAGGTAGACTTGACCGCAGTAATAGAAGGTTGTAACTGGAGATAGCAGGCAGGAGAGGTAGACTTGACCGCAGTAATAGAAGGTTGTAATTGGAGATAGCAGGCAGGAGAGGTAGAGTTATTTAATTGGGGTGAAAAATTAACTCCAGTATACTCCAAATAGCACGCCGCAGAACTTACAAAAGCGCCAATTCCATGGGATGGGGTGGTAACTTACAAAAGTGGGATGAGTGGCCACAATGGCAACTGCAATGATCACAATGGCAAATGGCAAGTCGGATGGCAGCAATGGCAACTGCAATCTGTCCCTGATCACATTCAAAACATTCATTTACTTTACTCATTAGACGTGGACGTGGAATGAATGAATAAATAAACGCTTTGAATGTGACCACGTAGAGATATGCAAGTTGACGCCTAATACAGAGATAGAGATATTTGGAGTGGTGAATCCTCCCCTGATCGGCGCTACAGGATCGAATCGCCCCCATTCTCCAAAAGTTTGACACCGCAATAATGATGATTCCGTGGCCACAAGCCTTTCTTGGATCGTTTATTAATGGCTGTTTTCATAGGTTATATTGTTCTGCAATTACTAGTAATTTCTCTGGATCGTTTATTAATGGCTGTTTTGAGTGGTTATATTGTTCTGCAATTACTAGTAATTCCTCAATTATAGGTATAGCAGAAATAATCAATGTTCTGTTTTCCTCTATCAATGATGCAATGATTTATCTCCGTAGGCAGAAATAATCGATCGGTACGTTTGTCACTATCTACGGACATGCTGACGTGGATGCCTCTGAACTCAGCAAGCTTTTGGGTCATTTCCCACATGGGCTCAAAAAATGGGCCCACATCGCCAAAACCTGCTGAAGCCATTAAATTTGGATCTGTAACAACAACCTGTTCAGACAATGTTTAATTTCTTGATTTCGGATGGGTTGTCCTTTTGCATTAGTTCTTACTTTTGGATTCGTTCTTAATTTTTGGAAATATTATGTACATTATATGCATCCAGATGGCATCAAGATTAAGATGAGAGAGACTCGTTAATTAAATTAAAGCTAATGGGCGATTGTGATGGTGCAAAACCCAAAGTTGAAAGAATATTTGGTCAGAAGTTTTCTGGCAAACAATGGATATGAAATAATATAATAATAATGAATGTGGAATTATGATAAGTTCTATTTATTTTTTTATTTACTTTGTTTCTTAATATGTATTAATTATGTTATGTTTTGTAACTTCATTCTATTAAACATTATTAATGAGGCTCAACGAAGCTTATAAAAGGAGGGAAGCTCACTTTATTTGCATTTTTGCTTATCGATTTTATCTCAAGTTGCTCCAGCTACTTAACCATGTCACTTGCTGAGTTTTTCGAGCGGAGAAGACGAAGTGGTATTTCTTGTTTTAGTATTGAAGTGGTATTAAACTAATTCTAACTGAAGAATTTCAGTTGGAAGTAGAGTATTTTTTGACAGGTGTTATTATTTTTGAAACCGTTATCTGGAAAATTGAAGCTGATTTTTTTGAAGAAAAGGTGAATTGCATTCGCTTTTTCAATTATAATTTAGTATAAGTGAAAAATCAGTTTATTGAATTTTATTTTAGCTTTAAATTTGCAAATTACATATTGTCGTGAATTACGTTGATTCGTTCATGCACGTCCACAGTTTGTAATTCCGTTCAAGTTTAGCGTGAGCGTGGGAAGGACTGGAAAGTAACACATAATTTTACGCGATTCCTATTCCTTAGCGAGCGGCTCCGAAACACTTTGTCACGTCGCGAGAACTCCACTCGACTGGTGTTAATAGTAGGTAGCAATTCTAGATAGCAGGAAGCAGAGGTAGAGTTAATTAATTCGGGTGCAAAAATAATTCAAATTATAGTCCAAATAGTAGGTAAGGGAAGTCGTGGTGAAGAATCATGCAATAAGAAGAAGATCTTTGCGTTGGCTTTCAACTCCAGTGAGCAAGAAGGATGGAAAAATTCCGAACCCAACCCAATCCAATCCAATCCAATCTGGTAGCGGAGAACCCAATCTTCTTATTCCATCCAATGAGAGTTAATTGAGGTGCAAAATTAAGTAACTATGAAATATCTATAGGAATAAGAAAAGAGTGTCAATTGGATTTCCTATCCAACTCCACTTCGCAAAATTAATGCAAAGTATAATTCAAATAGCAAGCAGCAGAGGTAGAGTTAAGTGGGGTGGTTCTGGTGAATCAACCGCAACTATGAAATATCGCAATAAAAAAGAGCGTCAATTCCACGGGATGGGTGGTAACTTACAAAAGTCGTGGCATAGGCTATATTGTTTTGCAATTACTGAACCCTCAATTGGCGAAGTTGTCTACCTAGGTAGTGGAATAGTTCGACGAGCAAGGTTTTTGTCGGAATCTGGTCAATTAAAATTCAAAAAAATCAGGTAATTGGAGTGTTTGGAATCTATTTTTGATAGTGGAAATAGATTCAACACTATCAAAAACTCTTTAGAGCACTCAAAATACTAAAATTTAACAACTCTAAACAAGATTTTGATCAAATCTTTGCCAGATTCTAGGCCAAAACACTCAATTATAGATTTAACTTTATTTCTTCTATCAATGTGATGCAATTATTTATTTCCGTTGAAGAAAATAATGGATAGGTACCTTTTGGGTACCAATGCCACTATCTACGGACATGTTTATGGATGAATTCTGAATCACCATTTTGTTTGCAAAACCTATTTGTTTCACAATTGTGGTTTTGAAATATTCGGTGATTTTTATTCTACTATGTCATCTATTTTTATATTCAACTGTAGTGTCACGAATTGTAATATTTGTTTGTCTCTGGTTATGATAATTTAATTATGTCATTGTTGACGGTTTTTTTTAATAGTTAGGTTTTTAATAGTCTATCACTTAATTCTTTTACAAAAGATTCGCGGGATATTGGATGATCTTTCATTGCAACGCATTTTATGAAATCTAAACTTATAAAATGTAGGAATTTCATACTAAGAAATAGAGAGTATAAAATGGTTTCAATGTTCATCTAATTTCTTTTGTTTTTTTAAATTAAATTTAATGGATGAAAATATAATTTTACTCGTTTTTGAGTTTGGACTTTTTCCGAGATAATTTGTTTCTTTTAAAAGTAACTTTCATACCCAATCTTTTTTCTATAACATTTCAATGTCAAACATAGTAGATAATAAAAATGATAATAAATCTTTTTAAACTAATTAATCTACATCTCATGAATAAAATCCAATTATTTACTTAATTATAGATCAATGAAATTAAAAACCTTTAAAATAATTTATCTAATTATAATTTCATCTCAATGTCTTTAATAACCAGGAGTGAAATGTCTATGGAGATTCATATTGCTTTGGAAGCATGGGAAATATTTTCCTTCATATCTTTTTTATTTTTTTAATTTTAATTAATTAATTTTATTGTTAGTAATATTTTATGTTTATTTCCACTTTAGTTTATTACCTTAAATCTTAAATTTCACATTATTAATATAGTGTTATAAATTATGAATCGAATGATAGTACAATGTTTCAAACTAGGAATCGTAGTGCATAAAATGATCTCAAAGTCTAAGTATAGTAAATGAAAATTCCTTACTCTTTAATGAAAATTAAATGGATGAAAATCATTTACTCCGCTTTGAGTTTGGACATTTTTTTGGGATACATTATTTTTATTAAGCGTGACTTTCATATTCAACCACACAAACCGAGTATCGGCTAAACTCTATTAAAAATAATTAATTTACACCTCATGAATAAAATCTATTACTCTTCTATTAAATATCAATGAAATTAAAATTGTGTAAAGATCGTTCATCGAATTTATAACTTTCCTCAATGTCTTTAATTCATGTAGAAGTGAAATGGTCATTGGAGATTCATATTCCTTTGAAAGCATGGGCAATTTTTGTTTGATTGCTTCTTAGACATTTTAGCAAGAAAGATTCAACTTAACTTTAGCCTTAGTCGAATTGAGTAAATTGAATTTCCATAGTCAAGATGACAACTATGTGTTGTTAACTAATGTGACATGTCTCTTATCACTCGCCGATCAACAAATTTGAGTTAGTGGGGTTAGATCACATGCATGTGTGTTTATTGCTAAATTTTAAACTATTTTCAGTTCCGCTTAGTTTACTCACCTCTAACTATTGATAGAGTTTTAGAGGTCATTTTTGCGCCGAGATGACATTTTAACTAAAATATTATTTAACCGATCAATCATCCAAAAATATCTCATGCATACATGGAATTCAAATTCCTCAACTCCGGAGTGTTGGCATTAAGGCTAATGTAAAATTATTTGTATGAGTATGAATGGGAGGTAATAAATTTTTTCATACAACAAGTTGATCAATCTTTGGGAATTGTGAAAGGAAATAGGGACCTTTCCTATTGATTAGGAGCTTGAATTTGCTCAAAGATTTTACAACCAAGGAAATAGGAGGCCGGAGGAGGAAAAATTGGCTAAGTGTTGGCGAGAGGTCCTCATTCAAATAGGGAGAATAGTATTACCTTAGTAGTGGTGCTCGTAGTTGGGAGCATGCAATTGTAATAGTTTCTCTATTCAATTGATTAATTCAAAGAGGCTTGAGCGTTTTTTTCCAAGTTGGATTCCCCTAGAAATCATGATGTACTTCGTGGTTTTGATTGTTGTATCTAAATTGTGGTTTCTATTTCATGCATTAGCAAGAGTAGAATTGTGTCTCTTGCTTTCGAAATAAATATTAAAGAGTTGGTAATTTTTATCAAATTTCTACATTTCTTTCATTTTTAAATTTTAATCAATTAGTTCATGTGGTGTGGAATATAATTCCTATCCTACTAAATGCTTATATACGAACTCGTGGTCACTATCCCAAATATAATTTTTCCAATAATTGTGATCGGGTCTTCTTATTATTATAGATACTTTTCTTTTTATTTGAAGAGATGAATGTTGAATGTTGTGAATTCAATAAATTCTTCATTGGTTTTTTATTTTTTGTATTTTGTGTGTATGTTGTAAATTTGCACAATATTAAATGAAATTGGAGTGTATAGTATGTTAGCGGAAATCTTTCTTCCATCTATGTTTCAAATTAGAAAATAAGAACATAAAACTATCTCAAAGTCCAAAAGTAGAAAACGTAAATATCCTTACTCTTTTTTAATTAAATTCTAATGGATGAGAAAATTATTTACCGAGTTTTAAGTTTGAACCTTTTTTGGAATATTCTTTCCTTAAAGTGGCATTCATATTAATTTTTTTTTTTATAAAATTTCAACCTCAAACCTAGTAGAGGCTAAACCCTATCAAAACTAATTAATTTAAGCCTCATGAATAAAATCCAATTACTCTTTTACTTTAATAGCAATGAAAATGAAAATCTTTAAAGACAATTCATGGAATTTATAATTTTATTAATCTTGTACTTAAATATCAATGAAAATAAAAAAAGTCTTAGAGATAATTCATGGAATTTATAACTTTCCTCAATGTCTTTATTTCCGTTAAGTGAAATGGTTAGTGGAGATTCCTATTCCTTTGGAAAGCATAGGCAATTTTTTAATTTTAATCAATTATCCCATGGGGCGTACAATAGAATTCCTATTCAAATAAATAGTTTCTTTTAGTGAACATGTGGGTACTATGCAAAATCTAAGTTTTTTCCATAATTGTGATTGATCGTTTTATTACCATGCCTACTTTTCTTTGGTCTCAATAGATGAATGTTGAATGTTGGGTATCTCCAACAAATTCTTTTTCGTGTGTATGCTCCAAATTTGCATAGTATTAAGCGAATTTGGAGGTATATATTTTTTTCTTTTTCATGTCTATGGTGAAAAATTGCCAAATATTAAATGAAATTGGAGGTATAACATTGTATGGAAATCCTTCTTCCTCTCGAGATGAATGTTGAATGTTGGGAATGTTTAACGAAATCTTGATTGTTTTCCTTTTTATGTGTATGCTACAAATTTGCTTAACATTAAATGAAATTGGAGGTATAATATATTAGATTAAATCCTTCTCCCCATTGAAGAGATGAATGTTGAATGTTTGGAATCTCTAATAAATTCTTCATTGCTTTTTCTTCTTCTTTGTGTATGCTTCAAATTTGGAAAATATTAAATGAAATTGGAGGTATAGCATGTTAGCGAAATCCTTCTTCCTACGAAGAGATGAATGTTGAATGTTTGGAATCTCTAACAAATTCTTCATTGTTTTCTTCTTCTTTTTTGTGTGTATGTTGTAAATTTGCATAAAATTAAATGAAATTGGAGGTATAATATGTTGACGGAAATCATACTTATATGAAGAGATGATTGTTGAATGTTGGAAATGTCTAACAAATTCTTTATTTTTTTTTTCTTTTTTTCTTTTTTTGTGTATGCTTCAAATTTGCAAAATATTAAATGAAATTGGGGGTATAATATGTTCGAGGAAATCCTTCTTCTCTTTCAAGAAATGAATGTTGAATGTTGGTAATCACTAACAAATTATTCATTTTTTCTTTTCATTTATGTGTGTATGCTACAAATTTGCATAACATTAAATGAAATTGGAGGTATAACATGTTAGGAGAAATCCTTCTTCCCTAGGAAGGGATGAATGTTGAATGTTGGGAATATCTGGACAATACTTCAATTTTTTTCTTATTTGTGTAGATGTTGCAAATTTTCATAACATTAAATGAAATTGGACGTATAACATGTTAATGAAAATAAACTTGAATGTTGGAAATCTCTAATAAATGTTCATTGTTGTTGTTGTTGTTGTTGTTGTTTTTTTTTTTTTTTTTTTGTGTATTCTTCAAATTTGTAAAATATTAAATGAAATTGGTGGCATAGCATGTTAGCGGAAAACTTTTCTCTCCTTAACTAGAACTCAAGACCAAATCATCCAATGACTAAGCAAGCAAGGAATTGAACTTGGGTGGTGAGGAGTTAACAACGTATCTCAACCACTCAATCTACCCTTACTTAATGGGAAGTCATTGTAATTTCATCAATGCTAGTAGCCTGTAGTGTCATTTTGAGTTCTATATCCAATAGTACCCTAGTCCGCATACAATCGCACATACTCTCCATTTAATAAAACTAGAGAAGCCATGTAAATTACATGATTGGCATTAGGACGATAGTCATGAACCCGTGATAAACATAAGGACACTTTTTGATACATATCAATTAAAATCATAAAAAATAACTAAATTCTGTAAATTTATTATAAATTATTGTTAGCATTAATTATAAAAAGAATGAATATATAAATTAAAATATATACATTTAAAAAAATATGCAATAAGATTCTTAATTATGGAGATTCACCCATTTCCTTTAATTTGGAAATAGGGTATTGTTATAATAATATGGCTTATGAATAAGACGACCCAAGAAAAAAAACAACTCATTTCATACGACATTTTCTTTAATTAATCAATAGTAATTAAAAACAATATGTGCGAACTATTTTCGTGATAAATCTCAACCTTGTCTATCTCGTTTTTTTGCAGAAACCTCAAGTAGTTGGAGTGTTTGAATCATTTTTTTGCAGAAATCCCAAGCAATCGGAGTGTTTGAATCATTTTTTTGACAGTGAAAATGGATTCAACACCATTAAAACCTCTGGAGACACCCAAAATCCTGAAGTTTGATAGCTATAAGCCAGACTTCCAAAAAATTTTACGTACTACTAAAAATTCTCTATTTCTTAATAACTAAATTAAAATTCTTTGAAACCCTATTTCCAAAATAAAAATATTTTCCACTTATTAATACACTGATTAGCATAATAAAAACAAATAATCATTATATTGTTAACAAATCCGACATTTAAAAAGAAAAAACAAATAACCAGCATAAAGGTTTTCACGTGAGACACAAACTAATTCTCCTTAAAATTTTAAAACAAGAAAGACGAATAAAACAAATTCTCCTTGAATTTTTCAAACAAAAAAGACAAATAATTGCTTATTAAATGCCATAGCAGGTAAGTCATTAACCGCAAAATTTCAGTTGGAAGTGCAGTATTTTTGGACACGTGTTATTATTTCTGAAACCGTTATCTTGAAAATTGATGCGGTGTTTTTTGAAGAAAAGGTGAAACATGCATTCGAATTTTCAATTATAATTTAGGATGAGTGAAAAATCTGTTTCTCTTGAGTTTAGTTTTAGATTTAAATTTGCAAATTACATATTATCGTCATGCATGGAATTAGGTTGATTCGTTCATGCACGTTCATAATTTGTAATTCCGTTCAAGTTTCTAGCGTGAGCGTGGGAAGAGACTCGAGAGTAACACAGAATTTTACGCGATTCCTATTCCTTAGCGAGCAGGTCCCACAACACTTTGTCGTGTAGCAAAGGTAGAGTTAATTACGTCACGTAGAGGGAAATGCACTCGACTGGTGTTAATAGTAGGTAGCAATTGGAGGTATTAGGAAGCAGAGGTAGAGTTAATTAGTTGGGGTGCAAAATTAATTCAAACTATACTCCAAATAACAGATAACAAGCAGCAGAGGGAGGGTTAAATCGGGGTGGTGAATCAAGTGCAATAAGAAGATTGGCGTTGGCTTTCCAACTCTAGTGAGCAAGGTGGAAATGGGATGTAAAAAGT
Organism: Pinus albicaulis; assembly: GCA_034641835.2. Lineage (NCBI taxonomy): Eukaryota > Viridiplantae > Streptophyta > Pinopsida > Pinales > Pinaceae > Pinus > Pinus albicaulis. Next base: position 34,864 of record JAXQQM020089398.1, read on the forward strand.
CCACTGAGCCAACTGGGGTGGTGAATCAACTGCAACTATGAAATATCGCAATAAGAAGAGCGTCAATTGCATGGGATGGGTGGTAACTTGCAAAAGTTTGATGGCCACAATGGCAACTGCAATGGAAGGTCCGATGGCAGCAATGGCAACTGCAATATGTCCCTCACATTCGAAACATTCATTGATTCATTAGTCCAATGAATACTTTGAATCTGACCAGGTAGAGATATGCAAGTTGAATGCCTAACATGGGAAATTTGGGAGTGGTGAAAGTTTTGGAGAGGTCCTCCCATTCTTA